>CM044962.1:31312462-31667727 GCA_024516035.1 Bactericera cockerelli | reverse complement strand
TTACTTCGGGGAGATGAAATCTTACAGCTATGCATTTGACTGGCGAATTTTTCGTCAGAAAATTCCTCTCCGGCTGGGATTTGAACCTGCACTTATTGGGTCAAGAGGCATAGGTGTATAACTTTGCACCATGAAGATTCTGAGACTCGCAGAGGATATTAACTTGTAGGGCTTCATAACAGAACTGAATCACTACCTGTTATGGAAAATTCGCCAACTCAAACTATTTCCAAGACAGCCATCAATGGCACGTTGAATGCACCGGTTCTCGTAGGATCACCGAACTTAAGCAACGTCCAGCGAGGTTGAAACTTCGTGATGCTGGCATTCTGGCCCAACCCAGGCTAGGTAAGGTTGATGTGAGTAGCAGGTTTGTGAGTTTCCTGCGAATGGTGGGTAACACCACCGTCGTGATAATATATGACCATACAGTTGAAAGCGACGTTAAAACCAAATTTAAAAAATCTGGTGTAAACATCACACGACTTGCCTTATCTCCCAAAAAGGAGTCGAATTCCGCCACTGGTGACTGAACGGTAACAGATAACTAAAAATCAATGCCAAATTCGTGATCAGCACTTCAAAATCATTTGATTTGATATGTCACAACCCCCATCTAGGATGAATAATAAAAAAGTTAGTCCAATCGGGTCCCCCTACAATACCGGTAAATTGGGGCCGGTTTCCAAAAAGTTAAAGATATCAAAAAAATGATCAGAGTGAACCCCTATTATTTTTTTAATCTGAGAAAATGTTGTTCTCTAACTTTTTTTGTATCGTTAACCAATTCAAAGAAGCGGTGCTTGCGGCCAATATTTGCGGTCCTGCGGCCGCAGAATGCGGCCGATTTCAACCAAAAGTTTCATGGTTCGTCTGGTGTATAAAATTAATTACCATACCAAATTTCAAGTCTCTAGCTCTTACCGTTCTTGAGATATCCTGTTCACACACACACACACACACACACAGACACACAGACACACACACAGACAGACGCACGGACCAATGGCTGAAAACCACTTTTTTGGTATCCTGAGGCTATGATTCGTCCAGAAATGTGAAAAGCTGGGTAGGTCAAATTTTCGACGAATACAATACTTTCCTTATTATAGGATAAGGAAAGTAAAAAGCCTAACATTAGAGGAAGGATTCAGCATTTGATGAGGAGTCACTGATTACATTTGAATCGGTACATGCAAAAACGACATCAATCACATTTTTTTGGAAAATGGGGTTTTCATAGATTTTGGATCTCGGAAGGTAAACGCACAATTCTATATCAAAACCATATCGCACCCTCAGAATTAGATGGTGATATGTCAAAAATCATGATTTTTTTTTATTACTCTATCAAAATAAGCGAAACGAGACCTTTCGTTTGGTATAAGAATTATAATTCTAGCCCTTACCGTTCCCGAGATAGCACTAGTGTTGTTTATTGATTATGTCGAAAAAGTGGAGGGAGGTTGGAACAAGATGGTATTACGATCAGTTGTTACCAAGAGCTCATTGGATCGAGACGTACAGTTCTTGGAATATAGTGATATTTGCGTAAATTTTGATTTATCACTCTCTTTATTAAATTTTATTTTCAGTAATTGACATAAAAACTGAATTGTGCATGATTTTTTTGAAATATCACTCTCTTTGTCGAATATTTTTTTTGTGTTTTGTCAAGGTAGAAATTACTAATACAAAAGATTATGTTATATTACTTTCTTTTATTATTATTATTTTTTTTTTTTTTGGACTTAAAAATAATCTGGCCCGGTATTTTCGATGTACACTTGAGAGCAATAAATTCGGGACAGGACATTTCACCGTTTCAGTTGGTCCTGGTCAATTTTCGTGGCATGAAGTTGTTAAAGTATGCATATATTTGAAAAGCTTGTACTCATACCTTTCAGAAAATACACAATGTGTCCGGGTTATGTACTATGCAACAATGATAATGGCCACTTTCCAGAAACACCTCATTTTGTTGATGAAAACACGTGCACCGAGGGTATTTTAAATTTGATTTTTTGTTGTGATAACGCTTTTTTGGCCAGTAAATTATTGAATTTCCTTAAATGCAACACTATGAGGAAGGAAATTCAGTTGAATTTTTCTTTTCATCATGGAGACATCGCACTCCATAGCTGTGAAAGTGGTTTTACTTGTGAGTCAAGGTGTTAAGCAAAGAAATGTTGCTAAGGAGCTAAATTTGTCGAAGTCTAAGGTGAACAGAATTTACCAAAGGTATCGGCAGACAGGTAGCTATGATCAGAGACCAGGATCTGCCAGACCAAAGAAGACAACTGCCCAGGAGGACCGATTTGCTGTCATGACAAGCTTAAGAAATCGAGACATGTCTGGTGTTGAGGTCCAACAGCAGCTTGTTATGGCCACTGGTGTTGATGTCAGCCCTTGGACAGTAAGGAGACGCTTGAAAAAGAAAGGTCTCATACCAAGAAGAAAAGCTACGGGACCCAAACTCAACAGACAACACCGACAACGTCATTTACAATTTGCCCTTCAACACGCTGATTGAGGAAATGGGGAATGGGGGCACGTTCTGTCCACGGATGAGAGCCGACCCTGCTTGTTCTTCAATGACAGACGTAAAAGGGTGTATAGAAGACCAGGTGAACGGTATAATCAATGTTATATTCAAGAAACTGTGAGTTTTGGTTTAGGATCTTGTATCTTCTGGTGTGGAATCTCTATGGAAACTAAAACAGAGCTCGTTATCATCAATTGTGGAGGACAAGGAGGTAACCTAACTGCAGAGAGGTATGTCACTGACATCATTGAAGATCATGTTGTCCCTTATGCAGGTTTGTGGGTGATGGATTCGTGTTAATGCAAGACAATGCCCGACCTCGTACAGCACGTATTGTAAGTGACTTTCTCCAAGAGGCCGGTATTCGAAACCTCAACTGGCCAGCCAACAGTCCTGATCTTAATCTTATTGAACACCTCTGGGACGAGCTTAAAAGACGTGTCCATGCTCGAAACCCGCCCCCAATGAACCACAGGGACCTGAAACAGGCGCTTTATGAGGAGTGGGAGACTATCGATCAAGAAACGGCTGCCAACCTAATCAAGTCCATGAGAAATCGATTGCAGGCTGTCATACGGTATTCGAACCCTCAACTGGCCAGCCAACAGTCCTGATCTTAATCTTATTGAACACCTCTGGGACGAGCTTAAAAGACGTGTCCATGCTCGAAACCCGCCCCCAATGAACCACAGGGACCTGAAACAGGCGCTTTATGAGGAGTGGGAGACTATCGATCAAGAAACGGCTGCCAACCTAATCAAGTCCATGAGAAATCGATTGCAGGCTGTCATACAAGCTCTAAGGGGGTAATACCAGATACTAAGAGGTAAGTAACAGCCAAATTTCCATGAAGACTTCGAAGAAATAACACAAAAAACACCGATATCATTTGCAGTGTTTTCATGCTCTTTAGACCTCTTTTTTGTTATTTGACTTATTATATTAAAAAACATGCTCACAATGAAAAAAAATATACACCGTCTTAAAACCAACAAAATTTCCTTTCTTGGGATACTTCACACTTGAAAATCCAATGTAAAATAAAAATTATAAAAATCAAAAACTTTGAGAAAGTTACTGTCCCGAATTTATTGCTCTCAAGCAATTTTTTGAAATTCATAATTATTTGTTTTTAGTTATTTCTTTTTAGAAACTTTGAGATTAAGTCCCAAGAAACAATAAAGTTTATACTCACATTGTCTTGTTTTCTACCTTTTACTGCTTAGCAATAAAACAATTGGGTATTTTACATTTCACTTTTTTAAACTGAATGAGTTTTCTTTTTTTTCTGACTTAATACCAAAAGCATAGATTTTAATGTACCTCCAGTTTCAAATTGTCTTTTATTCTTCGATTCATATGGTAATATAGTGTTATAAAACTAAATTATCAAGGTACTATCATTTCAAAATTGTAAATAGATGGTGCTATCTCGAATTTTTTTCGAGATAATACCCACTTTTGTTCACTTCTCATGGAAGAAAAGGTTAAAAATTGATTTTTTCTCGAAAAAAGGCAAAATCATAGAATGAAGTTTTAAGTCAAAATGCCTTTTTTTCGAACGGTTACAAAGGTAAGTTCTTTTGAAGAAAAATACATTTTTTTTACATAGTACTATAGAAAAGAACATGCTCAACTTAAGAACATATAAATCAAAACAGTAGCTTTTATTGTATTAATACAGCGATAAGTCAAACTTTCTTTTGCGATTTCCCAAAAGTTGGTGTTTTTGACATATCACCATCTAATTCTGAGGGTGCGATATCATTCTGCTACTCCCTTCCTATATAAACACGTTTCTATAATTTTCGTTGTATGCAAGAACGACATAGATCCGGGATTGATGCGGTTCTTGCATGTAATCTGTAGAATTGGTGTATCCTGTCTGTGTGTGCGTAAACAGGATATCTCAAGAACAATAAGAGCTAGAGACTTGAAAATTGGTATGAAAATCAATTTTATATACCAGACGTACCACAAAACTTTTGGATAAAATTGGGCGCAAAATGCGGCCGCAGGGCCGCAAATATTGCCCGCAAGCGCCGCTTCTATGAATTGATTAAATATACAAAAAAAGTTAGAGAACAACATTTTCTTAGATTAAAAAAATAATAGGGGTCTCTTCCTATCATTTTTTTGATATTTTGAACTTTTTGGACCTCGGCCCAAATTTACCGGTATCTTGGGGGGGACCCGCTTTGACTAACTTTTTTCAACTTTTTTATTATTCATCCTAGATGGGGATTGTGACACATCAAATCCAACGATGATTTTGAGGTGCTAATTACGAATTTGGCATTGATTTGCAGCTGTTACCGTTGAGTCACGAATGGCGGAGTTCAACTTCTTTTCGGGGATAAGGAAAGTCGTGTGATATTTACACCAGCTTTTTTTATACATGTAATTTTTATGATTCATATTTTTTTGTTTTTGTTTAAAATAACAATAAAATTCGAAGTGTACGTGTGTTATTTTATAATATTTTCGATATATGCAAAAAAAGCATCATTCCACGACCTTTGAACGGCTATTTCTTTGAAATGGCACTACATATCTGACCCAAAAATGATATAGAATGGTTTCTTTTGGCAAGTCCTTACGATTACATATTTTTTCTTTTTTTTCTTATGGACAAAGAATGAATAGGAAAGTTTTTTTTGATTTTCCAAAAGTTTACTCTTTTGGAATGATGTCGTTTTCGCATGTACCGATTCATTTAGGTTAGCCACAAAACATAGGTAGCCTTAAATAGCGGATGGTTCATTTCTGTACCACATATATTATGTTTGTGAGTTTCCTGCGAATAGTGGATAACAACACCGCACCGTCGTGATATCTTTTTGGACAAAACATAACTTGAAAAAAAATACTTCTTTACTAAAGAACTATACAAGGTGGGGCAAAAGTCTGGAAACCCTGAATAACTTTCGAATGGCTTCTTCGGTAAAATTAAAATTTTGTAAGGTAAACCGGGCTAATAAGACCTTCTTTTAGAGTCGGGTTGATTTTTGTTACCGGCCCCCATGTCGGGGCCAGGGGGGCCAACTTCATTTTTTTAAATACGAACCCCCACCTTGCGATACATTTTTGGAAAGGTTTTTAAATAAAAAATACATTGGTGCAAATTTTATTTTTAAATATTAAATTGTTTGGAAATGGCGTCCAACTTTGTGTATGCAGTAAAGTCTGGAAACCCCTGAATATCTTTTGAAAGGACTTTCTCAGTTAATTTAAAATTGTGCACGGTAAGTCGGGGTAATTAGACCTTTCCAAAAATGTATCGCAAGGTGGGGTTTCTATAAAAAAATGAACTTGACCTGCCTGGCCCCGACATGGGGGCCAGTAAAAAAAAATCGGTCCAAATCTAATATAACGTCTAATTACCAAGGATTACCGTACACAATTTTAAATTTACTGAGAAAGTCCTTTCGAAAGATATTCAGGGGTTTCCAGACTTTACTGCATACACAAAGTAGGACGCCATTTGCAAACAAATAATATTAAAAAAATAAAATTTGCACCAATGTATTTCTTATTTGAAGACCTTTCCAAAAATGTATCGCAAGGTGGGGGTTCGTATTTAAAAAAATGAAGTTGGCCCCCCTGGCCCCGACATGGGGGCCGGTAACAAAAATCGATCCCGCTCTCAAAGAAGGTCTTATTAGCCCGGTTTACCGTACAAAATTTTAAGTTTACCGAAGAAGGCATTCGAAAGTTATTCAGGGGCTTCCAGACTTTTGCCCCACCCTGTATAAGAAAGAAATATTTTTCAAATTATCAGTGTTAATTGCATCTTTTCAACACATACACCATACACTACATACTGGACACGGAAGGAGCCCAGAACAATTGTTCTGGGCGTTCAAAGGGTTCACCCCTATCAATCCTTCCAACACCATGACATCACACATGGACACGGAAAGTAAGTACTAAAGAACTTCTGCTGCTTCGAAACTTGTAAATATTTGTCGCTGCAGATCGGATGTCTTTATTTTTTCGACACCCGTTCCCGAGATTCGGAGTGCCGCGTAGCACGGTAGCGGGAATAATAACTTCTCTTCTCAGTATTCACATAACAGGCTCTTTCGCCAGGCCCAGGTGTGTATTCTCTCTTGAACTTTTGATATTCTAATTCTTTCTTTCTTGTTCTTCCTCGAATACATAATATAGTATACATAAATGAACAACATTGTATACTCAAGTGAATACCGAAGATTTCAAATAGAACCTCGCGATTCCTGAGACAGAGCGCGAAGTGCCCTTAAAATTGAAGCTCAATGCTCAAGGGTTTTTTTTTATTTTTTTTTTAAGCTTTATTAGGAGGACAAACAGGCAACAGTATAAAATTAAGAAAAGAAAGAAGAAAAAAAAAACAAAACACAAACAAATGACAAAATAAATAAGTAAAAAAAAAAAAGAAAATAACAATAAAGTCCTACCTAAAGGGCGGGGTTATTGCCTGTGGCAATCTCTTCCACCCAACCCTGTGTGGAAGAGATTGTCACAGGCAAAAACCCTGCTCTTTAGTTAGGACATATTTCTTTCTTGTTCTTCCTTGAATACATACTATATTTTACTCAAACATAAGTGAACAACATAATATCATACATAAGTGAATACCGAAGATTTCCAACAGAACCTCGCGATTCCTGAGGCGAAGTGCCCTTAAAATTTAAGCTCAAGGGTTGGGTGGACGAGATTGTCATAGGCAATAACCCCGTCCTTTAATTAGGACATATTTCTTTCTTGTTCTTCCTTGAATACATACTATATTTTACTCAAACATAAGTGAACAACATATCATACATAAGTGAATACCGAAGATTTCCAACAGAACCTCACGATCCCTGAGACGAAGCGCGAAGTGCCCTTAAAATTTAAGCTCAAGGGTTGGATGGAAGAGATTGCCATAGACAATAACCCCGTCCTTTAGTTAGGACATAATTATGTTTATACATTTTTTTCTTTTCATTTACCTTTTTATTGTATAATAAAATTATATGTATATAATTATTATTCTGTACTGTAAATATATCTTTTTTTTAATCTAACAGACAGTAGTAGTAGTCGTAGTTTGCAATGTTTACGATAAAACTTTTCATGTTGAGTACGTATCGCTAATTGTTCACACTTGACATTTATTACATGGAAATACATTGAATGAAAGCATACCTGTTCATTCGGGCCCCACTCAGGCCAGGTGAGGTTGATTTTGCTGGTTTATGCGTTTCCTGCGAATGAAGGGTGAAAGTAAAACCCCGTCGTGACATGACCGCATGACCCACGCCGTTGAAAGTTACTTTAAACTCAAAAAACAATAGGTATTAAAAGTTTAAATCTTTAACATTTCTTTTTGTTTTTAATGTGGTAAAGCGGATGGTCCTTACTCACGAGAGAAAATCCTCATTAATTTTTCCTCACGAGTGAACATACTAAACGTAATAGTCAAATGTGCCACATATTTTCTATCCAGTCGGGTTTCGAACCCATATTCATAAATTACGCCTAACGTATATTCCATTTTTGCTGGGGTTTCCTGGAAATTTCGGGTGGGGGGGGTTAGTCCCCAAAACCAACCCCCCCCCTGGCTACGCCACTGGCACCATGGCTAAAAGAGCATCAATACTGTTACCCACTTCAGCCACAGGAATTCCGTCGGTTCCATTAGGGTGTTGAGGATTCGAAGCTCCTCTCTTCTCCTCTCCTAACTCACCTGTTGGAAATTCAGCGAAATATTTTATTTTCCTATTAACACCTGGAGCTTCTACAAGATAGCTCTACACCGGAAACCGCAATATCAGTTGAGGTCAGGCGTTTGTACAGGGTTCCCCGAAATCTTAGAGCACCACCACAGGATCAGATTTCAGTTGAATAGAATAGAATGGAATAGGATAGAATAGAATAGAATAGTTAGAATATATACCTTGTTTATACTCCCTTTACTCCAGCAGTCAACTAGAATAATGAGAATATTTTAACAAACCTTATTTATTCTGTCTGAACAGGTCTTAAGAGTCCCTTGAAGCAGTTTTTTCCAATAGTATACCAGAGTATACCAGATAGTATACCCCTATAGTATAGGTACCAGAGTTTTATTGTTATACAGGTATGGTTACATACTCAAATAAATTAGGAAAATATTGAATCATTGGGTGGATTCAATCCACAGATCCATGCGCAACTTTATATTTCTATGTGTATGTATGATGATTTATTTGTGGTGAAGCACAAGGCTTCTTCACAATTTTTGAGGGTAGCGCAGCATTACTAAGAGCCTCTTTCATTTTTCGAAAGCTATCACATTCATTTCTTTTTACTCTGGTAATGCCGCCACGGGTTGTTACTCATACAAGTAACTACTCAGTTTTCCTCACGAGGTATGAGTGGACCCGAACATCCAAACAGGTAGAGAGCAGAAAAATTCCTGCCCCGCCAGGGATTGAACCCAGTACCCAGGTCACCGTGCGTGCTATGCCCAGCGCGCTAACTCACTCGGCCACGGTGACTTTATATTTCATGTCTAGCGCCGTAAAAATACTGACAGCCAATTATTGGTTATGCAATGTGCTTAGCATTGAGTTTCTGGAAGAAAGATCTACAATTCTACACAGTTGACTGACTAGTAATAATACATTGCTAATAAAATATGGTTACTAGAATCAGAGATTTTTTAAAGAACCACTTGTTTACAAAAGTACTCAACTGATTCTTTTCATATTTGTTTTTAATGGTATGATTCTCTTCATTTTAGACTTTATTTTCCTATTTTTCAGACTTTCTTAAAAATCTGAGCTAAATAAAAAATAATAAATTATAATTGAACTATGTAAATAATAATACCTACGCATTTACATAAAAAATTTCAATAAAATCGTTTGTTTCCAAAACCACCCCCCTCACTACACCACTGCAAATGTGTGATACTTTCATTGTGTACCACCTTGGACTTGAGAAAATCCTGAAATTTTTCTTTTTCGCCTGAGGGTGCTGCAGTTCCGCAGCTCCTTAGCACCGGCCGCGTCTGACTAGTTTTTCAAATTCGATCTCCTATTCTCCTTTTCTTATAGCTGTAGTACCCTCGTCCAGGAGGCAAATAGCTATTTCTTACAACAATGTAACGACAATAACGTTTGGTGTAATGAGAGGGCCACAAAATAGTAACTAGTAATGAAACTATAAATTATGGACTGTTAATTACTCCTCTGTTTTACGGTCGCTGATAAGCGACTCAATTCCAAGTCGGCCAAAACATTCCGCACTAGCTGGTGCCTAGTGATAGGGAACCCGACTCAGTGGCTTGATCGATAGGGCGGTGGACTGGCAACCTACAGGTCGGTGGTTCGAGTCCAAGTTCGGTAAAAATTTGGCAGCGTGAGTTTGGAGAAATAGTGACGGCAAAAAAGTGACTAACGCAAATCAGAATATGATAGCCATCAGTGATAATAAGCTTTTAATATGACCTCTGGGATTTAAATAAAATATTTTTTATTAGGTTATAATAATCATTATTTTAAAATTTGAAGTCAGTTCAGTATTTTGAGTTGAATAATATGATCAGTTAAATAAATTTATCAGTTGAATAAATATGATTCCTGAGAATGCGTAAACGATTACGGAGTAGACTTTTCAATCCGACAATTTCTTGTTGGAATTTTTTAGAACTTTTTTATTTTATCTATCCAAATTTAGGGGTACATCAACTTCACGTAGAAATCGAACTTTATTCTTCCAGAATTCTGCGACTGTTATGGGTTATGGCTGGCTGGAGTGCACACGAGGAGGTTTTCTCCAGTGCATAAAATATATAACTTTATATGTTTATATGAATTCGAAATCTTCAGGTGCATACATGGATGATCGTCAAGGTAAGAATCAAAGAATAGGTGAAATTATTTATAGATAAATGGTTGTCAAAACTACATGTCACTTTAATATAATTTTAAATAAAATGTACTAGTTTCAGAGGGATGCAGCAGCATTGCAGGCTCATTCCCTTTCACAAATTTCTCAATGAAGTTTGTCTTGTAGTTAATGTTTTTCACTTATTAAAAAAATAATAATAATAATACATTAATGTATGAATTTTTAACTCATTTAGCATTTTTTGTTGTGGATATATTAGGTAAGTGGACTTATTTTTTATAGCGAATGGTTCAATAGAACAATTTAATCCAAACAATATGAAATTTGTATTCTTACCTTTGTGCAGCACCTTTTAGATGTAATACCCTGACTTACCAAATACCACCCTTGCCAAGATTACGAATAAGTGGCAGCCTACCTTAGCAATTTAGCCCGCGGCGCGGTAAGATGGAGAAAAGTTATTGAATAAATTTTAGCACATAGTTTTTAAGAAAGCTATTTTGTAACGAGGATACTAGTTCCCACAGTTTGAATTTTATTTAGTTTTATAATAAAAATTATTGTTAAGGGGAAAATTACACTTGTCAAGTTGACAAAGTTCCAAGGGGAACGCTTACAGGAAAGCTTTTCAAAATTCGACCACTAGAGGTTAGTTTTTTTAAATTTGGTTTTAACGTCGCTGTCAACTGCATGGTCATATCACGATGGTGGTGTAATCCACTATTCGCAGGAAACTCACAAACCTGCTACAAACATCATCCTAACTTAGGCTGGGCTGGCCAGAATGACAACATCACGAAGTCTTCACCTGACTGGAAGTTGCTTAACTTCGGTTGAATTTAACGGTATCAACTCGCGACGCTGGCGTTAGGCTGTATAACTCCTCTTCAACCTGCTTAATTTTATAAGAACTACCTATGTAAGTGGATCCACGATATTCTTTAAAAAAAAAAAAGATGAGTGTTTCACAGCCTTTTTTATTTCGTAGCCATGAAACAGGAGCTACTGTAGACGCTTGTGGTCTGTATTGTAGCTTGCCTGCCCATCCCGTAGTATGCCTCTCCTCTGATGGGCGAGAAGTGACACAATACTTCCCATTTAGGTGCTGGGTGAACACGAGTGCACCGGAAGGTATACACGAGCCCTTACAAACAACTGTAACCAAATTATGAATAATTTTTGTCGGCGCGGGGGTTCGAACCCGGGACCTTCCACATGGCAAGCGAGTGGTTAACACTGAGCTATTCGTGCGATCTACTGTGATCCACAAGATTGTCTACTTTGTCATGTTCTGGCTTTCCTGATGATTTGATAAAATTTGAACACACACTTTCCCTTGAACATCTAAATCAATTAGAGCACTCATTAAAGTTAATTGTGATTTCCCACCCTAAGACAAGGTGAAGTGGAGAGGATTAGATGTAGAACAAGAGAGAAGAATTACGAGTAATAGGTAGTTAAGACCAAGTTCACGAGAGAGAGAGAGAGTGAGAGAGAGAGAGACAGACAGAGAGATAGATAGAGAGAGAGAGAGATATAGTAAGAGAGAATGGGAGAGAGAAAGAGAGAAATAAAAAGGAGAGAGACATAAATTGAGGGAGAGAAGAGAAATAAGGAAACAAAGAGAATAGGAGAGAAGGAGAGAGAGAAAGAGAGAGAAGGAGGGGAGAGAAAGAAGGAGAGAGAAAGAGAGAGAGAGAGAGAGAGAGAGAGAGAGAGAGAGACAGGGAGAGAGAAAGAGAGAGGAGATAATGGAGAATAAAATAAATATTAAGGACAGAGAGAAATTAGGCAAACAGTTGGAGCGAAAATTGAAAAATAAGGAGGAAGAGAAAGATGGTTTATAATTAAAATTAAAAGAGGGACGTGGAAAAGGTGAATTGGGAGAGGTGGGTGGTGGGAGTGAAAAAATTAAAACCTATGAAAAGAATGTTAAAAAATAGAATAAGTAACGAAAATGTTTGAGAAGGGGAGAGATAGGGACTTATTAGGGGGGGAGACAGGAGAAGAGAGGGAAATGGAGATGGAAATGAAAACGAAGATGAAAATGTAGGGACGAAGATGAAGGGATAGAGATAGAAAGAAGAAAAGATATAGAGGTAGCAATAGAATTGAATTTTGAATTGAATTTGACATTTATTTGATTTAGAGATTTTTACAACAAAAAGAATCCCCTAGGCTAAGTCTAATTTTTGATGGAGATTTGCTCTCATGCCCTAAATATCGCTCTCTAGCTTAATGTTAAATGTAATATTACTGTCTACTGTGAGAATACATAATAATATTATACTGAAGGGACTAAGTGACACTCTTGTTAGACAAACTATTATATGATAGGATGGCTATAATTGTACAGTATTATGTTTAAGTGACATTTTAATCAGGTAGTACAAGATAAAGTGGCTAAATACATACATACAAAACATAGGTTGATAATTCGTCAGGTGTAAGATAGACTACATTCTTTTGGTGGAATAGAATATTTTTCTCTGTTGTGAATATAATGGGTCCTGGACACACTTCGGTGCATAATTGTACAGGTAAGCATAATTGTAATTTTTCTCTCATGTGATAATATTGGAGAATTTGAACCAGTGTTACTTCGGCCAGTCTTCCTCTGAGCAGACTGGTCCAACGATCCCATTCTCCAACTGACACTCTTCAGCTACACATCATTCTTGTACTTTAAAACTTTTCCCAAGTCCTAATAAAATAATGTACAAACGTTCACATCTATTTTTCATTTCAATTTAAAGTACAAAAATTGTCGTATTCTTTCAACATGGAGAAGTACCTACAACCCGAACGCTTTGCTGTAGAGCCTACTTCTACATCAGCAGACAAGCAATGGTTGCACTGGAAGAAAACGTTCCAGAACTTTGTCGCTAAAATCAAAGACGTGACGAGTGAAGACAAGCTGACTCTTCTGACAAATTTTCTTGCACCTAACGTCTACGCCTTCATTGACAACAAATCTACGTTCGCTACAGCCCTTGCCGCTCTCGAATCATTATACGTCAAACCTAAGAATGTCATCTATGCCCGACATTGCTTAGCAACGCGTCTACAGAACTCTGGTGAAACTGTCGACCAGTACCTACAAGTGTTGAAGCAAATGAGCAAGGAGTGCAATTTTGAAGCCGTCACAGCTGATACCTACACACAAGAGTATGTTCGTGATGCGTTTATCAGCGGGTTATCAAGCAACCGCATTCGACAGCGCCTCCTTGAGAGCAATACTCTCACTCTAGACGAAACTTTCAATCAAGCCCGAGCTATGGAGCTGGCTGAATTTCAATCGTCTAGTTACCAGACTAGTTGTGTGCCCAATGTCACTGCATCTCAAAATTTAGAATCCACTGACAATACTGTGGCCTTTACTTCCAAGACTTGTTACTTTTGTGGTAAACAGTGGCATCCCCGGTCGTCTTGTCCTGCCAAGGAGGCACAATGTTCTATTTGTTCCAAGACAGGACATTACGGGAAAGTCTGTCAGTCAAAGTCAATCAAAGTCACTCAATCAGCACATAAGCCGCGACACAACAAGACTTCTGCTGCTCTGACATGTTATACTGCTCCTGTTACTGCGGCGTCACCCAACAGTTTACAAAAGTCTACTATTAATATCACCGTCAACAATATACCTCTCAAAGCTCTTGTCGATACTGGTTCAACACTCAGTTTTATAAGCCAAGCTCTAGTGTCCAGATGTAAAATCAAACCATTACCTTACTCTGGTAAAATAAGTATGGCTAACTCTTCCTTGTCCACGGACATTTCTGGACAATGTAAAGTGACATTACAAGTGTTCAACAACACCTACCAGAATGTTACTTTGCTGATCATGTCCAATCTCTGCTGTGACGTCATACTTGGACATGACTTGCTCCAAGCTCACTCTTCACTTGAGATAGAATTCCACGGTTCACGTCCACCATTGAAAATTTGCAACTTGGCTGTTGCTAACGTTGAACCTGTCTCACTATTCTCTAACCTTTCACAAGATTGCTATCCTATAGTTACAAAAAGCAGGAGACAATCAGACGAAGACAAACAATTTATCCACACCGAAGTAGAACGCATGCTACAAGATGGAATCATTGAACGAAGCAACTCATCCTGGCGCGCTCAAGCATTCGTTGTACGAGATGGAAGACATAAACCTCGTATGGTAATTGACTATTCTCAAACCATCAATAAGTTCACACATCTAGATGCGTATCCTTTGCCGAGGATTGAAGATGTCATTGCTAAAGTCTCAACAAACCAAGTGTTCAGTGTGATTGACCTCAAGAGTGCGTATCACCAGATACCTATCATGGACTCGGAAAAACACTTCACAGCATTTGAAGCCTCAGGAAAACTCTATCATTTTCTTAGAGTTCCTTTTGGCGTTACTAATGGTGTAGCAAGCTTCCAGAGAACAATAGACCGCATCGTTGAAGATGAGAAACTCACAGGCACCTATCCCTATCTTGATGATGTCACAATCTGTGGACGAGATCAGAAGGAGCATGATGAGAATCTGAAGAAATTTCTATCAGCCACCGAGAAGTACAATCTTACACTTAATATGGAAAAATGCAAGTTTTCCATTACTGCTGTCAGTTTACTTGGTTATACTATATCCAATAACACTATAAAACCTGACCCCGAGCGTCTGAAGCCACTTGTTGAATTACCCATTCCAACCGACAAAGCTTCCCTTCAACGTGCTCTAGGCATGTTCTCTTACTACAGTAAGTGGATCTCTAATTTCTCAGAGAAAGTACGGCCACTTTTACAGAACAACTTTCCTTTTCAAGATAACGAAGTATCCGCATTTGAAAATCTGAAGCGTGACATACTGAAAGCGTCAACCGCTGCTATTCAAGACAATGTACCTTTTTCTGTTGAAACGGACGCGTCTCACTTTGCTATAGCTGCAACGCTAAGTCAACAAGGACGACCTATCGCTTTCTTCTCGAGAGCTCTGAACAAGTCAGAACTTCAACACGCTTCAATTGAAAAGGAAGCATATGCAATTGTTGAGAGTCTAAAGAATTGGCGTCACTACCTCATTGGAAGACCTTTCAAGATAATCACTGACCAACGCTCCGTATCTTTTATGTTCAATCAAAAACACAAGAGCAAAATAAAGAACGAGAAAATAATGAGATGGAGACTCGAACTGGCATGCTTCAACTTCGACATAGTGTATCGTCCTGGTTGTGAGAATGCTCCTGCAGACGCGCTGTCCCGCATAAGTGCAGCTATCAACTCTCGACCTGACTTGACTTATTTGCACAATAATCTATGCCACCCCGGTATAACAAGGATGACTCACTGGATCCGAGCTAAGAACTTACCATTCTCTGTGGAAGAAGTTAGACAAGTGACTAATTCCTGTCGAGTTTGTGCGGAACTGAAACCACGCTGAAGGCCATCTCATCAAGTCTTCAGCTCCATTTGAACGATTGAGCATTGATTTCAAAGGACCTCTACCTTCAAAGACAAGGAATCGATACATACTAACTGTTATTGACGAATATTCAAGATTTCCTTTTGCTTTTCCATGCCCTGATGTATCTTCAAATACTGTTATCACAAATCTGACAAACTTATTCACTCTTTTTGGTACCCCAAGTTATATACATTCTGATAGGGGGACTGCATTCATGTCCTCTGAAATAAAAACGTTCCTCACTTCACTAGGTGTTGCTACAAGTCGCACAACACCCTACAACCCTCAAGGCAACGGACAGTGCGAAAGATACAATGGCATCATCTGGAAGACAATAATGTTGGCTCTAAAATCACGCAACTCGAAGACAGAAGACTGGGAAGAAGTGCTAGGTGATTCACTTCATTGTATACGATCTCTTCTTTGCACAGCAACCAACGCAACTCCCCATGAACGTATGTTCAATCATCCGCGTCGTTCATTCAATGGAAGCTCAATGCCCACTTGGCTGACAAAACCAGGACCCGTTCTAATGAAGAGTTTAAACCGAAGAAGCAAATATGACTCTATGGTCGAGGAGGTTGAACTTTTAGATGCCAACAATGAGTATGCTCATGTTCGACTACCTGATGGGAGAGAAACTACGGTTTCGACTCGATATCTGGCTCCTGCTGGAAACCAATCAAATGATGATATTCTAAACAATGATATTCCGAATGACGATATTCCAAACAATGATATTCCCAATGACGATATTCCAAACAATGATATTCCTTATGACGACCAACAGAATGATGACAATCCAAACCCCAGAAGATCAACTCGGAACAAGAGGGCACCCGTTCGTTTCGGAGATCTCAACTTCTGAAAGCTGGGGTGAATGTGATAATATTGGAGAATTTGAACCAGTGTTACTTCGGCCAGTCTTCCTCTGAGCAGACTGGTCCAACGATCCCATTCTCCAACTGACACTCTTCAGCTACACATCATTCTTGTACTTTAAAACTTTTCCCAAGTCCTAATAAAATAATGTACAAACGTTCACATCTATTTTTCATTTCACTTAGTAAAGAATTTATGAGAGAAAAATATAATATCTCAATATATAAATGTCAAAGTCACTGACTGACTGACTGACTGATCATCATTGTTTCTCCGAACTGGTAAGTCTTAGGAAGCTGAAATTTGGTAGGTAGCTTTGTCTTATAGTCTAGATGTGCAATAAGACGGGATTTTTTGAAATTCCCATTACAACACCTGCCATTGGCGAAAAAGGACTTTTTGCTTTCTCGGCCATGCCTCGGCGACAGCCCGCTAGTTGTTACTATGGTAGACATTGGTATACTTGCAACATTTACTTTAATTTTAGAATTCTGAGTTTGTTACATAAATGGATATACATGTTTATTCATTTTGATTTCTTTATAAATAACTAATCCAAGATATTTCGCCTCTTCTTTATATTCAATCCAATGACAGTTGCATGCTGTCTCATAGGTTTTATCTGAGCGCACGGCAGTGCGCCAGGCCAAGTTCCAGCAAGCACGGCAGTGTATCTTTACACGAACCGATTCACCCGGTTTTTCACACACTCATATCTTCGGTTCAATTAATTATAGAGATATGAAATTTGGAACAGAGATTGTCCTAATATCATTAAAAAGACATTGAAAATTTCAAGACTCTATGCAAAAAACTTTCAGAGGAATGTAATTTTGAAATTTGCGATTTTGATACTGACTGACTGACTGACTGACTGATTGACTGACTGACAGATCATCAAAATTATGAGGCACTTCCCGACTACCTAGAAAGCTGAAATTTTGCATGATGGTAGGGTTTATTGTAAAAGTACAGGGAAAAATCTAAAAACCGAAACTTTCGCATTTATTATGCTGTTAAATGGTGTCGTTTCAGGGAGGAATATATATTATCGATTATGAATCTAAATTATGAAGCACTTCCCGACTACCTAGAAAGCTGAAATTTTGCATGATGGTAGGGTTTATTGTAAAAGTACAGGGAAAAATCTGAAAAAGTTCTGAAAACAGTTAAACGGTGTCGTTTTAGGGAGGAACTATACTATATTATGTATATAAATTATGAGGCACTTCCTTACTACCTATAAGGCTGAAATTTTGCATACTGGTAGGGTTAATTGTAAAAGTACAGGGAAAAATCTGAGAACCGGAACTTTCGCACTTATCATGCTGTTAAACGGTGTTATTTTAGGGAGGAAGTATACTCAATTATGCATATAAATTATGAGGCACTTCCCTACTACCTAGAAAGCTGAAATTTTGTATGGTGCTAGGGTTCATTGTAAAAGTACAGGGAAAAATCTGAGAACCGGAACTTTCGCACTTATCATGCTGTTAAACGGTGTTATTTTAGGGAGGAAGTATACTCAATTATGCATATAAATTATGAGGCACTTCTCTACTACCTAGAAAGCTGAAATTTTGTATGGTGCTAGGGTTCATTGTAAAAGTACAGGGAAAAATCTGAGAACCGGAACTTTCGCACTTATCATGCTGTTAAACGGTGTTATTTTAGGGAGGAAGTATACTCAATTATGCATATAAATTATGAGGCACTTCCCTACTACCTAGAAAGCTGAAATTTTGTATGGTGCTAGGGTTCATTGTAAAAGTACAGGGAAAAATCTGAAAACCGACACCTTCGCACTATTTCAGCTGTTAAAGGGTGTCGTTTTAGAGAGCATATTAAAGTGAAGAATCATGAAATTTTTCATAAAAAATAATGAAACTTGCTGTGAAACGAAGCATTTACAAAAAGTAATGATATCCCACAAAAAACTACCGTTAAAAAAAGGGCCAAGTTCCAGAACTCCTATCCAAAAAAGTTTCGCCAATGAATGCAGTGATATCTTGTTTGCGGCCAAGTTATCTTAGTACTAAACTATTTCTTTTATTAACACCCGTTTTCTGAGTTCCTCATTTTGTATGTTTTTAACTGCAAACTATCCTCTCACTTGGCCAGTTTTATGCCATCGGTTGTATGGAATATTACCACTATATTTATAGGTACAGAATAATAATATAACCATCACAAGGAGCGAAACTGGCCAAGTTAGAGGATGGTTTGCAGTTAAAAACATACAAAATGAGGAACTCAGAAAACGGGTGTTAATAAAAGAAATAGTTTAGTAACAAGATAACTTGGCCGCAAACAAGATATCACTGCATTCATTGGCGAAACTTTTTTGGATAGGAGTTCTGGAACTTGGCCCTTTTTTTAACGGTAGTTTTTTGTGGGATATAATTATAGAGATAGGGAGAGCCAGAGTATTGCTGGGTACCGTAGTAAGTAAATGAGATGGAAGTTCAAAATTGAAAAAAATACAACAAACAGGAATTTAAGTTGTGGAGGTAAAAGGAGAGAAGTCAGGATGAAAGCCATTTTAAACAGAGTTGATAAAAGGGAGGAAGAGATAGAGAGAAAAAGAAGGAAGGAGAGAGGTAGAGAAAGCATTTGTAAAGAAGATAGAACTATTAGAAAGGGATATAGAGAGAGAGAGAATAAGACAGAAATAGAGAGAGAGAAAGAAAAAGCCATTCCAAAGAAGAGAGAACTGTTGGAGAAAGAGAGAGACAAAAGAGAGAGATATAGAGAAAGAGAGGAAGAGAGAGCCATTCTAAAGAAGGACAAATTTCTATTGGAGAAAGAAAAAGAGATAGAGAGTATTGTCATTGTAAAGAAGGATAACCTTTGAAGAGAGAGAGAGAGAGAGAGAGAGAGAAAGAGAGATAAAGAAGGAAGGATAGAGGTAGAGAAAGCATTTGTAAAAAAGACAGAACTATTGGAGAGGAAAAGAGAGAGAGAAAATAAGACAGATATAGAGAGAGAGAGAAAGAAAAAACCATTCCATAGAAGAGAGAACTATTGGAGAAAGAGAGAAAGAAAGACAAAAGAGAGAGAAAGAGAGGAAGAGGGAGAGATTGAGAGAGAAAAAAGCCATTCTAAAGAAGGTCAACTATTGGAGCAAGAAAAAGAGATAGAAAGTATTGCCATTGTAAAAAAAAGAGGGAGAGAACTATTGAAGAGAGAGAGAGAGAGAGAAAGAGAGAGGGAGCGAAAGACATTGCAAAGGAGGAAAATGTAAGGAAAACACTTAGCTTAATTAAACCTGCCTGATGAGAGATAAAACCGGAGTGTTCGCGGTAATTGGAAGTGCGCCTAGGCTCTACGGAAATGCTGCAATTATACCTGGCGTTCAGACGCGACCGGTGCTAAGGAGCTGCGGAACTGTAGCACCCCCAGACGAAAAAGAAACTGTACAATCAATCAACTTGATGAAAAACCAAGTTTATTTTTATAACAAATTTCAACACAGTATACTGTCTTTTTAAGTCTTCTTGATCGTCGTAAATGTTATTATGAATGTGTATATGTATATGTATTGTGCATGTTGGCGTAGTTACCTTGCTATGCCAGCATGTGTAGACAGTATCATTAAAAAAAAAAAAAAAAAGAAGAAGTTGAGGGGATTTTTTCAAGTCCTAGCTTGTACCTACAGTGGTGCGAAAGAGAATGCCAAAGGCACTTTCACCACCCTTGATCAAACTTTGTTTATCTTTCATTAATTATACCATTTGACTGCACCTGTACATAAAAAATTGTAAATAAAGATTGATCAAAATTGTTGAATAGTAATAATACACGGTGAAAATCATCACACATTTATAGAATAATTAATGCATGATTATTCTGATTTATTTTTTTATTTTTAGCAGTGTTAATGGATAAATTGCTTTATTTAGTTTTTAAAAATAGAAAACTTTGCCCATTTTGTTGTCGTCGGGAATAGACCCCATAATTATTATGATTGGCACTGTACTCGTAAACAAACTCAAACTCTTCAGATACGGAAAGGGCGGCTCTATAAATCCCATTTTAGTCCAGTTTATGTGGCAGCACCCCCAAAACATTTTCCCACCCGCCGCGCCTGCTAGCGTTATAACGTGGCTTTTACAAAACACTGAAACAAGCTTGCGAAGAACCAAGCCAGAGAAGAAAACACCGAGGTACATATATTATATTAGGTGTATTTGATTTGATTTTGAAAAAATTCATTTATTATATTTTATTTTTTATAATTATAAAAATTACATCCCCTGAGTGAAATGTAACTTTTGGGGGAGCGAAAAGGTAGCGAGAAATAGAGAAAAACCACACGCACAGTACACGTACAGTACAGATACTGACCTACACCCCCTACTACATGGAAAAGTGTTCTAAACATAATTTCTCTTTATTTTTCTCTTTTTATTCCTCTTTCTCTTTTTATTTCTCTTTCTCTTTTTATTTATCTTTCTCTTTTTCTTTCTCTTTCTCTTTCTCTTTTTAATTATCTTTCTCTTTTTATTTCTCTTAAATTTTTCCTTTCTCTTTCTCTTTTTCTTTCTCTTTCTTTTTCTCTTTCTTTTTCTCTTTCTTTTTCTCTTTTTAACTATCTTTCTCTTTTTATTTCTCTTTATCTTTTCCTTTCTCTTTCTCTTTTTCTTTTTCTTTCTCTTTCTCTTTCTCTCTGTCTCTCTCTCTCTCTCTCTCTTTTAATCAGGCTCGTTCTGACGATGACAACCTAAGTGTCTTCTCTAAATTTAGATTGAGTTGAGCCTCTAGGCTTTGCATTAGTCCAACTGTTTGCACAGAGTCGGGGGTTTCCGAGAATAGAACTTCGTTACTTAAGTGTTCCTGAAGGCATTTGGTAAATTAATTTCCTGTGAATCTACATACATATTATACTAAACGACCAATATAAACCTATAAATTTATAAGACGTGGTTTAGGCTGCTGGGATAAGGGAACTTTGTAGTCCTAACCGGGTAGTTTATATACAGTATATGACACCATCAGGTGTCATAATTGTATATTGTAAATCAAAATTGTATTAAATAAAGAATAAAATCAAATCAAATCTTTCTCTCTCTCATCTCCTCTCTCTCTCTCTCTTTTTCTCTCTCTTCTCTTTCTCTCTCTCCTCGTTTTCTTTCTTTCTCTCTCTCTTCTCTCTCCCTCTCTCTCTCTCTTTCTATTACCCCTTAAACAAAAAACAGTCTCGGAACCATCTCCGAGATCTAGGAACGAGATTGTATCGTCCTGTCTCGGATCCCAAAAAATGATATCGGAGACACCTAGGAGACCGTTCGGAGACTGCTACGGGACAGTCTACGTCCGCACCGTAGCGTCGATTGCTGGTGCTCGAGATTGCTCCAAGATCGGTCTCGGGAACTGTCTCCGAGATCATTCTCGGGGACCGTCTCCGAGCCTTCTCGGAACCGTCTCCGAGAACATTCTCGGGGACTGTCTCCGAGCCTTCTCGGAACCGTCTCCGAGAACATTCTCGGGGACTGTCTCTTCTAGACCACAGACCGTTTTAAATACCCTGGGAATTTTAGCTGTAAAACCACCTAAAAATAATACGACACATTTTTATAATAGAACATTTTTTTTATTGTGAAATTTAAAATAAAATAATTAAGAACAAAACAAAAAAAAAGAAGAATACACCTTAAAGAATGAAAAATCCCAATAAGAGACTAGAAACAATTGGAATAAAGAGATTGCCATAGGCAATAACCAATAACCCCGCCCTTTAGTTAGGACATATGTATAGGACATTGGATACGAATTCAATTTTTAATATTAATTTTTCGAGTTTAAGTCAGTTCTAACTCAGTTAGGGTCCATTTCTGACCCCTAGTTGATAGAGATAATCCATGCTTATTTGACCCAAGGAATCTAAGGTATCAATATATTTATGCAATCAATTTAGAAACATTAGAAAAAAAATTGACATGAAAATAAAAGTATCACATAAGTTCACATCTTAAAAGTATCTCTATCTTTAGTCACAGCAGACTACCCAGACGGCACAGAAAGTGTTTAAAAAGATTTTAAAAACACTTATTTTGACAAGATTCAAACATTTTATAAAGCTTATTTTGACAAGGCTTAACATTTTAGAAACACTTTTATAAGCTTACTATTTCCTCCCCCTGAGCATTTTATTAAGCTTATTTTTACAAGGTTTTGGAAATTGAATACCTACTTAATAATTAAGGGGCTCCATATTGAATTTCTTACCACCGCCATTGCCCGGAAAAATTTGAAAATTGTGATTTTACAGGAAATTTTTAAAATTAATTTGGATTTGATGAAAAATATACTACTTCAAGGCAATTTGGTTCTACAATGATGAAAAGCTGTTGATGAAATGCTAACATTAATAAATATAAAGACAATTTGTGTTTTTCAGTTTTATATTTTTCCATTTTCATGGTAAAAGAATTAAAAGCAAAAATATGTAACAAACAAAAACATGAAACAAACAGAATATAATACATAGAATCAGCAGATAAATTAAGCCAAGTGGACTTAATTAATCTAAATCTATTATACATATAGGTAATTAAGAGAGAGATGTGCTGAAATGCCATCTTCCTGCCCAGCAGCAGGCTGCCCGAAGACAAAGAATACCAGAACAGAAGTTGAGATTATTAAAGATGAAATTAGGAAATAGAACCCAGAGAGAATTTTGACTATAATATGGCATTCATAAAAAAAAGAACAGTCTTCCAGATTTTTTTTTTTGTTTGATTAAAGTGGGTTTAACCTCAATTGCATAGTCATATCATGACCGAGGTTTTACCCTCATTTGCAGGAAACTCACAAACCTGTTACCCACATTAAGCTCACCGAGCCTGGGTTGGGCCATTTTATTCTGAATTTACTGGGAATAGTACCAGGTAGCCACATTAACCTCACCCAGCCTGATAAAGGCTGTGTATACACATGTCAGCCTCATATTTTCTAAAGAATGAGAATTAACTGTTTCACAACAACAAAAATGAACCAAAATCTTTAGATTACGGGGAGTAGTAAAATCCTGAATAATGCAAGCTACTGTTTTAAAAATTAAAATTAATGAACACATTATAGTAAAAAATGTACTTATTACAAGTAAAAAAACTGTCTAAATTTGCAACACTTAATACTTCTTCTAAACTTACAATATTTTTTTTTTATGTTATAGCTGGTTCATGAAAAACCCCTGTCCTGATTTGAGATAGTGAGGATGGGAATTTCATTCTGAATTTAATGGGAACAGTACCAGATACCCACATTCACCTCACTCAGCCTGAGTAGGGCTAGATATACCAGCCTCACATTTTCGGAGAACAGATTTATTTATTTAAAATAAAAATGGGGGTTGTATACTGAATTTACTGGGAATAGTCCCAGCTACCCACATTAACCTCACTTAGCCTGATAAGGGCTAGGAATGCCTCATTTTAAAGGGAACAGAATTGCTGTTTGAAAGAAAAAAAAACTGTGAATTGAACACAGGATCTATTGATTATGGAACAGTATAGTCAAATCTTCAATAATGTGAACCTATTAAAAAGCCTTTAGCTAGTCAGTTCTCTGTTCATAGTTGTCTAGCAAAACACTGGTCTTTTCCCTGTTTAAAATACCCCAGTCAGACACCTGTTAAGAGTGTATTTCTGATTAAGTGGAATATCTGGAACAGGTTAATCTCCAGCATTTCTACATACATATCCTGGTTTGACTATAAAACAATGTAAAATGTAAGATATTGTTTAGATATTGCTTACCCCACTAATTGGAGTGTAAAACTCACTTATGATTAATGCATGGAAATTGGTACACTTTAGAACAGTAAATTTTTTGAAGTAGAGAAAAATTTCTTTTTAGTTACACCCTAAAACTATGATGTAGGAACTTTAGAAGAGTCAACTTGTTGGACTTTTATCTGAAATTGTTAGATATAATTATTTTGTGTAAATCATCAATTTGTAGTCACTTTCACTTATCCCATGTCAGGTTCAATATGTTTGAGGAGGGAGGCAGCTTGAATAGGTATCTTCAGGTTGAAGCTATGTTGGATTGGATGCACAATACATGTAAACAGGTGGAAAATATCATGTGGATTTCCTCCATAGATCATAATTATTTTAGTAGTAGTATCTATTGATTGAGCACCAAGTTCTTCACGTTCTTTAACTGAAGACGGCTATTCTAGCCTTTATGTTGGTGATAATTATTTTAAATGCTAGATGTTTAAAAAGATATTATGTTTGCAGACATATTGACCATTACTTAAATTACTTAAAACACGTTTTATTAAATCACTTATTTGGATGAGCAGAAGTCACTGATGTGAAATTACTTATGAAGTTATCTTAGGAATGAGATTACACATAACATTGACGGTAGTTTCTCAAAATACTGTATAAAATATCTTTACCTCTTATGTATTTGAGTTTTACTAATTATCTCAGGAAAACTAATTAATTTATTCAAATTGCAGAATTCACTCGATTTAGAAAATGTTTTGCAAATTTTACTTTCAACTTTCAATTTCCGGTGTTGCCACAGGGTACTGGATCTCGTTCCGAGACGGTTCCGAGAACATGTACTCGGGACGAGTTTGGATCTTGTCCCGAACTAGCTCGGGAATAGATCCGGGATAGGTTCCGAGTAAGTTGGTTAAACATTCTCCGGGAGAGTTTCAATCCATTCCCGCAGCACTCCCAGAGAAAGATGTTTCCGAGCACGCTGTTTTTACTCTCTCGTATCAATCTCCGAGACTACTATATCGGAGTTAGTAGATCAGAGACACCTTTTTGTTTAAGGGGTATCCTCTATCTCTTTCAATTCAATTCGATTCTCTCTCTCTCTCTGTAATGAGAGTCTTGTACTACCTGAACCACTTTCAGTCTAATTTACTTCTTATTATATGAACCTAATAAATTATTAAGCTAATTATTACCAAATACAGCTAGTTTTACCCAATACAAGTACATAATATAGTACATACATTGGTACATACTAGCACTATGTATTTGCCTCATGAGTATTAACATAAATTCCACAGGGCTCGGCAGTAGGGGTGGCACAGACCGATAGCAGCACATATAAACTACACTTTCACACTCATTTATCTCGAAGTTGACTTACAAAAAAGTTTCAACATAAAAAAGTTAGTAGCGGAAAGCCAGGACGCTTTCTTTCTATTTAACACGAGAGAAAAGTTTCCACTTCTATATGATAAATTTTATTCTTTAATATTACGCTTCCCTATGGATATTCTCTGCTCTGATCACCAGCTTTATTAGTACAGGATCACCATCACCATCATCACAACAGTAAGGGTTGGGTGGAAGAGATTGCCATAGGCAATTACCACGCCCTTCAGTTACGACATCTTATTATTCTTTTTTTCTTGTTTATATTGTTCATAATTACTTTCCTTATCCTATAATAAGGAAAATATTGTATTTTTTTTGTCTTTACTTGTTTTTATACTTTCCTTATCCTATAATAAGGAAAATATTGTATTTTTTTTATATAAATTTCCTATAATAATAAAGTATTTAATAATAATAATAATCAACATAGTTGCCACCATGGCAGAGTGGGTAGCGCACAACGCTTGCACGGTTGGAACCGGGGTTCGATACCCAGCAGGGCAGAAGATTTTCTACCCTGTACTTAGAATGTCCGGGATGCACTCATGACTGGTGAGGAAAAATTGAATTATAGTACTTGATTGCTTAACGACTATAAAAATACAGTATGTATGTAAAAGAAAATGTAAATATTGATGATAATTTGACAAGCTAGCAAGCTAAGATTAGAACATCATCAGTATTTTAATATCACATTACTTGCGTAAAATTTCTAATATTAGAAATCGGAAGTATTGTGATCGTTTTGGTTAAATAATAAAAATAAAAAAATTCCTCCGATTTCAATTTTTTCAAATTTCTGGACGTTGCATATTTTTACTTTCCTTAGATTATGATAAGGAAAGTTTTGTATTCGTCAAAACTTTGACCTAACCAGTTTTTCACAATTCTGGACGAATCATAGCCTCAGAATACCAAACTTTTCGGCCATTGGTCTGTACGTTTGTCTGTCTGTCTATGAACAAGATATCTCGAGAACGGTAATAACTAGAGACTTGAAATTTGCTGTGTAAATTAATTTTATACAACAGACAAACCACGAATTTTTTGTGGCCTTTGGTTGAATTCGGCCGCACTCTGCGGCCACAGAGCTGCCATAATCTACCGCAAGGGTCATTTCTTTGAATCGGTTGAAGATACAAAAAAAGTTCGAGAACAACATTTTCTTATAACGAAAAAATAATAGGGAGTTACTCAGATTGTATTTTTGATATCTTGACCTTTTTGCAACTCGGCCACAATTTACCGGTATTCTCGTGCTGGGTCTCCATTGGACCAACTTTTGTACTATTTATCTTAAATGGGGGTTATGACATATCAAATCCAATGATTCTGAGGTTTTTAGCTAACTGTTACCTATGGCTTTTAGGCCTTTTAGTCACCAGTGGCTTTTGGTCCTGCTCCCATTCCCAATAGGATAATGAAAGTCGTGTGCTGTTTAAACCAGATTTTTTGTAGTTAGGATTAATCCATTCTAATAGATAATAAAGGGTATACTACCCGTTTATTGAGTTAATAAATAAATAAATCAATTATCAGTAAGCTATATTTTTTAATTGAAGAGGAAAATTTGTTATAAACCTTGTACTAAATTACATCTATAAAAATTCGTTTAAAAAAAGCGGAAAATTAGATTACCTCATAAACACCTAGTACATAGAATAATAAAATTAGAATAGAATAGTACATAGAATAATATTATTACTTGAGTGTCTTCGGCGCTCTCTAAAAAAAATGGCGTATTCTATATTAGGCAAAAAATGTTGCGACTTTTGGCGTTACTCGCATACTATTACTTATGTATGTTTATAGCACATGGTAATGACTAGTTGCTACTCTCCTAAGCTTAAGTCCTAAGTGACCCCTCCCACCGCCCCTCTGCACTCCTCTGAGCCCCTCTGAGCCCCTCTGAGCCCCTCTGAACCCCTCTGCGCCCCTTTAAACCCCTCTCATCCCCAACATCATTTCCTTTTGTTCCGTGAATCGTCCCAGTTTTTGGATTTTTTTCTCTCTCTCTTTCTCGCCAAGAACCAAAGTGGAAAATTTGTTTCTGGTTCTCTACGCTTTCGAGTTTTCAACATTTGCACTTTAGATTTAGTCTTAGCAGCATCAGCATCAAACATTTTCCTCTTTTTTTTGTTAAAAAAATTGCATAAACATTTGGACAATCATTGAATAAAGTATTTACGACTTTATTTCATTCTATTTTTCTAAATATTTTTAGTTACTTTTAACTGTCGCGTGAATTTCGATTTTGTTTGTTTTGAAATTGTTTTTAAATGTTTATTCTTGAAATTGTTTTACTCGTTGAAACGTAATTTTACCGTTACGTTTTTCAAAATTATTTATTTTTGAAAATCAAATCTTCGCTATCGTACTATGTTTTCGTATGTTATTTTTCTCATTACATTATTACTCAATTATTTCGATCATACTTCTTCACAATCGTTTTATCAAATCGTTAATAATTATTAGATTAGCATTATTTTTCGTTTTCGTTGTTGTCGTGAATTCGTTTAAGTTCAATTTGTATATCGCCGGTTCCCTACCGGAATGGTATTCTATTTCCAAGTGCCGTATATTACCGTTTATATTTTTATCGTTCATTGTTGTTTATATAATGATCTTTAAGTATGTCACGTTTTTTTCGTATTGTTACAACTACCGCGTTTGATCCTTAGATCATATTCCGAGATTAATTTATTTTCGCGTCGCGGTCAGTATTTGTTGAGGGTATTTTGTCAATAATAAATTTGTGTTTAATCTATTTTCCAAGCGTTTCTTTCAATTGAATCGTCCGTAAGTATTTCACATTTTTTTTAACACAATTGACAACTATGGAAGAAATAAAAATATTAAAAAAAAACTGAATCCTATATTTTTATGCATTAATTACATGCATATGTATGATTTTATCTGTGGTGAAGCACAAGGCCTCATCACAATTTTTGTGGGTAGCGCAGCATTACTAAGAGTCTCCTTCACATTTCGAATTATTCTATAACATTAATTCTTTTCACTCTCGTAATGCCGCAACTGGTCGTTACTCATATAAGTAACTACTCATTTTTCCTCACGAGGTATGAGTGGCCCCCGAACATCCAATTACAGAGCAGAAAAAATCCTGCCCCGCTGGGAATCGAACTAACTCTGCCACGGTGACTATTACTTACATATGTATTTTATTGTAGGTGCGGTACAACCCTTGTAAAGAATGTCCTGAAATCTACATAGATGATAAAAAAAAAGTATAAGCAAAAAAAACTTCCTAAAATTAGTCGGAATAATATGAAAAATCAAAGAAATCTTTGAACCAACCTCACAATTTGTAAAAATACCGGAATTTGAAGTAGGAATTAAGAGGTATTCACTATGTTCAAGTGGAGTGCCCGAGGCTCGGGCGGCTTTGGAACTGGTGATCTGGGTTCGATTCCCTGCAGATTATAATTTTTCTGCTCTCTATTTGGATGTCCGGGGTCCACTCACACCTCGTGAGGAAAATTAATCAGTGGCGTCATTACGAGAAGGAATATATCCCACTTGGCAAATAGTGTGGTTTAATAAATAGAACACTCTCTAGTGGAAGGTAACCACCAGGCGAGATTAATGCTCAAAGCATTTTCTACCACCTAACCCTTAAAATCTCCTTATTATGTGGTAACAAACTCAAATTAATGAAAAAATTGTGCACTGGGTAGGATTTGAACCAACAGATCCCTACGCTACCTAGATTACACAGACTTGCGCGTTAACCACTTGACTACCAAGCACCGGATATCGGAGAGTTATGAAATTTGGAGTTCAGCAACGCTGAGCTTGCTCACTAAAGTTGAGATATAAAAAATACACTGCCAATCATTTGGACACTTCCTCGTGATCGGTTCACATTATAATATAATTATACACTTGGCCATGTTGAGACTGGGAAGTACATAATCTACATATCTGCATTTAGCACACCCAGCCTGGGTTGGACCCGGTATATTCAATTATTAATAGATTTTTTAAAACCTTTGGCGCAAACCCCCCGGATTGGTATATGTAAGATGGGAAACGCGTTAAAATGACTTGTGTATAGAATTTTTTTTAAATTTTTTTTAAGTCTAGAGTTGGGGTGAGGAACTTTTTTTTAAAAATTTGGGGCCGTGGATTTTCTTCCTGGCGGGGAGTCGATTTGGTGTATTTTTGGGGGGGGGAAAAAAAGAAAAAAAACCCCGTGTCTTTTTCCCCCCTTTTTTTCCCCTTTTAAACTTTCCACGGTAACGTGATCCCTATAAATGAGTGTTAAATTTTTAAAGGGGGTTTCATAAACGAAACCGTTTCGGTTTGTTGTTGTTTAAAATTTTGCGTTAAATTTATAATCCTTTCAAAAAAATTTCTTTTTTTCCCCCAAAATTTAAATATTACAACTTTAGAAGGGAGAGAAAACAGATAAAAAAATAGAGTAAGAATGGGAAAAGAGAGAGAGATGGAGAAGACGAAGAAGAAGAGAAAATGGGGAGAAGAGTGAGAGAGAGAGAGAGAAAAAAAGAAAAAAAGGGAGAGAGAAAAGGGGAAAAGTTTAATTTGCAATTTTATTGGTTTTTTTAATTTTTTACGTAAATACCACACTTAAACCATAAGTTTATAATGCTTTGGGAAAGGGGAAGAGAGAGAGAGAGAGAAAAAGGGGGAAGGGGAAAAGAAAAGAAAAAGAAAGAGGGGAGGGAAAAAAATAATATATTGAAAAATTGAATTTGGAAGTACATAGAAGGGAAAAAAACTTTTGTGAAAAAAATAGTTCAAAACTTTTAAAATAATATAAAAAAAAAATTAAAAATAAATTATTTTACGGGTGGGTTGTTAATTTTAATAATGTAGGAAAACATTTCAAAAGGTTTTTAAAATTTGGTTTTTTTATTTTAAAAGGGGTTAAAAAGGTTAAAATTTGAAACTAATACCAGAAACATTAAAAATAATAAAAAGAAAAAATTAATTCAATAATGAAAAACATAAAGTCGGTGGGGTTTTCTTGATGGGGGGGAAACCATTAAAAAGGTATTCGTTTGGGTTTTTTTTCCCCCATATTAAATTTTTGGGTTAAAAAGTATTTAACCCCGGGTGAAGTGCGTGCGTGTCCAGTGATTTAAAGGTCACGTTTTTTCACTTAAACTCGTTGGATATTTGTGTAGGAAACAAGGATACCACCTCCCGCTAATTTTTTTAGACTTCCCCATACCAAAGTCTGAGTTCGATCCGGTTTTGAGGTAGATTTTTTAAAAAAAAATTTTTTGGGGGACTCCGGAAATAAAAGATAATTGAAATAAAAAGTATTTTTTTCTTTAAAGTAATCAGTGACCCCGGGGTTTTTTAGAAAAAAAAAAGGCTAAAATAGAATTTTACTATTAAGAAAAACCCATTTGAAAAAATGAAACAAAAACCATATATTAAAAATGAAAAAAATTCTACCGTAAACCATCAGCCAGGATAATTTTACTTTTGAAAATGCATTGAAAAAGTTTAAAACTAAGCAAAAAGAAAGTTATTTTAAAAAAAATAATTTTTCTTTAACAAAAATTTTAGCATAACCTTTCTCAGAAAAATCAGTAAAATTAATCTTTTTACAAACAAAAAAAATTACTGAAAAAAAAAAATAGCCAAAAAAAATAGGGGAAAAAAAACAAAAAGAATTTAAAAAAATTGGTCCTACCTACCCCCTCCTCCCCTACCTCTGAACTAAATGCAGTAGATAATGAAAGCGTTACGAACGTTGATTTGTTTAGTAGCTAAGGTGCGTTGTCTTACTCAGTGGCCCCCAACTTTCAAATAAGGTGGAGGGGTGGTACACTCCAAAATGTGATTTTCGTTTTCTTAAAATTTTTAAAGGTTGGGTAGTGAGTAGGTAGATAATACCTATTACGAATTTTTCCCCCAAAAAACCCGAAATGAAATTTTGTAAATTTTTGAAATATCGGATTTTACAAAATATGAAAACCAAAAAAAACCGCCAAAAAAGATTGATAGCAATTAAATATGCAAAAACCGGGTCAGTCATCTTTTTTTTATTTACTTTTTTTTCTTTTTTTTTGATTTTTTTTTTCTTCCTCCCCCCTTTTTCCCTAACCCTTGAAATTTTTTTGATAAGAAATTGATGGATAAATATTGAATAATTATTTTGAACTAAAACACCCAAAAGAATGTTGGGGGGAGGGGAAAAACAAAAGGGAGTTGATCATCTATCATTAACAAAAAGTGGAAGTTGTTTTTAAAGTCAATGTAAAATTAAAACTAAACAAATAAAAATTGAAAAAGGCCCTGTTACCGCTTTTTTCTTTATGTTCAAAGGGGGATCCATATTTAAAATTTTAAAATTAAAAAAAAAAAGCAAAACCTTTTTTTCTCCTCTCTTTCTTTCCCTTTTTGTCTTTCTTTTTTTCAAAAAATTTTTTTTATTCCATGGCGAGCGGGGGGGGGGGGGGGGGGGGACAAACCCCCCTTCCCCAAAAAATTCCCCAAAAACCAAAAAGGGGAAAATACGTTATGGGGGAGTTTTTTGAACCCCCTTTAAAACCCCCCCCCCCCCCCCCCAAACCCCTCCAACACCCCCCCCCCCCAAGGGGAGGTTACTACGCCACTGCCTAATTTCCCCCCTTTTTTCCCTTCCCCTTTTGTATTGCTTTTTTAACCCCCTCTGGGGGGGGGGGGGTGGGGGGGTTCTGATTTTATAAATTATATTTAATAATTAAATTAAAGGTCTTACTTTTCCCCTCTAAATTCACGCAGCCCCCCTAAACCCCTTCCCCTTCCCCCACTTTAATTTTTCAGTGAAACAAAATAATAAATTTTAGTTTTTAAAATTATACATATTAACCCCCACATTAGAAGTGCAAATTAAAATTTTAAATTCATAAATTTTTAAATTTCGTTTTTGGGTTTTTATAGGGAGTTGAGAAAAAAAACGGGGTACGCCCTGTTTTTTGGTTTTTTTTTTTTTTTTAAAATGAGTGCTTCTACCTTTTTTTTTTTGTACCATAAAACCTTTTGGGGGCCCCCCGTAGGACTTTGTTATGGTTGAAACCCCGCTGCACTCATTTTTTTCCCCATTTTTACTTATTTTAATATACGCTTAAGCCAAAAATATAAAAAGTGTTACCATAATTTTTGGGGAAAAGGTATTTATTGGGGGGAATTTTAATATAAAAAAAGGGGGTATTTGTTTTTTTTTGAAAAAAAAATGTTTTTTTTCCTCCCTTTTTAAAAAAAAAAAAAAAAAAATTTTTTAAAATTTTTTTTTTTTAATCCTAGAATTTGGGGTTTGGGGTTTGGGGTTTTAAAATTTAAAATTTTGTAACGCAAAATTTCGGTACTCTGAAAGGATTTGATTAAAAATTTTTAGATATTTTATAGGAGACGTTTTGTAATGGCATTTTAAATTCATCAATTCCCTAGTGGTTTTTGGGGGATTTAGAAAAGTTTTTAAAATTAAAGCTTTTAACCCGACAAAGTTTGAGGTTATTTTAATACAAATTGTTTTTTTAATATAGAAAAAAATCAGTTATAGTTTAAATGATTTTTAGATGGAGCTTAATCATGATTAGTTATTAAAATTTCCCCAGTTTAGAACAAAATCCCCTGTGACTAAAAAATAATATTTTTTAATTTTTTTTTAGTTCTTTGTTAAATATTTTTTTTAATTTTGGTTTTTTAAATTTTTTAAAAGAAAACATGTTTTAAAGGGGCATTTCAACATGTTTTATTTTTAAAAATTGTATGGTTAAATAAGACCCCCCCTTCACGTCTAGTTTCTAAAAAATTAGGTTAAATTATTTAAAGATTTTACGTATGATTTAGTTTTAAGAGGGGAAAATTTGTAATTTCGCTGGGGTTTTTTTTGCTTAAAATTTTTTTTTTTAAATGGGGAACGGGGTATTAAAATAAAAATGGGTACATTGTTTTGAAATTTTTGTTTTAAAAGTTTTTTTAAGAGGTTTAAAAAAAAAAAAAAAAAAAACAAAAAAAAATTTTTTGTATTTTATTCCTGGAATTCATTTTTTAAAATAACTTCAATAAAATTGCGGAAATCTGGGGGAAAAATTAACGTTAAAAAGGCCAATGATAAGTTTTATAATTTAGATATTATTTCGGACATAAAATGATTCTAAATCTTTTTTTTTTAAAAAAAAAGGGGTTGTAGAACTTTTAATAAAATTTTTTGTTTAAATTTTTTGGGGGCACTGGGGGAAACTTTTTTTAGACTTTTATCCAAATAATTTTCCTTTTAAGGCCGTAAATTGGGAAAAAAAAGGGGGTGGTAAAAAAATGGATTTTTAGATGCGGTATAAAATATAGGTACTAAGTACTGCTTTCGTTTTTTTAAAATCCCCACAATAAGCCTTTAGGGGTTTTTTTGGCTTTTTTGTTTTTTTTTTGTAATTTTTTTTTTTTCTTTAAATTTCATTTTTTTTAATGAATATTTTTGTTCACCTTAAAGTTTTAAATAATTTAAAAATGAATTGAATTAATATTTGAGAAATTTGTATTTTTTTATTTTTTAGGGCAAAACCCCAAATACCCCAAAAATTTAAAAAAAAAAAACACCAAAAACTAAACTATTAAAAAAAATGTGGTAAAATTTTAATCCCCCAAACTGCTAACAAGATGTAAGTATTATCATTCGTTAAGTGAAAAAAAATGAAAAATTTATGTATTTTTTTTAAAAAATTTTTTGGGTTTTAAAAAATTATTTTTCCCCATTTTCGATTAAAAAACCCAATTATTTTTTTATGTATTTAAAAAAAAAAATTTTTGTTTTATTATTTGTAAGGGTGCTAATTTTTTAAAAAAAAGGAAAAATTTGAACCTTTCTGGTTTTTCATTTCTTTAAGGTTTTTGAGACCCCGATATTGTATGGATGTATACTGTATAGTGTTTTAAGATGTAGATTTAATAAGATACATTTTTAAAAAGCCAGAAAAGAAAAAAAAAAATTTTGAACTTAATTTTTAAGGGGTTGAAAATATTTTTTTTTAAAAAAGAAAAAAACTTTTATCACAATTTTTTAATGAACGGGGAAAGCGAGCTGTCTAAAACCCCTCGGGTTTCTTGATTCGGCCCCCGTATTCGGAAGATACAGCTTTTTGAACCAATAAAAAAACACAAATTTTAATTTAAAGGGGGAAAGGGGGAAAAAGTTTTTTTTGTAGACTATGTCAATTTAGGTTTTTTTAAATTTTTTAAAATTTAAAAGGGAAAAATTAATTATTTACGTTTCATGTTTTTTTTTTACAAGTATTTCCCAAAAAATTGGAATACGTAACCCAAAGGGGGTGGTGTTTTTTAATTTTGGCATTTGAATTTTTTTTTTAATTTGTAATTTTTTTTTTCATTAATAAAAAAGACATAATAGGTAACATATTTTCATATTTGCATCCCCCAAAAAGGGGGGGTACAGTTTTTTTTTCCAACTTCAAAATGGGGCCTTTAAAAGGAAATAAAAGATCAATGGGTTTAATGAAAAAAAAAAAAATTTCAAACTTAAAAACGTTTCAATTTTAATCACTGTTGTTTTTGTTGGTTTTTATATAATAACCCTGTATTATTTACATTCCCCATCGTTTAAAATTAGTTGTTTTGTGTTTGAAAGGGAACCCCTTCCGGGTGCTCTTTTTGATACCCCCAAATAGGAAGTATGTTCATTTCGCCTGGGGGGCATACTATAGGAGGGGCAGGGCTAAAAAAAAACCCCCCTTTACAAAGCTCTTTTAGGTGCGAATTAAAAAGGCGGAAAAAGATTTTATTTTTTTTTTTTTTTAAAGGCTTTGAAGGCTTAAATTTTTTAAAAATTTAAATTTTTTTAATTTTTTTTCCAATTTAATTTTCCAAAAGAGGTTTTTCCGGGTTGGGGTGGTAAAAATTTTTTAAAATCAAAAGGTATAATAGAATTTGTTTTTTTAAAAAAGCAAAATTTTGGCACAATTTTATCACCCCTCTAGAGATTCCGTTTTCTTTTTTTAAATTATAATTAATTAAACCCCAAAAGACCCGGGGATTATGAATCCCCGAATGGGCCGGAATAGTGCCGGCCCCACCTGTTGAAAGGAGGTTTGGGGGTCTAGGAAAGGGGAACCCTGATGACGAGAAAAGGGGGGAAAAAATTGATTAGGGGCGCCCCGGTTGGAGGAAAGGGGGAAAACTTAAAAAAGGAGGTGAAAACGGGGGGTTTGAGGAAACCCCCCTTGTGTCAGAGTCTGTGGCTGGGAGAGAATGAGAGCGAGCGAGAAAGAGAAAAAAAAAAGAGAATTAAAAAAGGGTTGAGTAATTTTAATTTTTAGTAGTTTGGGAAGTAAAACCCCCATAGAAGGTGGGGGGAAAATTTGTTGGGGGAAAAAACCAAGGAAAATAGTGGGGTGGAGGTTTTTGGGTTTAAAATCGGGGGGCATTCTTTTTGAAGAGAAGAATTTTTAGGGGAAAAGGATATGTTTTTTCCTTGGATGAGGGAAAAGGAGGGGAGCAGAAGAGGAAAGGGGGGGGGGGAAAGAGGAGGAGGAGGGGGGAAAAGGGGGGAATGAGGGGGGGGGGAAAAAGGGGAGGGGGGAAGGAAGGAAAGAAGGAGGAAGGGAGGAGGGGCGAAAGGGTGAGGAGGAGGGGGAGAAGAGAGGGGAAAAGGAAAAAAAAAAGGGGAGGGGAAGAGAAAGAGGAGGGGGGGGGAGGGGGGGGGGGGAAAAAGGGGGGGGGGGGAAAAAAGGGGGGGGGGGGAAAGGGGGGTGGGAAAAAAAGGGGGGAGGGAGAAAGAGGGTGGGGGGGAAAAGGGGGGGGGGGAGAAAGGGGTGGAGGGGGGGGGGGGGGGGGGGAAGGGGGGGAAAGGGGGGTGGGGGAAAAGGAAAAGGGGGGGGAGGGGGAGGGGGAGTGGATGGGAAGGGGGGGGGGGGGGTGGGGGGGGGGGGAAAATTCCCCGGCCGGGTAATTAATGGGGGTAGGGGGTAGTTTTCGCGAATGGGGAAAAAAACCCCCCCCTGATGGGGATGTTGAATTAAATAAATCTTGGGTTAATAGGAAGGCATCCACCGTAAAAAATGTAAAAACAACCAACAAAAACCTGAACAAAGGGGGTTGAACAAGTGCCCTGTAAGGGAAAAAAGGTAGGTAAAAGAAAAGGGGGGGGCCCCCGGGGGGGGTGCCAGGAGCTGGGAACTCCCCACCCCAAAAAAAAAAAAAAGATTTTTTTTTGAGTCCTAGCGGCACAATAAAAAATTTCAAATTTTAGAATTTTAATGCGTAATAATTATTTATTTTTTTTTAAAACTAAAAAAAACTTAATTTTGAAAAAGTCAATCAAAAATAAAAAATTTTTTTTTTTGCTATGTTATGGTAATTTTTTGGGTGGGGGTTAACAAACCAAATTTTTCATTGAAAGGACCTGAAAATTTTCCCTTTTAGTCCGGGGTTTGTCGCACCCCCAAAATTTTCCCCCGGCCGGAAGAGGGCACAAAGGGGGGGGCATGATTTTTCTTTGACTTTTAACGACCCCTACAATCCCATAAACCCCAATTTTATTTATTTGTAAAATTTTCCCGGTGTTTTTTTTTTTTTTCTTTTTTTTTTACTTTATAAAAAGGGCATTCTGTATAGATAAAATTTATTGTTAGCTTAAGTTTTTTTCTGTTGCCGCTTTTTTTTGTTTGAAACAAAATGTTTCTGGAAAATTTCTTGTTTGTCAAATATTTTTTTTTTTTATTATTATAAGCACGTGTAGTTTTTTAATAAAAAAAAATTTTTAATCTCTCTAGTGGTTAAGGGGAATCAGAAACCAAAAAAAAATTTGCATAAAATAAGGGGAATTTTTTTTTTTTATAGAAAAAAAAAGAAATTTGTTTTTTATAATTAAGAGTGATAATTAAAACTACTTTGAATAAAACCTTTTTGAAATAACTTTTTTTTTTAATTTTTGGGTTTTTTCGCTTTTTAATTTAGGGGCATAATATTTTAAGAGGGGGGTTACCCCATTCGAAGAAACTTAAAACCCTACTACAAAATTCACCCCCCGGGTTGGGGCCACATTCAAAACCCCCCTTTTAAAAAGGTTAGGTGAAGGTGAGATAGTAATATTTTAGTTTTTTCTTTACTTTCCCAATTTAAATGTTTTCTTTTTCCTTTCCCCTTTTTTTTTTTCTTCTCTCTTTCCTTCTCTCTCTCTCTTCTATTATCTATTTGTTTTCCTTTTTTCCCCTTCTCTTCTTGATTATTTTATTTCTTTCTTTTCTCTCTTTCTCTCTCTTTCTCTCTTTTTAAATATTTTTTTTCCCTTTCCCCCCTTTTTATTATTTTTTTTTAATACTCTTCTCTTTTCTTCTCTTGTTGTTTTCTCTTTAATATTGTTTTATTTCCTCTTACTCCTAATTATTTATTATTTTATCTCTGCTACAGTAACTTTGATCTTTTTATTCTAGGTTTCTCCTCTCTCTCCTTCCTTCCCCAAATAATTAATTTTTCAGGGTCCATTTCACCACAACACCACCTTTAAATTAAGTCGCTGGCGAAATGGGTCTCTTCCCATCTTTTGTTGAGACAGTTCAAACATAACCTAGACCATCAATCATATTATTTTACCAGGTTACATAAATCATAAAAAAAATTAAGAAATAATATAGCTCAATATTATTGTTTGAATGATTGATTGAAAATAACAACTTTTTATTATTTTTTATTGGCATTTTTATTAACCTATTAATAAATAGTGGTTCTGTGAATGTAACAATACGTTCAATTGTTATAAATGTTCAATTCAAGCTGGGACTCGAGATTTATTCAATACCACTCGATAAGTTTTAAAAAAAATTATTTCAACGGACCTATTTTTGGGCCCTTTTTATTTTTCCACGGCGGCCCCTTAGATTTTAAGATCAAAAATTACTTTTGAACTTAAAAATATTTTTCACGCCACTACAAATTTTAAGACTTGTTGTTTCAATAAAAAGAAAAAATCGTTTCAATTTTCACCAAAACGGCTACCATTTGGCCCCGGGGCCCCGTTCGGCCAAAATTTAGGTATAATTTAGGACCCCAATGAACATGTTCAAATTTCTAATTTAAAGAATCTGTTCGAGAGTTACGCGGAAAGCGAAGCCCAAAGAAACCAAATCTCCTAGTATGCTTTCAAAATCTTGATGCTTACTTAGTGAGTTCGCTTCGTCCCCACGTGTTCGGTTAATTTGATTTTCACGGGGCCGGGTGGTTCTGGTTAATAAAACTTAACAGAACTCAAAGCTTGGATCCCACCGCTGATTATAAATGTTATAAAAGGAATAAATTTATATGTTTACCACAAGTTTTATTAGAAAAGTGCCCCGGTTATTTCTAAGTTAGGCAATGTGGATTGTTGTTCATTTAGTGGGATGTTGGTCCTCCAAATATTATTTTTACTTACTCGCATATGACGTGCGTGTATGTGTGAAAAAATATTGTCGGTTATGCCCCAAATTTTAACGCAGGGCATCTGTAGGGTTGTTTTTATATATCAATACCTAGGTATATGTACCTAAAAGGTTGGCAAAATATGTACAATATGTAATGTACAAAAAAACAAAGGACATAGTATTTATTTATTTATAGGAGGTAGGCTTTTTTATTCCCTTCCTAAGCCAACGTTTTTCTATTGGTTTAGTTTTGATTTGAAATCTTTATTCGTGGGAATCGTACCAGTAACCAATTAACCACCCCTGGATTGGCCGGGAAATGCCAGCCTCCATGTACGGAGGAAACAAATTTTCTGTGTGAAAAAATCTTGCTCCGGGGGATCGAACCAAGATCTTGGAAGGGGAGTCAAACCCCTTAACCCGAAGGGGCTTAGTGTGTCCCACGCAAGTCCTAATCATTTTGGATTTTCTTGTTTTAAATTCCCTGAAATTTTTTTAAAAAAATAAGACAAGAATGTTTTGTGGTATACTGTGTCAGTTGGCACTCTTTGTTTAAGAGTTCAAATAAAATTTTTTTGTTAATAAAAAAAATAACGAATGAAAATTACCCTCCACTCTCGTATTCCCTTTCCTCGCCCTTTAAATTACCAATTTTTTTTTTTTTTTTTTACATTTTATTTATTTATTAACATGGTTTTTACAAGGTTTTTTCCTAAGTACGAAAATAAAATTTTAATAAAATAAATTACATGTCCCTGTTTCACAATGTCAGTCCGAAACTTCGGTTGGTGCGAATCAATGACCACAAGCTCCAATTGTCGGATCGACCAAGTATGCCACTCGCGTTGGCTACCGGAAAAAAAGGACTTCGACCAGCGCGGTGGCAGAGCCGTGGTTTGTGTTACCAGGTGAGAAATTTTTTTTTTTTTTTTTTTGGTTTTAGGTCGTTTTCAACGCATGGTCACATCACGGGGGGTGTTACCCTCCATTCGAGAAACTCACAAATGTACCCCATTAACCTCACCCGCCTGGGTGGGCCGGAATGCCAGCATCCGAAGTCTTCATGCTGGACGTTGCTTAATTCGGGTCCAACGAGAACCGGTGCATTCAAGCGCCTCGACGTGGTTGATATAACTGTGGCTTTGCGTTTTTTATTTTTCTTTTCTTGATTTGGTTTTATGTGCTTTCTAATACTGAGACCCAATTGACCTATGGGCGGGGTAAGTAGTATATAATAGTATTATCGCGACGGGGTAATATTATAATAATATTTGTTTTATCGCGAAACACACACATTACTCCCCGGGCAAACGGAGCTTTGAAAAAAATGGGCTTGTTTTTGCGTATTACATAATTATATTAAATATACTAGGGTTTTCCCCCAATAATTTAAAATTTAAAACCAGCTACAACATTAACCTCACCCACTGGGTTTGGCCGGAAATAACACAGAGGGTTAAATTGAATGGTCCTTCAAGTCCTTATAGACTGGCGGGTGTTGCATTTTGTTCATTGAATATTTGTGGGTAACTTACCAAACTGATAAATATTGTATTCGTCAAAAATTTGACCTACCCAGTTTTTACATTCGGCGAACCATAGCCTCAGGATACCAAAAAAGTTGTTTTCGGCCATTAGTGTTAGGGTAAACACGTTTCTCGATACGGTAAGTTTTGGATTGAAATTTTGTATGGAGAATTTTTTTATACACCAGCAAAAACGAAATTTTGGGTTGAAATGGGTAGGGCGCAAAGCACTCTTTGAATTGGTTCAAAAAAAAAAATAAAAAATAAACGGAAACAAAATTTTCTTATTTAAAAAAAACAGGGGTTCTTCTGGACCCTTTTTTTGATATCTGATTTTTTGAATCGGGCCTCAATTTATCGGTATTTTGAAGTCTGATTACAATTTGGCATTGAAATTTATATTGTTACCTTTGAGTAACAGTGGCGGAATTCAACTTCTTTTCGGCTAAAAGGAAAGTGATGTTTACAACAAATTTTCTCGTAAAGTTACTTTAGGTATCTAACTCCATCATTTCAAAAAAAATATTTACAAACTTCCACCAAATTCAACAGAAAACGAAGTACCCTGTTAAAGATTGTAAAATAATTGGACAAACATTGATGCATGGGGGGTTGAAAAAAATACATATGAATGGGACAATTTTTTGATGTATTGGTAGGCTTAGGAATGCCTGAGAAATAAAATGAGAGAGGAGCAGCAAATATTGTAAAATGACAAAGAATAATTAATTAGGGCTCGTACAAAAGGGGGCCCCGAGTAAGATGGAAAAAGGTTTCTCCTGCTTTCAGGAATTTAGAAATTCCTAGGAAAAATGGAAGTGTCTGAATAATAAAAAATTTTTAAATCAAAACTTTTAGAATTTCAAGCGTTGGAATAACAAAAGACTAGGAATTTGCCATGTTCTAAGACTCGAACTTCCAGAATTCCTGAAAATCAGGAAAGTTAATGCAACAATTCTACATAATTTTGGAAATTTAGTAAACAAAGAATCATGAAGTCAAAATTTTTCAAAAAGTTAAGTTAAATTTTTACATTTTTTTTAAAACAAAAACAAAAAACTAAACTGCCAATTTTTAAAATACTTCCTGTGATTGGTTAATTGAATATACAATTAGGATTTTTGAATTTTTTTCTAAATCGTAATTGTATTCCTAACCTTTTTTTGTATTTTTTGTGAAATTTTTTGCAATCTTGAATATTAAAGGATAAATATGTTATTCAATGAAAAAATACGATAAGTAGAAAAAGTTAGAGGTTGGCGCATTTTAATTTGGATTTAAAAAATGGATAAAAATTTATATTGGAATTTTTGTTGTATCCTTCGTCCCCCCTGAAATGGTTTTGTAAAAAGTTTCCTCTGCTTGTCCCCCAAGTTACTTATTTTATTGCTTTTTTTTCTTCATAAAAAAAAAAAAACTATATCCGCTTAAAAATCAAAACGTGACAATCCTAATAAATAAGCATTTTCGTTTTATTTTTGCAAAAGTTCTATGAATAATTTTCTCTAATTAAGCTAGAAATTTGTGAAAAAATTAAAGCTTTATTAGACGAGTTCTGTCATTGAAACAATTTTTGATTTCAAGGATTTTCTTTTCTTCAGGAATTATTGTTTCTGGAATATTTCAACTTTGGTTTTAAAATTCTGTCTTGATTTATTAGATTTTTCAAAAAGACGGAAATTCAAATTACGGAAACTCAGGAAAATTTCATAAATGGAATTTCTTTTTTTTTTCTTTTAGGCGTTTAACCTTTTTACTAGACTGGTCTTCCAGGGGGAATTATTTTGTTTTACCAATGTGGAATCCAGCCTTCATCTACAAATAAGTTATGCAAGCACTAGGATAGGTTTTGATGGGAACCAAATACTCACCAAAAAACCCCTCGTGATGGTGGCAATCCCCGTTCCCAAACAGGTGGGGGGTTCATGGGATGATTATAGAACCTGTCCTGAATGATTGGATAAGAATGTAAAGATCATAATAATAAAAAATAATACGTTTATGAGCTGTAAAAAGTTAAGAACCAAACAAATTCAAAATTTTGCTCTTCATTAAGTTTTAATCTACATTGTTAATAAAAGAAAAAAAATTTTTTTCAAAATTAGGCCGACATAAAAAACGGATTTAAAGGATAACTCTCGAACTCCCTCAATACGGTCTTCTTAATTATTATTAGATTTATTTGTGGTCAAGAAAAAGGCCCCCCTTTCACAATTTTTGTGGGTAACGCAGCATTACTAAGAGTCTTAGCCCGAGATAAGAGATAGTATCCACTTTTATATTAAATCTAATTCAGTTTTAAAAGTGGCCCCTTAAGTTTCTTTTTGAATTTCTAAACCACTTATATTTAAATCTAATTCAGTTTTTAAAAAACGCGGCCCTTGGTTTCTTTTTGAATTTCAAAACCACTTATTTTTAAAATTAATTCAGTTTTAAAACGGGCCTCAGATTTCTTTTTGAATTTCAAAACCTTTTATTAAAATTAAATTCGTTTTAAAAACGCGGCCCTCATTTCTTTTTTTTAAATTTTAAAACCACTTTAATTTAAATTATTCATTTTAATCAACGCGGCCCTTAAGTTTTTTTTGAATTTCAAAACCCTTTTATTAAATAAAATTTAATTTTTAAAACGCGAATCAGAGCCTTTTTTTGATTTCAAATCGCCAAGTCGGCTCCCAAAATTTTGTTTTCTCTTGTTTTTCCCAAAATCTCTGGTTGTCCCTTTTCTTTTTTTTTTCTTCCACCCCCACCCTAGATTGCGATTGGAATCATCCCGCCGGACTACCGCAATGGGACACAGGTGGGAACCTGTAGGCCCGGGGGCATTGAACCCCAGGGCATTGGACCCCTGCTAGGCATTACCCTGCTAGGCCACACAACTGGGGGCCAAGGCGGTCATGATTCCATTCTAGGGAGGAGGAACAGGAAAAAGGCTTTTTTCTGTCAGCGAACTGGTTTTCGTATTCGAAAATCAAAGCGAAAATTAAACCGAACTGCACCAAAAAGAATACTAAAATAACACAATATCGTTTTTGTACAAAACGGGCAACTTTTGTTTGTGTTCTATTGCGGGTAGAATTTTTGTTAAAATTGAAAGTTTAAAATTAGCCAAAAAAACCTGTGGTCATCTGTTGTCTGAATACATGGTTTGTTTAAAGAGTTGCGGGGCACATGTTCAGGTTCATTTGTGACACCGATGGCAGTTGGAAAGAAATTTGCCCCTTATAAATTTGAACCTTATAAATTTAAATAATTCATAAATGTATAATGTTTTAATTGGTCTTGGGCTGGGAAAAAAATTTACCTTCATGGAATACTTTGATGGAACCAATAAATAAAAATAGGTGCAATTAATCCATTATTATAAAAAATAATTATAATTGAGTTTTGATAATTAAGTATGTAGGGCTTACCCCAAAGAACAAGCAAGTCAAACAATTTGACATCATTAAATTTGTGGATAACCTAGGTATTCCTTATTTGGACCTTGTGAATAACAAACGGTTTTATTCAAAAACTACGCTTGGGGATGAAATTGAAAGGTTATTCGGATAAAGGTTTATAATTAAATATTGTTTTGAAATTTACTTAATAAAATAAAAAAAAAATTGAAACGAAATCCTCCATGTTGGAAGAAAACTGGAAAAATAATAAAAAATTCCATTCGAAGGGAATGTTTACATGATATGTATAGAGTATTATACGAGTATTATTTACCAACGCCTAAAATAAATAACTTAGAGTAATTTTGGCTTCGCCTTTGGTTTTGACGCAATTTTGCTGTTGATATTGGTTTATTGGTTACAATTGATATCCCACAAAAAAATTAATGTAAAAAATAGTTACCGTGGCAGAGTGAGTTAGCGCGTAGGCATTGCAGGCATGGTGACCTGGGTTTGATTTTCAGCAGGGCTTAGTTTTTACTATGAAGTCTCAGATAATCAACGCGATCGACCCCCCTTTCATACAGATTCATTGTTCATTCTGGGCTCGAATGGGTTAATGAAGAATTCAACCAAATTTTCAAGTTTCAAGAAGTCACGAAAGTTAGGGAAGGAGATCTCGGATTTTCATTGTGTGAGATGGTGAGATGCTAAAAAAGTTCGTTCACATCATTCTGTACTTTGGAGATCTAGATGGTCGATCGTGATCGACTGGTTGGGCTGCCCTGGTCTACAGCATAGTAATGTAGTATTTAGTATTATTGCTCTCCTGAAAAGTCAATTTTTGACATAGCATGTTCTTTTACTCACCCATTCAAATAATATAATATAATAAAAATATTATCGCCTTATTTATATTGCCCGATTAAGACTATTAAAGTCCTATTATTCCAGCAGTAAGCCCAAGACATATTATTATGTGGTAAAAAATCCCAAATGGGAGGGATTTATGTCATGTCCCGGCTGGGTTTCGAACCCACAACATCTGGATTCGCCTTTACCACTGAGCTACCGGGATAGACCGGGACATAATGTTGTTTTACAAGCAATATCTTGACGAGCGCTCTCCTGCCTAACTTTATACTGAGATAATACGTTTTAATTACACCTTTTTGTAACAGTTCAGATGGTTTTTGGAATAAAATAAATAAAAATTAAATACATACTCGTGCTTACACAGCCTCATGTCCTCATGTAAAAACATCATGTAACCAATAAATATCGCTATAGTTAATACATACTGGGTGTCTCATTATATGATAACATCGCACTCTTTGCCAAGTTTATTTCATAAAAATACTCTTTACAATCATAGCTCGGCAACGTCAAACACTTCCGCCCATCTTCACAACCAATACCACGAATTTTTCTCCGAGTTCCTCTGATCCTCATACTCGTAGCATTAATAATTGAAATTTCTATTTTAACTCTGAGCCATTCAAGAATTTTTCCATAATATATGTTCTATTCCACTTTTGGCTTAATTTTTCTGCTGTTTTCTTGATGAAACTTTCATACTCTCTACCTACAGCACATCACATGACACAACTAGAGGCACAAAAGAAGGCCTCAGATCTTCAGCAGCACGATCGTATTTCATAATTATGTTTTTCATGTGATTGTGACTGTGAAATTGAAGACCAGGGACGGGAACCATACGATACAGCGTCACAGCATTGGTGATGCGAGTATCAAAGAACGCCTTTCGTGCTGGCTCCCATACACCGGTCAACATCACGTCACCTATCAGGCTGGTTCATTCAATGAGGCCTTCTCTTATCACAGATTCAATAATTTCTGGACCCCATGCTAATTCAGCCCAAACCTCACATTGTACACACGTGGCAATTTTGAGATTTTTTGCTAAATCACTTGTATCTCAAAACCACTCAAACGATTTTCTTTAAATTTGTTTGGTATGGTAGACTACATTCTAAATCCTACAGAAATTACCGTATCGGCAAGCCGTAGACCTTATTTTTGCACTTTTTTGTCCAAAATTTCGGATTTGCTTAAATATCAGAGCTCAATAAAAAATTATTCAAAAATTAATTTAAAATGTATATTGTAAAATGGGACCATCTACACTATCTACAGTGCATCTCCTATATGTGTATAAAATTTCGTGAAAATCAGTTCAGTAGTTTCTGAGATTTGCTCGTTACAAGGAATGTATTTAATTAACAGACGACAGACACAAAACCAAAGTTGCTCAGGAGGTTATGAATTATGAAATAGTTTTTTTTTAAAAAATCGGAAGAAAAAATATTTTATTTTTCTTACGAAAACAAGAACAATACTTATATTCTATAGAGTATAGAATATCAAATATTCTAATATTCTTTCTGATATTTAGAAATTTTTCGGAAGTAAAATGACCTTGAAAATTGGGGGAAAAAGTAAAATAAAAAAGTATTGTGAATAGTCAAATGAGATTTTTTTTTTTTTTTTTTTTTTTTTACAGAGAATATGTATACCAATACATTCATTTATATCCTTTAAAATTCTAAAGTCGACCTTGGTCAACCTTGGCAGATTCGCAAATATCACCATAAAGTCTCCTCCTGTGAGTTGTAATAGTAATTAATAATAATTCCGTGTCCGTGAGATAGGTATAGATACCTAAATCACGGTGGTGAGATGATTATATGGACGCCCAGATCCAATGTCTCGACTCCTTTTCGCACAGAAAATTCTGCTTTAACCAGGAATCGAACTCAGGATCTCTGGACTACGGTCAGTAGTCACAACCGTTTCGCCACGGAGGCTGGCCCGTGAGTTGTGAAACGATATCTCAATAGATATTTGGGGATTTCTAACATAGGCCGAGAAAATCGACTGTCTCATGACTCACCCTGTATACATAATTATACTCAACTATTTACCTATCTAGGTACTTGTACATATGTACATGGGTATATACTTACCTATATACACACTACAATTACCTGCGATTATTTTCCACGTGGCTTCCAACAATACTTGAGCGTGTCTAATATCTGGAGGCGAGAATTCATTTCCATCTCAGCCACCGCATGTCTCAAACTGAACCATGAACATGTGCCCTGCAACTCCTTAACTTATCCTCACTCACAATTCATATACATACTTTACTTCCGAGAAATTCTAATATTAGAAATCGGAAGTATTATTTTACATAAGCTTTACCTATAGGGAGGATTTATTGTTTTATATAAATATAAAAAAAAAACAATCACAATTCATACAATTTTAAATACATTTTTTATCGGGAGAAGCTATTGTTTTAATTTATACATTTTTAGATCCATTCACAATTCATGATGATATTTTTATAGTCATTTCTCCTATTTCGGTTATTGATTTTGGGCAAAATCTAAAGCTAGGGTCGAGGGTGTGTTTTTCGACAGGGTCAATTATGAGACCATTCGCTGAGGTCTCACATTCTATTTATTTATTTATTTACACTTTATTAATTGGACATATTATAGGTATACAACACAAATAATTACAAATAAAATACAATATAAGAGAAGAAATTTTTTTTATAAAAAATAAATAAATATAATTATACATAACATAATTATGTCCTAACTAAAGGGCGGGGTTATTGCCTTTTGCAATCTCTTCCACCCAACCCTTCTTTTTCTCTTGTTTTCATTTCCTTGTGAATCTTGTGATAATGGAAACAATTTTGTCATTAGAGAAACTTTACCTCAGAGCCGGATTATAATGATCATTATGATCTAATTTACCTAAGATATGCCAGTTATCTCTCAAGTCGGAGTTTCGACCAATCACAGTGTATTTTGCGTGCTATATTCCGACTTCAGGGATAGTCTTATACAGGGTGTAACAGAACAACATCTACAAACTTTCTCCTATGACGCCCTCCTACCTAATTTGTATGGTTACTGAGATTTCTATACTAATGAGAAAGCAAATACGTGTATCTTAAATTTAATGATAAGAGATATCGCTTTTTTTTATAATACTAAAATTATTGACTATTGAGAAGATTTATACAAGTTTTCCCATTTATACAAGTTTTCCCTACCTAACACTACAATCTTAATATCATAAGAAATATTCTAGCTTGATTTTTTTTTTTTGAAGATTGAAAAAAATCTCTTAGTACAAATAAAAACCTTGCTAAAAATGCCCTAGTCTCTCAGTGGTTTCCTATTCCTGGTAACAATATTTATGGTAACAATATTCCTAGTACCTAACAATATTCCTGGTAAATATAACACTTTGTGTTATACATATTTTTTTCATCCTAGTACCTATCTCAATATCTTTTCATTTTTTCATCCCTTCTCAACACCTCACCTGAGGTCTTTTTGTAAGCTTTTACCTTTTTTATTCCTAATATATTTCTACATCTCTCTATTTTTTCCCAGTGTAAAAGTGAAATGTTTCAAGTCAACATTAATAATTCATCATTCTGCTTATAACTCTTTACTTTTTCCTGGTATACGTATATGAATACAATATACATTATTATACATCTTTCATTTCTATCTCTCGTTGATTTAATATTTCTATTTCTGTATCTTAAACACATAATACCTATATATAATTCTATCTTCATTAATCTAAAATATACCGTATTTTCTCTTTTTTGAATCTGTCTCTTTCTCTAACACTTTAAGTATAACTTTCAGTTATATTAAATTCAATTGAGTTGCAGGTTGAATTTGAGAAGATGAAGAAGATGAGAAAAAAAAAAAAAAAAAAAAAAAAAAAATACCCACAAAAGTTATTGTCTGTCCGTCAACTATTTTTTTATATCCTGACATGCCTAATACGTCATGATCATATTCGTTATTATATTATTTTATCCATTTTTTAAAAAAATTTATAATAATTGACAAGGGCCACCAGAACCAAGCCAATGGTGGTGTACTCCTTAATTATAGTCCCCCACCAGACAATGGTCTACTCTTCCAGCCAGAGAATGTAACCTGTCTGAGTTTGTCTGGCTGGGGGACGTTAAACAGGGAGAAGACCAGTGTCTCGCTAGAGGACTATAAACAGAGAACAGACTAGCCAACCCTTACAAGCCAGGCTAGCTTGCAGTTTCCTAAGGGTTTAATGGCTTATAAAGAAAAGTCCAAGTCCTCATGATGGTTGATCACACATAGAAGCATGTGGTTCAGGACGGGCCAACTTTGAAATAAAATTGGCTGGAGACCATCACTCACCCCTCCAGCTGTAGCCAAGTTGGCTAACAACAACAACAACAACAACCTGTCTGAGTGTGGAACCAAACATAATTTTCTGCTATTTTATCCGTCTCTTTTTCTCCCTATATAATATATATTATGTAATTATAGAAGAGTATAGTAGTGCTTTAAGTCTGTCCCGGTAGCTCAGTGATAAAAGCGACACTCTGTGAATCCAGAGAATCCAAATGTCGTGGGTTCGAAACGCAGCCGGGACATGACAAGATATCCTCGTTTTTGGGATTTTTACCACCTAATAATATGTCTTGGGCTTACTGCTGGAATAATGGCTTACTGCTGGAATAATAGTCTTAATCCGGGCGGTATAAATAAGGCGGTATTATTATTATTATTATTTAGGCTCGAGACAGGAAGTCCCATTACACTAACAGTTATATATACCCTTCTTTCTGTATTTATCTCCATGTTTTATCCTTACAACCATCTCTTTCTTACTCCATAACATCTAATCTCTGTACTTTGTCCTTCGCCCACCTGTATTACTCCCTGATGTGTTGTTTTCCACCCACACTCATCGTTTCCCTCCTCCCCAATCTCCTCCTCCTCCCCAATCTCCTCTTCCTCCCCAATCTCCTCCTCCTCCACCCTTTCATCTTAGAATTTCATGTCTTCTCATCTCAATTCGGTTATCATTTCCTTCTCCGGTATTTTACTTCCGAGTAGAAAGGAAGAACGTATCCCCTATTTGAGGTGCAATAGTTCTAAATAATGGACGCAACACATTGAAGTTTCTTTCTTTGTTAGAAAAAAAACTCCCAGAAATAATGTAATGTAATAAAAGAATTTAAAATTGCTGTAAAATACTTCAGTAAAAGTTTAAAAAGTTATCATATTTGTGTTAATCACTTTCATGATATCACAACTACTCAAACTCGCTTTTACTAAATCTACGCTGAAACCGGGACTTGAACCACCGAACTCCAGGTTACTAGTCCACTGCCTCATCGATCAAGCTACTGAGGTCGGTTACTTCAGTAATCATCAAAATAAATCTCCATTCCCCCTATAATTAAATTATTCTCTAAAAAGAATTACTTTTTGATTTTACATTTTTAAACAAATATAAAAATGTTTATTGATTTTGAAATATCCTGTGAATATGACTTATTTTCTACAAGAAGAAACCTGCAGCTTTTACGAGGAAGTCCTGTGTCCACATTATCCTTATCTTGCACTTCTACCCACAACTAGATAATCTACAATCATGTCAACTGCATTGTTGTCTTAATCTAGATCTTGCAGGGTAGGTAGGAGGTGGTCTATGATTTATGCTTGCTTGAACCCTGCATTGCTTTAACCCATTGAAATTTTGGTCCTTATAAGTGTGTCTGGATCACGATTGAAATTTGTCACGATGTAAGAATCCTTTAAGCATTATTCTTTAAGAAATCCTTTAAGGGTCTGTCCCGGTAGCTCAGTGGTAAAGGCGGCACTCTGTGAATCCAAAAACTGCAGAGGTCGTGGGTTCGAAACCAAGCCGGGACATGACAAGTTATCCTCCCATTTGGGATTTTTACCACATAATATATGTCTTGCGCTTACTGCTGGAATAATGGGACATAATAGTCCAACTCGGGCAGTATAAAATAAGGCGATATTATTATTTTTATAATTAGGTTCAGTTTTATTTATGACCTCAAAGCAGATATGATTTTTTATATAGATTTAACGTCGCTTTCAACAGCAAGGTCATATCACGTCGTCATATCAATTTACATGTAGAAAAATGTCACTTTTTTTACAATGACTTTATATTCAAGTAGCGATTTATTGTAAGTAGAAGATTCATGTTGTTTTCATAATATTCTAAGTTATTAAATGAAATAATATATTTTTTTCTTTCTATTATCTATAAGGTAGGTATAGAAAGTATTGTAATTGGTCACTTTTTTACAAATTGAGCCGATAACATTTCTGGAGGAATTAGAATCTCCTGATTCCAAAAAACTGATTTTTAACCGAACACATTGAGGGAGCGAAGCGACCTTACTAAGTGAGGTTCTGTTTTAATTTACATACTGGACGATTTGGCTTTCGTTTGTCTGTATGGCTGTCTGTTTGTTTGTCTGTTCCGCGATAACTCTCGACCGGATTGTTCAAAATTGTTGAAATTTAGTATTCATGATCGTGAAAGCTAAAGGGGCCCACTGTAGTAAAACATCGAAAAAGGGCCAAAAAAGAGGGCCGGTAATAGAAAGTCGTGTGATGTTCACACCAGTTTATTTTTACATAATTATATACAAATTATACATATATGTATGTAATTATAATGTATAATATGTATAATAATCAATAAGTGTTTAATGTTGCTCGCGCACTAGTTTCTCATTAAGGTCTCTACATATAAATATATTATTATTTATTTTATAAAGGTAAACATTTGTAATTTCCTGCCACGGTCCCATAAAACAATTTCCTCTGCTTCACAGTGGGGTGCAGCGTGCGAAATTTACTGCCAAAGACTTTTCCAACTATTTCCTTGTTAGAAAGTTGTGCTCTTGTTGTTTTGCATACATGAACTCTCAGGTTTACGACAAGGGCTTTGTGTCAACAGGGAGTCCCACTAGAAATCTGCATGTTTCATTACGTTCCGTTTTATTTGAAAGGTGTACTAAACCGGTAATTCATGTGTAGATAAAAATAATATGAAAGCACTAAATTTTAATTTATCCTATAAAATATTAAGACCTGTTTGACTGCTGGAGTAAAGGGACTTTTCAGTCTTACCTCGGCAGTATAAACAAGGTATATTCCATTCTATTCTATTCTAATACATTTCCCAAATGTCAGCTTAAAAATGAACACTGTCTTGTTGTGATGTGATTGACCGATGTGTCTCGTTATAAGGCACCAGTGTTGGTGTGGTAATCCAGTGTTGGTGTTTTAATCCAATGTTGGTGTGGTAATCCAGTGTTGGTGTGGTAATCCAGTGTTGGTGTGGTAATCCAGTGTTGGTATGGTAGTCTAGTGTTGGTGTGGTAATCCACTGTTGGTGTGGTAATAACAGAAACGACTCGTCCTTAACTGATTCCGTCCTCAATGTTAAACTATTCAAATCCACAATGAAGATTTGTAAGTACAGTAACTTTGCTTTCTCTCCACAAAATACTCCGCTACGATTAAAGGATACATTATCTATAGCCGTTATATCGAAAATATTTTTGAATTTTGTAGCTCTAATTTGAATGTTTTTCCAATGTTGATCCTGAGATGCCGCAGAAGAAACCAGCCAACCTGACTTTCTGGAGTGCGGACGAAACCTGCCCTCTATAGTTTGGTGATCCCTAATTAGGACTCTTTTCTTCAATTGTGAACTATGTTTTATAGTTGCATACTAGATGTGTTCATTGATGAAAGAAGTCCCAATAAGGGAGAATCAAACCAATCGATAAGTCAACGAAGCGTTTCCATGACAACGAAGGCTGCGAGAACTACAAGTGAGAAGCACAAAATCGGCCTGAGGACTTCTACTGATTGGAAGATGCAGTGCACATTGCATAATTAGTGTTAGAAACACGGCGCACATTCATAGTTCGTTCTCATTATAATATTATATATTATTATAGGTACAATTTAATTTAATAAAAATTTATTATTGACATTAAAATTAACCCTAGTAGGTATCATTTAAATATATTAACTCCTATAATTCTATAATTTTACAGGTTCTTTGAACCATTAACTGAATTTAAAATACAAAAGATTGAATTTTTCGTTTTTATTTTTACTGTAGTGGGTATTATAATTGGTGACTCAAAGGTAAAGTGAATTGTAAATAGCAAAGTAGAAATAAAAGGGAATTAGAAAGTAAATGTAAATAATTATATGGTAAGGTAAATATTTCTTTAACTGAGGGTGCAGGGTATTGTAACACTGGAGACAAAAGCTAGGTTCCTTTTTTGTACCCAGGGCAGTATGTGACTATGTAGGGGAAGGTTTGCTAAAACCGGGTAGTCTGCTAATACCGGGTACCACTGTTTCCGACGATACCGTTAATGCCATCAATGAACTGATTACAGAAACTAAAATCTCTTCCTAGCAGAGCGTAACTTTTGTAAACAAACCAATTTCATTTCGAGTCATTTCGCTCTGATTTGAGGTTCAAGTTTTGCTCGTGTTATTTCCTTATTTTCGAACCCACAGTTATCGAGTGACTTTTAACAGCTATTTGTGCTGAAAATTCATGGTAAGTGTGTAAAGCTGTTACTTAAGAAGTGTTATTTCATATCATAATTAAATCTTTTTAATATCGTTTTGCATGTCTTGGTTATTCAATATTTTTTACAGAAAGTCATGAGTCTGTTCATACCGGGTACTTTGGGGTTGATAAAACCGGGTAAAGATCAGTACAGATTTTCAGGTACCCGATTTGAGCAGCCTATTTTTTCCTTATTGTTGTGTGTTTTTTAAGTACTTACATTTTTTTAAGTTATCTTTGATATGTCTCTGGAGATTTTTTCAGGGAAGGTATTGAAGTTAAGTAGGTGAGCAAGTTGGGACCTGCTACATATTATTTTGTAATGTCATTCAATTATTTTTTATATTTTAATGTAACTCAAGATGATCAATATTCTTTAAGTGTGTGAAATCACTATTATTTCTCCTTTTTTATTACCTACCTATTGTTTTTTTTAACAAATATTCTAATATTTTAGTACAATTCCTATTCTAGTTATTTTTTACAATGTCAAGAAAAATAGTTGTAAGTTTTCCTTTATGAATACCTAGAAGTGTGTTTCCTATTTTATTTTTCTAAAATTTAGGTTCAAAATTTGTTTGCCATTCGAAAAATAATTATTTTTTACATTGAAATTACTTGTGCTCATAAATAAAAATAAAAAATGTTAAAGTTCGTTTCAATAAACATCATTGAACTTTTTATCAATGTCTTTCATAGGAAATATAGGGGTACCCGGTTCTGTCATACCCAGTACCCGGTTCTGAAAGACCGGGTTGACAGAACCGGGTACTTTGACTTTTTTTGAAAAAAATAAATTTAACAAAAAATGGCAATACATAGTGACGTATCGTTTTCAAATTTAGATAGCCAACAAAGTTGTGAATGTTTTTCAGTTTAATTTGCTTAGCTGATGATAATGGCTTTTCCGCTAGATGGCCTAGAAAACTAAGTACCCGGTTTTGGCAGACCTTCCCCTAAAGTGTCCAAAAATGACCTTGACAGTTTACGTGTTAAAACTTCTTGTTAAGAGGTTTTTAAATTTAATTTCAAGAAAACTGAACAAGGTCATAAATGGCTACTTTAATAAAACGCTGGCGTAATGAAAGTTACTTTTTTGATCAGACAAAACCGATAGTTCTTATATCTCTGTGAAACTGTATGGACTAAGTTATAATTATGTTGGTACAAAAAAAATCATTAATGAAACTGTTGGCATAATGGGACTACCTGTCTTGCGCTGGCAGTCTAAATGAAGCACTACTTATACTTATTACTAGCAACGGAATATGAAGAATTTTCACAAGATAGATTCGATAGGGCTAAGAAACACAAGCAAAAAATATCTTGTGTGTCATGCAAACATTGTACAAACAAGAAAAAATCTGGTGCAAACATCACACGACTTTCCTTATCCCCCAAATAGAAGTCGAATTCCGCCACTGGTGACTCAACGGTAACAGATAGCTAAAAATCAATGCCAAATTCCTAATCACCACTTCAAAATCATTGAATTTGATATGTCACAACCCCCATCTAGGATTAATAATAAAAAAGTTAGTCCAAGCCGGTCCCCCCCCCCCCCCCCCCCCACAATACTGGTAAATTGGGGCCGGGTTCCAAAAAGTTAAAGATACCAAAAAAATGATAAGAATGAACCCCTATTATTTTTTTAATCTGAAAAAATGTTGTTCTCTAACTTTTTTTGTATCTTTAACCAATTCAAAAAAGCGGTGTTTGCGGCCAATAATTGCAGCCCTGCAATTTCAACCAAAAAATTTATGGTTCGTCCGGTGTATGAAATTAATTACCATACCAAATTTCAAGTCTCTAGCTTTTACTGTTCTTGAGATATCCTGTTCACACACACACAGACACACAGACAGACGCACGGACCAATGGCTGAAAACAACTTTTTTGGTATCCTGAGGCTATGCTATGATTCGTCCAGAAATGTGAAAAGCTGGGTAGGTCAAAATTTCGATGAATACAATACTTTCCTTATTATAGGATAAGGAAAGTAAAAAATAATTCTCTCTTTTCCTGAAATCCCTATCCTAAATATCAGAACACAAAGAAGATAAAAATGCAATATTTCCCTCCTTTTCTGGATATTTATTATTATTATTATCCATCTCCTCAATTATCGCCCCCCTTATGACCCCCGAGGTAAAATATTTATTCAACAAAGAAAGCAATTTCTTAGAAAAATGAAAACATTTCCTTCTTCTCTGTGACACATCTCATGAGTTTGGGGAGGAAAAATGACATATCAAGAGGGGATGGAGAGCGCAAGATGGATGGAAAGAGAAGTAAATTTAATAGAAATCGATGGGTGTTAGAGAGAAGAAATAATTCTCACTCGTTAAGCCCTAAAGATAATAAGAAACCCACAAGACAGATCAATAATAATTGAAACCATCAGAAGAGGTTGACGAGTTTCCAAATTTTTAATTCCATTCAAAGGGATTTGAAGAAAATCCACCGACACTCAGAGGGGCCGGGAGAATGGTTCAGGCCGAGACTAAAATCAAAGCGTCAAACGTTAAATTTTAATTGAATTTAAGTTATAAATATACCGATCTAAGAGTATACCTACCTCTTCTGAGAAATCAGAAAATAAATAAGACCCAGTATCAGTATAAACAGAAAAGTGAGAAGTTGTACTAGATGTACCCGAGTATTGGGACATGATTAGATTATTATTATTATTATTTTTTTTTTTTTACTTTAAAAAGATGAGTGTTTCACAGACTTTTTTATTTCGTAGCTATGAAACAGGAGCTACTACAGACGCTTGTGCTCTGTGTTGTAGCCTGCCCATCCCGTAGTATGCCTCCCCTCTGATGGCCGACAAGTGACACAATACTTCCCATTTAGGTGCTGGGTCAACACGAGCGCACGGGAAGGTATCTTCTACAAACATTGTAACCAAATTCCGAGTACAAATTTTTGTTGACACGGGGGATCGAACCCGGGACCTTTCACATGGCAAGCGAGTGCTTAACCTACATTGTCCCTTAACACGTTCTCTGGTGTGAATATCAATTGTAGCGTAGTTATATCAGCTGTTAAGTGATAGTGGCTTGGATTGACAAATCCTAGATATTTTAGAAGAATTATGTATCCACTCCTTTGCGAGTGGATAAATAATAAAATTACTACAACTCCGGCACTGATTTTGAAATCAGCTGATGATCCTTCTGGACGAAAATCTTGATACATCGGGTTCCCTCTATGTTATGTGATCTCAGTGGGGAAACTCCTGACTGTAAGGTTATAATAATAATAATAATAGTTTATTTATAATAATAATAGTTTATTTATTTATTTTCTTTATAAAGAAACATTTATACAAAGGTACTTCTCCTAAGCGGAATTTTCACCTTACATTCAGGTGGAATTTCCCCAGGTTGTGTTGAGGTAGTTGTAGCGGGTACATTGTCAGAGTAACCCTAATCCCTAATGGACTTGCTCTTTGTTAATAGTTTGGAGGTAAACATTTCTTTGTTTGTCTCTCAGAGACTTTGAATTGGTACTTGTTTGTGCTTGAGTGGAATTCTAGAATTTCTCTCTCCAATGGCATGAAAGCTGAAAGCAATGTGTTAAGCTCGTTGTTTAACGTATTGCGTTGTACTTCAGAAGCACACTTATTGAACAATTACGCAAACAACTGAAGTTCAAAAGGACTTGTTTCAAGATGTTAAGAGAGTTCAAGGACACGTCTGTCTTTGTGAAACCTTGTTCTTAAATGACTCCATAAATAAAGTGTATTTTCTGTACTTAATCTCCCCCAATCTCGATCTGTAGAGATCAGAACGCCTCGACGCGCTCTAGCGATAATCAGAGAAACTTAAATTAAGGGCTAGCTTCTCACAGTGAAATGTAAATAAAGATTACTGATAAGGATTGATAAGAATATTTCATAGAATTGGAAATTTGAACTATCTGAATACCTTATTATGACTATTTAGATTTCTGCGAGAGTTTCATTACCTACTTTTTCTCAAATTTTGATGTAAATCAAGTTACTATTCCAGTATTCCATAGACTGTTCAGAAAATTTGGTGCATTCAACAAACAGCAGAGTTAACGATCACTGCAGCTTGAACCAGTGCTCTTTTGTAAATTGAAAACTGCCTTGATTTTTTTCATGAGAATTTCTCAGACGTGTTTGTCCTTATACTACACAGCGTCTTGCTTTCCAGATGTAGAACAAATGTACACTTGAGATTTATAAAGGTAATGCAAAAGGGAAACTCGAGCTAGCATTCTATACATTATGCATTCATTTTCGGCGAAATATGTAAATTGAGGATGTTAATAAAAGGTACTTTCACTATCAACAATGAACTTTGATACCTGTACAATTCCTAATCTTAAATCTGGCTCAAAATTCAAACTAGAATCTAATACCTAAACTGGTTTAAAGTAACCTAGTCATCGATAGAAAATCAAAAAAGTTTATTCAAATGTAAATTTATGAAAACATAAACAAATAATAAAGATCTGCTGAAGGTCAACCTCAAAGTCAAATTGATTTCAAAATGGCGTTGATCTCGATCTGACGAAAACGTCGGGTTAAGATTGGAGGAGAAATAAGAACAAGCCGTGAGGAGAAATCCTTAATCTGTGATCAGCTGATGCGAGATTGGGGGAGATTAAGTACAGAAAATACACTTAATATCAAAGCATTTTCGATTGTAGTGCATAATACCTATGGCAAGTTGAAACTTACATTTATGTTACCTACTTTTGAAAATCACCTAGCTTGATAGTAGCTTGATCGATAAGGTAGCGGACTTGTAGCCTGGAAGTCGGTGGTTCAAGTCCCAGTTTCAGTGTGGCTTTAGTAAAACTAGTTTGAATAGTTGTGATATCACGAAAGTGACAATTTTTTTTACTAATGTTCCCCTAATTTCATACATGAAAGTCTCACTTGGGAGATATACCTACATACAGACATACATATAAGTGTCTCTCATTCTTATGTTGTGATTTCAGAACCTGCTGTTCTACTACGAGTCTGAAAGTTCCAACAAGCCGTCTGGTGTGATCTTCCTGGAGGGCTGCTACTGTGATAGAGTCATCCCTGACAAGTCTAGTCGTAGAGACAAGGATATACTGGAGAGACAGGTAGGTGTCTCGTCAGTACATTTCTGTTTACTTTTAAATTCAGTTATCTTTTTGTACTATATATTATTATAAATTTATAACGTGAAAATTCATTTTCACGTCCTTCCCCTGATGCAGAAAGCTGTAGTGCTGAGTACAGCACACCTACTACGCAAAGTACTGTGATGGTCTCAACGCAATGTCATCAAATCAAGGATTCACCCCAGGTGCATGGTTTGCACTCGGTGTGAAATCCCAGAAATGAAACCATAACACAAGTTATGTTGTGATAAAGAAGAAATAATAATAATAACCCAGATAACGCGGTGAAATTTTTCGTTTTATTTTTTTGGAGTGATATAAATTGAGTCCTGAATCAAAATAAGTGCTGTCAACTTATCACTCGGACTCAAAACAAAAAGCTTAAGGTGTCGCCAACTAACCTCAACAAGCTGAATTAATTAGAAAAATCCACAACGTAGTACCTTTCACCAGATGGGGCTGACGTCCTTCCAGAAGGACGTCCTTCTGGAAGGACGTCAGCCCCATCTGGGATAAGTAATTAGATAGCGACAGGATTTTGGTGGCAATTTCCAAGACAGCAAATAGTTGTGAGTTTGTGTTTAATTAGAACCTCAGTTCCAAAAGCCCGCCGAAATATCACGCGAGGCACCAGCTGTTGCTTGCGGTAATAAACTTGTAGTTTCATGTAAACTTTTAGAAGGGTACTTTGGTAGTTTTCTCAAAAATTTACGAAAATTTTCCTTTGAAAGTTCTTACATTTTCCTTTAAAAGTTCTGTCCCGCTAGCTCAATGATACACGTGGCACTGTGTGAATCCAGAGATTCCAAAGGTCGCGGGTTCGAACCCAGCCGGGACTTGGCAAGTTTTCCTCTAGTTTGGGATTATTAGCACATAATAATACGTCTTACTCGTGGAAAAATGGGACTCAATAGTCCTAATCGGGTAGTATAAATAGGGCGATATTATATTATTATTATTACTATTCTATTTTTGGGGGTTCCTTACCTCAGCACTACCATAAAACGTCATAGCTATTATTTGTAAGTTTTTTTTTTTAAGTATCGAATTAGAGACCTTTTTGGCAAGTCATGTGGGAAACCCATAGAGTACTAATGGTTAATGAGGTTTGAAGATGGATACTACAAGAATATATACCTAGTTATCTAAATACGCGTAGCTAATGTAACTAGAATAAATTAATGAATACATATACACAGTTATGGTCGTTGCTATGTTTTCAAACTTTTGACTCAATGAAAATTAGATTTAAACTTAATACTTTCACATATACAGGGTGTCCATAAAATCCCAGCCCACCCCCCCTATCTGAGATTCAGAGGGATGGATTTTGTTGATATTTACTCCTTTTATTGAAACCTTTCGAACAAGGTAAAACTCGACCTATTCCGTTTATGTAAGGTCGGTTTCGTCAGCCAGCCGGCAAAAGTTTTAACTGAAAAACATGGGTAAGCGACGGGTGCTTATTACATCCCACAAAGCCTTGAAATTTTAAATGGATTTCTAAGTGATGAAACTTGCACTCGGCTCATCCTCATCAGTCATTCCTTAGGCAGTGCTGAAACTTCTGTTTGGGCTTTGAGATTAGAACAAAGTTTAGGAAACAATATTTTACTCAAAGTGGAAGTTTTGCACATCCACTAGAATTCCCTAATCTCTCTCTCTCTCTCTTTCTCTCTCTCTTTCTTTCTCTCTTTCACTCTCTCTTTTTTTCTCGCTATATCAACTTTGTAGCTTATTGGAAAAAATAAAAAATAAATAGTACGAAGAGATCTTCTTTCAAAATTTGAACTTCCGTGTATTGTCATTGCAGCATGTTGAGTACATATTGTCAATTGAATCTTTTCCGTTTCCTAATTTTTTTTACACATTTGTTATGATTACTTGTTTGTGTGAAATATCACAACGTAAATAATAAACAATGAATAAAACGGAAGGCACAGATTGGCGCTCTCTTTATCTTATGCATATTGTTATTTCTCTCTCTTTCACTCTCATATTATATAGTTATACCGACCTCAATAGCTTGATCGATAAGGCGGCGGACTTGTAACCTGGAGGTCGGTGGTTTTTATTTATTTTTTATTTATTTACACTTTATTAGATAATAGGACATATACAATACAAATAATTACAAACGAAAATACAAAATACAATATAACAAAACAAAAAAATAATAATAAATAAAGAAAAAATAAATAAATATATACATAATATATGTCCTAACTAAAGGGCGGGGTTATTGCCTTAGGCAATCTCTTCCACCCAACCCTTAAAGTGGTTCAAGTCCCGGTTTCAGCAAAGATTTGGTAAAGCTAGTTTGAGTAGATGTGACATCGCGAAAGTGATTAACACATGTATGATAACTTTTTGTTATATCTCTCTCTCTTCTCTCTCATATATTGTTATATCTCTCTCTCTCTCTTTCTCTCTCATATATCTCTGTTTTTCTCTCTCGTCGCGTTTTAATTACCCCAATTTTTTCCCCCAACCCACACTCTCATTCTTTTCTCTATAGGATCATCAATCGCTTGTTTTTCGCGCTCCTTTTATTTCTCTCTTTTTTCTTCTAATTTCCTCCTAGCACCCCTTCATCCACTCTCCCTCGGGTTTTTATCCAAATTTTTTCCTTATCTCCCTCCTCTCTTTTCTCTTCTCTCCCTTCCCTCTTCTCTCCTCTAGGTTTTTATCCCATTTTTTCCTTATCTCCCTCCCCTCTTCTATCCCTCCCCTCTTCTCCTCCTCCTCTCTTCTCTCTCCTTTCCTATTCCCCCCTACACTCTTCTCTCCCTTCCGTCTTCTCCTCCTCCCCTCTTCTCTCCCTTCCCTCTTCCCCCCCCTCCCCTCTTCTCTCCCTTCCCTCTTCCCCCCCCTACCCTCTTCTCTCTCTTCCCCCTTTTCTCCCTCATCCCCTCTTCTCACCCTTCTCTCTTCTCTCCCTCCCCTTTTCTCTCCTTCCCTCTTCTCTCCCTGCCATCTTCTCTTCTCCCTCCCCTCTTTTCTCTCTTCCAAAATTCTCTCCCACCCCTCTTCTCTCCCTCCCCTCTTCTCTCCCTCCCATCTTCTCCTCCTCCCTCTTCTCTCTCTTTCATCTCTTCTCCTCTTCTTTCCCTCTTCTCACCCTTCTCTTTTATCTCCCTCCCTCTTATCTCCCTCCCATTTTCTCTTCTCCCTCCCCTTTTTTCTTCCTTCTTCTCTTCCTCCCCTTTTCTCCTCCTCCCCTCTTCTCTCCCTCCTCTCTTCTCCCCTCCCATCGTCTCTCCTCCACCACGCTGCTCGTAATTCAGCACGGAGGGGATTAGCGCTTCTTCACGGCTGCTCTCGGCGTGCTACTTATCCCATTACAACATCATTAACAGAAGCTAATGACTCTCTTCCTGCTGAGGTTTGGCCAGGCGGAAAGCAACAACAGGAAGAGGTTGGGTGGAAGAGGACGCCCGGAGAAGGAGAAGATGTTAGCATTTAGAAATAACCATGTTACTTTGATTTTTTTTGATGGAGCATGAGTTGAGTACTCTCGGCTTGTGGTTTTTCAGCGGCGTAGCCGCGTAGCGTAGAGGAAGTTTTCAAATATAAGTTATTTTTCTTACATTCGTCACTCATACCTTGTGAGGAAAAGTGAGTAGCTGCTTTAATTTGAGCAGCGACCACTGACATAGTTATAGGCAAAATGAGATACTAAAAAAAAAGTTATGATATTTGTGTTAATCACTTTCGTGATATCACAACAAATCAAACTCGCTTTACTAAATCTTCGCTGAAACCGGGACTTGAACCACCGACCTCCAGGTTAAAAGTCCGCTGCCTTATCGATCAAGCTACTGAGGTTCGTAAAAAAAAAGATATTACGATAACAAAGATACGGAAAAGACCTATAAATCTGCCCTACCCACAAAGAAGCGCATTAATTTTATTTATTAGAAATTATTCGTAAGTAATAACTCGAATCAACTAGAAACCCCGAACATCTTACCCAGTTGAATCACCAAACCCTTTATCGGATTGTTAGTCCTCATTTAGTTTGTTTTCCTAGTAGAAAGACTAAAATTGCATTATTTTGCTAATGGACTGCTTTGTTCGCTATCTACATAGTTGGCCATAAGCCATTTTATTGTTTAAGAAAGGTGATGTAGCAGTCGTAATAGGTAAAGACTTTTCTAAAATCTGCCTGCACCCACACAAAGAAAAAAATTCAATGAAGAAGATAGATACGTAGGTCACAATAGATCTAAATAGAGGTCGGTGTGATAATTGGTGCTTCTCTTGTAGAACTTCAAGCTGTCTGTAATAATAATAATAATGATTAAATCTGTCCATTAGAAATCACAAATAAATTTTAACTTTTTGATATATCATGTACCTTTAACCTATAGCACACATAAAAATGGTTATTTAAATGCTAAAATATAAATAAATAAAAAATACTCTGCAATTAGACATAGTTGGAATCTTCCTCTCTGAGTTCCGGGTAAACACGTGGCAGCTTGAAAATTTTCCAAGAATTTAACACACATCTGCTAATGAGATTGTAAAGTGAATGAATACCTCGAGCTACAGCGTATCAAGAGCCATGTTTTCTTTTGGATTAAAAAATTCAGGTTCAATTTCTTCCAAATTTTCCATTTTCTTCCAAGCTCGCTTCCCCACTATTCGTGAAAGAAAAATGCGTTTCGGTACTATTTTTTTTTTTTTTTTTTTTTATGTTATCATATTTGTGTTAATCATTTCGTGATATCACAAATACTCAAACCCACTTTACAATATCCAAGCTGAAACCGGAGACTTGAACGACCTTTCCAGGTTACATAAGTCCGCTTGTAATCGATTTATGGGTAGTATTAAAAGATAAACAATGGAAAAATTAAAATTCAGCCTAACAAAGAAATGAAGCAAGAATTTTATAATCCCTTTGGTTAACCAAAGTGGAAGAAGTTTTTCAAAAGAAAAAAGTCATTCCAGTTCGTCCATTTTATTCCATTTGAATCCACTTTGGTTGGAAAGAAAAATACGGCCAAGTACCGCCATCCACAGGAGTACCTTGTTTCACGAGCAGAAGATAACATAACATCTCCCATTAACCATACAATGCACCATTATAAAAAAATTAAACCTGAATATATATTTATATGTATAATGTTCGAAAAATAATGATATACCTAATTTTACAAGTTTTCGTCAAAATTTAGTTAAAAAACATATTTAGCGGTTATAGCTCGTGTGTGTTTCGAACCATAGGTCGAAACACAGTGTTGAAATTACAATTAATTACCCAAAGGGTTGGGATTGCCATAGGCAATAACCCCGCCCTTTAGGTTAATTATTTATATATTTTCTTTCTTTTACATTTTTATTGTATAAATATATTGATTCATTTTTTTTTTCATTGTTAAAATAATTATTTGTACATAATGTCCAATTGTATCTAATAAAACGTTGTAAATAATAAATTAATAATAATAATAAAAAATAACATTTTTTTTTTCTTCTCATAATTCAAAAAGTATAAAAGGAAACCCCTTTGAAGGTGCATTTCCTGTTTGAACTCGCGTCCTCCCTGCAACAGGTGAGTGAGGGCAGGGAGGACAGGTAACAAAAGTCAGGTTTCATCTCCAGTTGTCATAGCAACCATTAAACTTAGTGACGTCACTCCCACACCTGGTAGTGTGGTATCTTAATATTTTATAGTAAACAGGTAAAAAGTCACGTGAAAGAGAACATACACGTACCTTTTATGTTAAAATGTATTCTATGCGAGAGTTTCAGGAAGAATTTGTTTGATCTTTTTTAATGGGTGGTGGTGGCTGTCGGGGTACCTACATCTACATCTTCATTCTTTAGTGTCTTGGGAAATGTAATATGAGTTTGTAGAGATTCATCATTCATTGTCTTATTTATTTATTTTCTTTTCTTCTAAACCATATGCAATCTTTCTCTAAATCTTTTCTACGGAAAAAAATATTTTCATCTGGAATAATGATTGGTTGAATCTGAACGATAACAAACTTCGCGAAATCAAACTTGATAATGGTACACCTATTTTAGTTTCTCTGAAAATTAAAATCCGTTCTCTAGATATTTCGAGTGGCTCCTTTTTTTGGCGGACCCTGTATAATTCCATTTATTCATATGTTTTTTTTACCCCATGAGTTTTTTTTATTTTATTTTAGTTTCTTTTATCAAATAAACACCTTTTTTTAGCAACCGAAAATATTATTAAAAATAAAGGAAGGACTTAGCACACGTGTCGTATAGTATAGTCGTATAGTCTACATGTAGAACAGTAGAGAGAAACAAAATAAACTTTATTATTTCGAACTGCTCACATAAAATGAGTTGCCCAAAGACACAGTATACCAAATATTACTTTAAACTATTTTTTTTTTCTTTTTTTTTAATATAACTGAGAAAAAGTCTATTAACTTTGGACAACTAAATTTGAATTATGAATACAAGTGTCTTTGGATGATGTGGAGGGTGTCTTTCAAGATAGTCAAACATATTTTTTTCAAATCATTCTTCTTGAGTCTGTGGGACTTGAAAAAGTTGACGAGGTAGGGGGATGCAGTACCACGAACACCAAACCAAAGTCCATAAACTGTCCATTGGGAAATTCCATATTTTTGCTGGAAGTATGGAATTGTCGGCTCGTAAATCGCTCTTTATTCATTATTTATATTTGTGTCTTGATTTTCTTCATTAGATTCCCATCGTAAGGTAGGGTCAAGGATCATAGCTTTACCATTGCGTCGGTCAATGGCAATGATATCCACTCTTCTATTTTGTTGTCCTCCATCTTCTGTAAAGGCCTCACAATGCACTTCTTCATGAACTTCCCATCCTTTTTTACGGAAGAGGTCAGCTGTAGCTGTACGGATTTTGTGGTGTGCCGAGTTCCGTAGGAGTTCAGAGCGGGGACAAATGCCACGGATATGAGGAATCGTTTCTATTAGGTTGTTCTCGCTACAGGTAGGATTCCTGCAGCGGCGATTTCCTTGACTCCTGCCACCTGTCGCCCGGTTTGCCATGGAATTCATTGACAGTTTCATTCATTGACAGTTTCATTGACATAGCTAATTCACTGGAAAAAATTGGGACCACTCTTCAGGGAATATTAGGGGTTCTGTCTTGAGTATAAAATTTCTCTCTATCCAGTCCTGTATTTCTCAAAATGGCGGAACTTACCTTTTAGAGCGTTTATATGATATAATAGGTGGTATAACTTTATTTTTATCTTTTTTTACTTATATTGCACAGAAAATTTATGGATTGCAAAATATGTTGTTTGTTACAAGGACTATCGAATTATAGAAAAAAAAACCATTTTAGGTCAGTCACAATCGTAAATTTAATGAAAGGTGAAACGACAGGGAGGTTGGGGGGGAAGGTACTATATATTTTTTCCAGTAAACAAGGTTATTTTCGCTAGAATTACTGTACTAATGTGGATTAGATGAATCGTTTTCAGAATGTATAATGTATCTTTATGTATTAATCTAATTCCTTGATTTTTTTACATATTTATGTGTTTTTATGTCTAATAAAGTGTTTAATAATAATGATAATAAAATATTTCTCGCTTTTTATAACCTAGGTTGATGGTACCTTCTCTCATTTATTCATGTTTCAGCACTGTATCGGCATCCACTATCGACGAGAGAATCAGAGGCAGTACGAACTACGCGCTCCTAGCGAGCAAGACTGCAAACAATGGATAGAGACCATTCGAGAAGCAAGGTGAGTGACCCTGACTTACCCTAATAGAGCCGAGTTCATTCCCATAGTCCGTAAGGAACACCTTTTTTTTCAATTCAAATTTTTATTGTGATATTTATACATAAACATTCAACACAATTTACAATAATATTTTTACCTACATAAAAAAAACTAACATTAGTTACACCTGACTAACTTAATATCTAGCTATCTACCTATTCAGAACTAGGGAAGTTAATAATGATAGGATAAATAGATTAAATACATTGATTTCTTCAAGCAAAGTTATAAAAGATGAATGTGAAACAGTAAGGTCTATATTGTTCTGATAGTTGTTGTACAGTTGCATTGCTCTGTTGATGGGAGATAATTCTGAGTGAGAAGTAAGAGGTACTTTAAACTTGGAACAAAAACAAAATCAGAAGGTCTTGTACAAATATAACTAACTCACGATTCACAGTAAAGTTCAACCCTTCATCAGTATCAGTATAAACAGAAGAGTGAGAAGTTGTACTAGATGTACATGAATATCAGAACATACCGGGATAGCTGTTTCGAGCTTATTTGCTCTCATCAGCAGGTAATTGTTCTGAGAATCCATGCCATCAACTAACATCTCTATTTTAATCAGTATTAACAAAATAATTGTTCTGAGAATCCATGCCATCAACTAACATTTCTATTTTAATCAGTATAAACAGAAAAGTGAGAAGTTTCTAACAAACCTCTGAAAATCAAAAATATTAAATCCATCTTTAGTGATATTTGTTAACAAATTCCTGCCCCCTGGGAATCGAACCCAGGTCACCATGCGTACAATGCCTAGCGCGCTAACTCACTCTGCCACGGTGACTACTGATATGATCATGCAGTTGAAAGCGATGTTAAATTGTTGTTTAAAAAAACGCTTGCATACGAGTCTGCAACCATTTCGACATTTTCATCTTTACTATTCAATTCAAGGTCCAAAACCCAACTGACCAAATTTCGTATTGTGCGCATGACACACACTTTCCCTCTTCTCTTAGGGTTGCAATATCGAAACGAAAATATCGATATTAGGTATATCGATAATATCGAAACCATAATATCGATATCCGATATTAGAAGACTTCTCTCCCTTTACAATTCGATATTTCGTTACATAATATCGTTACATAATACGTTACATAATATCGTTACAAAATTTCGTCACATAATTTTGGTTATGTGCCAGAGCAAAGACATGAAAATGTCAAAATTAAAAAAGCAAAAAAGCAACAACAACAAAAATGAAATAGCGCCCTTCAAGTTCATCACAAAAGAGTAGCATGGGAAATAATAATAATAATAAATATTATCTCCCGTTCCTTTAACACTTTGTGTGCCACGCCGCTCATATTGAGGGACAGTATAGCATTGTAAGAGGCCTCATATTGAGCGAGACTAGATCTCACTTAGGAGAATGGAAAAGGAAAATTACTGTAACGTAACAATAGAAAGTAGGTATCTCTATTTTTTATGAGCGACGTGGTCCCATATTAAAAACAAACTTTCTGGGAGCCACGTCTCTCATATTGAGAGACAATCCTTTGTATTGTGGCTTCTAGGGATAAACATGATTTTGCGGCTTGACACACAATGTGTAAATAGTAATATAATAATTATACTCATCGTTCTTGAGTACGGGGAAGTGACGGGTGCTAGCGTATTACATCCCATCACAAGGCCTTGGAATTTTAAATGGATTTCTAAGTGATGAAACTTGCACTCGGCTCATCCTCATCAGTCATTCCTTAGGCAGTGCTGAAACTTCTGTTTGGGTTCTGAGATTAGAACAAAGTTTAGGAAACAATATTTTACTCAAAGTGGAAGTTTTAGAACATCCACTAGAATTCCCTAATCTCTCTCTTTCTCTTTCTCTCTTTCTCTTTCTCTATTTCTCTCTTCCTCTCTTCCTCCCTTTCTCTCTTTCCCTCTTTATCCCTTTCTCTCTTTCTTTCTTTCTCTCTTCCTCTTTCTCTTCCTCTTTCCCTTTCTCTATCTCTTTTTATTCTCTTTCTCTTTCTCTTTCTCTTTCTCTTTCTCTTTCTCTTTCTCTTTCTCTTTCTCTTTCTCTTCTCTTTCTCTTTCTCTTTTTTTTCTTTCTCTTTCTCTTTCTCTTTCACTTTTCTTTCTCTTTCTCTTTCCCTTTCTCTATCTCTTTTTATTATCTTTCTTTCTCTCTTTCTCTTTCTATTTCTCTCTCTTTTTCTCTCTGTCTCTATCTTTGTCTCTCTCTCCTTCTTTCTTTCTCGCTAGATCAATTTTGTGGCTTCTTGAAAAAATAAATAACCATATAGTACGGAGAGATCTTTTTTCAAAATTTCGACTTCTGTGCATTGTCATATCAACATTTCGAGTATTGTCATTTGCGTCTTTTCCGTTTCCTAAACATTTTTTTTTACAATATTCTTATGATTACTTCTTTGTGTGAAATATCACAACGTACATATAATTATGTAGGTGTATTGAACAACAAATAATAAAGCGGAAGGCACAGCTTGAAAGTTTCCCTATTCGAAAATTAAACAAAGAAATTTTATTTTTAATTATTTGAAAATATTAATTGAATTTTTTCCATCAGTGTTGCGCACAAGCCTGAACATGACATCAAAGAAATACAACAATATTAGAGTGTAACGTTTTCTGAAAAAAATAATTACACTATTTACAGGTTATTGAGTCGAAAGCCTCCGTGACGTAGGTAGTTATAAATTTTTACTTTCCTTATCCTATAATAAGGAAAGTATTGTATTCGTCGAAAATTTGACCTACCCAGCTTTTCACATTTCTGGACGAATCATAGCCTCAGGATGCGAAAAAAGTTGTTTTCAGCCATTGGTCCGTGCGTCTGTCTGTGTGTCTGTCTGTGTGTCTGTCTGTGTGTCTGTGTGTCTGTGTGTGAACAGGATATCTCAAGAACGGTAAGAGCTAGAGACTTGAAATTTGGTATGGAAATTAATTTTATACACCAGACGAACCACGAAACTTTTGGTTGCAATCGGCCGCAGAATGCGGCCGCAGGGTCGCAAATATTGGCCGCAAGCGCCGTTTCTATGAATTGGTTAAAGATACAAAAAATGTTAGAGAACAACATTTTCTTAGATTAAAAAAATAATAGGAGTCTATTCTGATCATTTTTTTGATATCTTGAACTTTTTTGAACTCGGCCCCAATTTACCGGTATTTTGGGGGGGACCCGCTTGGACTAACTTTTTTATTATTCATCCTAGATGGGGGTTGTGACATATCAAATCCAATGATTTTAAGGTGTGATTACGAATTTGATGTTTATTTTTAGATAAATGTTACCTTTGAGTCACCAGTGGCTTTTGGTCCCGATTCCATTCCTAATAATATATGATAAGGAAAGTCGTGTGATGTTTACACCAGATTTTTTTAAGTTAAATTTTATAAATACATTTATATTAACATTGATGATATATTTTATATTTTATGTTTTTTAGATCTTAAATTTATTTTATAATTGTTATATGAATATTATTTTATTGTAATCATACAACTTGTATGATTACAATAAAAAAATATTCATATCCATATTCACGTAACACGTGTAACTAGTGCCCGTAGTCTAGAGATCCTGAGTTCGATCCCCGGGCGAAGCAGATTTTTCACACAGAAAATTCTGTTTCCTCCGTACAACATGTGAGGCTAGAATTTCCAGCCATACCCAGGCTGGGTGATGTTAATATGCTGGGTACTTGGGTAGCTGGTATGATTGCCAGCAAATGGAGGGTCACACCCCCGTCCTGATTCAGAACGTTAAATCAAATAGAATAGTTCGCGTTAGGAAGCGCATCCAGCTGTAAAACTGTGCCAAAAACCAACCCACCTCAACCATGAGGTTGGACCACCTCAACCCTGCATAAGCGGGATAAGACAGAGTAAAAGAAGAGGAAGAAAAAAAAAGTTACTGAGTCGAAGATTCACCATTTCCTGGAAACCCACAAACTAACTGCATTAACTCAAGCAGCAAGTCGAGAATAATAATAATATCGCCTTATTTATACTGCCCGATTAGACTATTAAAGTCCCATTATTCCAGCAGTAAGCCCAAGACATATTATTATAAAAATCCTGAATGGGAGAATAACTTGTCATGTTCCGGCTGGGTTTTGAAGCCACGACCTCTAGAATCTCTGGATTCACAAAATGCCGCCTTTACCACTGAGCTACCGGGACAGAATACGTCGATGAGTGATAACATCTTTTACTGCTTCAAAAACATTGACATAACATAATCTATCCTGGGTTGGGTCCAGAATAGCAAGCATCACACAAAATCTGATTTGAGAGACGAGTCAGAACATTTTTGGACGTTGCTAAACTTTAAATTGGAAGTTATAAATTCTCAGAAAGTTGGTATATGTACCTATACAAATACATGGACACATTAGAGAGCTGAAAGGCGCTTGAGATACTGAAATCATGCATTACATAGTAAGCATTTCCTGAGAATTGATCCTCCTAGAATCCCAGACCCATGGTCAATATTATCCTTGAATTTATATTAAGAACTGAAAACTTTGAGGAAGGGAAAGAGGAAGAGAAAGAGATAAAAAAGAAAAAGAAGGAGAGTAAAAAAGCGAGGGAGAAAGAGAGGTTAGGAGAGAGAAAGAAATTGACTGAATAGCCGGCAGGTATTAGTCTTGCTTGTTGGAAAAATGAAAAATCTTTTCATAAATTTCTAAAGTTTCGTCTAGATTAACATCAGAGAGAGGGAGAGAGAGAGAGAGAGAGAGAGAGAGAGAGAGAGAGAGAAAAGGAAAGCTCATATTTCAAAGGCTTAACGTGGTTAGACTATCCTGTAGATACTGAACATTTGAACAAAGGTCAAGACACAGGTAGGTATCTCATTTTCTTTCTCCTAGTTCTCTCTCTCCCCCAAAAATACACTTCGTGTGCAAAAGACGCCAAGAAAATCCTTCAAACATAATTACCTTAAAAACAATTGACTAAAAAGGAACTGATATCAAATGAATGCCAAGTTCTCCTAAATTGGAAATCATTTGCCCAGAAAGGAGTCTCAAGCACAGAAATCAAACTGAGGATTGGACATGACATTATTTTCTCAAGTCTTCAACAAAGCACGGTTAATGAAGCTGAGTGAGGATCCTGTGTCAACCAGGGCTTTGAGTGGAACATTGTTCACTGTCACATCAATAACAGATCTTGATAAACTACTAGGTGCAGCAGCGGTAGTGGAAGCAGCAGTGTCAGTACTGGCAGTAGTTTTCTTACGATGAAAACGTTCACGTGATGCAGATGGTTTGGACTGGCAAACCTTGCTGTAGTGTCCCGTCTTGGAACATGAAGTGCATTGAGATTCTCGTGCTGGACAAGAAGAACGTGGATGCCATGAGTATCCACAGAAATAGCAGGTTTTAGATGATGATGAAGTAGCTGTAGTTTCAATATCCTGACTAGCAGTAACATCAGGAAAAGTTGGATTAACATAACTTGCAGATTGTTGTTCAGCTAGTTCTAAAGCTCGTGCCTGGTTATAAGCCTCATCTAGAGTGAGCGTGACGTTCTCTAGGAGACGTTGATGAATGCGGGAGCTTGTCAAACCACTGATGAAGGAGTCTCGAATGTAATCTTGCTTGTAGACTTCAGCAGTAACCGCTTTGAAATTGCAGTCCTTTCCCATTTGTTTGAGAACGTGAAGGTACTGGTCCACTGTTTCGCCGGTGAGTTGCTGTCGGCTAGCCAAGCAATGACGTGCGTAGATGTCATTCTTTGGTTTGACATAGAGCTGTTCAAGTGCAGTGAGAGCGGCTTCGTAAGTATTCTTGTCATCAATGTAGGAGTAGATGTTAGGTGCGAGATAGTTTGTGAAAAGCTGCAGTTTATCCCCATCCTTTATATCTTTCAGGTGTGACAAGAAATTTATGAATGTCTTTTTCCAGTGGAGCCATTGCTTATCTGCTGATGAAGATGTAGGCTCTAGGTCAAAACGCTCAGGTCGCAAATATTTATCCATGGAAAAAATAATACTTTGTCAATTAAATTGACAAAGTATTATTTTTTCTATTGATAATTTATGATAAATCAGTCAGAAGTACGGTGAAAGAAGTCCTTCACCTCCCCAGTGATACTCCAACAGGGATAATTTATGCTGCTCGAAAAAATCGTGGCCTAGGAATCATGAAGGCTGAATGGGAGGCTCCAATACAAAACATAAATATTTGCAAGAAATTAGAAAATATAGACAACCATCTACTCCATAAGTCAAGAGATATCTCAGATGAAATTGTAAATGCTGCATCTAAAGTTCAAACTGATCCATCAAAATCAGGAAAACAAATTCGAGAAGAAATGAGAGAAAAATCATTTGATCAATGGAGTTCTCTAATTCAGAAAGGCAAAGGCATCACCCTCTATAAACACAATCATAAGACCAACAAATGGATCTATACAAAAACTGGGATGAGCTCAAGTGAATGGACAAATGCTATTAAAAATGTCTTGTAATGTTGCGGCTGTTAGAGCTGTTCCAGGACGCAGCACATCTTCCCTCTGCCGGATAACTGGATGTGAGGAGATTGAAACCCTTGGACACGTGCTGGGATCCTGCAGACATGGCGAACTGCTACGTAACAAAAGACACCACACAGTAAGATCTGCAATAGCAAATGAATTGAAGAGAGTTGGTTGGAACACATTTGAAGAGGTATCATGCATCTCTACTGATTCTTCTACCAGACGATGTGACATCTTAGCAATTCATCCTACTACAAAGAAAGTACTAATAGTTGATCCAACTGTTCGCTTCGAGCAAGGTGAAGACCAACCAAACTCGGTTCATCTTGAGAAAAAACAAATTTACGATCCATGTATCCCAGACCTCTCAAAAAAAATATAGAATACCTGAAACTAATTTTGAAACTGATGGATTATTATTTGGAGCAAGAGGAGCCATTCCAAACACTGTCAGTGATTTCTTCAGAAAACATGGATTAAATACTAATTTACTCACTGACATCTCCATACAAATTATCAGACTCCATCAAAATACTCAACTGTCATCTCTTCCGTAGTTGATAAAAAAAAAAAAAAACAAATAACAAATATGACTGTTTATACTGTACCTCAAAATATCAACATAAAAAATAATGTATCTTTTTAAATGCACGGTTGAGTGTTGATGAGAAAGCTGGATCCGCGAGGTCAAACAGGGGAACTGTTCAGCCGGCAAGAATTGCAAAATATATATATATTAACATTAAAAATCTTGGCAAACTCAAAGTATTTTTTAAATATAGTACGTAGGTATTCGGCGTGGTTGTTTTCTTTTAAATTTTGGTTTTAACATTGTGTCGCTCTCAACTGCATGATCCTATCAAGACAGGGATTTTACCCTGCATTCACTAGAAACTTTCAAACCAGCTACTCAAATTAACCTCAGCCAGTCTGAGTTGGGTCCGGAATGACCAGTATCGCGAGGGTTCGAATTTGAATAGTTATCCATTTAAGTCTTAGCCGCACTGGACGTCGCTTCACATCAGTGGCAGAACAGAAAAAGGTGTATTCAACGTGCCATCGACGCTACCGCTACCTGTCCGTGTTGTTTGAAATTTCAGATCTAGTTAAAAGGTTGGGTGGAAGAGATTGCCTAAGGCAATAACCCCGCCCTTTAGTTAGGACATATATATTATGTATATATTTTTCTTGTATACCTCCTCTCATTAAATTTTTATTGAACTGTAACACAAACACTTTATTCAGTGAATTTGTGAAGGGGAAGGAGCCCGCAATGCTGGCTGCATTCCATTGTTTTTTTTTCTCTCTCTTTTTACTTCTATTCTATTGTATTTGTAATTATCTGTTTTGTCTGTAATATGTCCAATTAATAAAGTTTAAATAAATAAACAAATAAAAGTACAAGTGTCACTATGTTAACTAATAACGCCGCCCTTTAGTTAGGACATATGTTTTCAAATATTTTCTATTCTTTTTCATTTTTATTTTATATATTGTTTTTTTCAGTTTTTCACTGTTAAAATTATTATTTATATGTACATAATGTCCTTTTGTATCCAATAAAGAATTGTATAGTAACAATAATCCATCATGAGTTCCATTCTGACCACCGTGACTCGTCCTGTGTTTAACTAATCCATCATGAGTTCCATTCTGACCACCGTGACTCGTCCTGTGTTTAACTAATCCATCATGAGTTCCATTCTGACCAACGTGACTCGTCCTGTGTTTCTCTCTGTCCGCAGCTTCAACAAGCTCCTCCTCCAGAAGGAGGAGCTGGAGCAGAAACATCTCCACCTCCTCCAGATAGTGGAGAGTGAGAAGACAGCCAAGTGGAGGTACACGCAGCAGTGCGAGGAGCTGGCCACCGAGATCAAGAAACTGAGGACAGAGGTGAGGTTTTTATTAATCTCTATACAGGGTGTCCCACCAAACTTGGACACCTCAAATTACTCGGCCCCTGAAAGAGTTTTTGAAAAATAAAAAAATCTAGGGTACATGTGCTAATTATGCGGTTTCAGTTATGAAATTTTTTTTATACAGGGTGGTTCAAAAGTCAGAAATTGAGGTGTCAACTTTCGATTTTTAAATGGATCGACCTGAATTTTATTTGATAATTTTACTTCTAAATGATTTCTGAGTACTTTTTTAAACAAAAATATTACATACAGGGTGGTTTTTTTTCGACCAATTTTTTTTCTAAATCTTGAATAACTCAAGTTCGGTTAATTTTTTCGATAACAAGAATAGAATGTGTTTGTGTAATGAATACACGCACTTTCAATCGGCACCAAAAATTTTTATACAGGGTGGTTCACAAGTGAAATAATGACTTGATTTTTTTTAAAACCGAGTTTTTTTAATTTTTTATTTAGGATTAATAATTCTCGTCTAATTTTACACATTTTTCGTTAGTCATATCGAAAAACAAAACTAAAGTGTTGTACAGGGTGAGACATAATTTTTTTGTAACACCCTGTATATGGGCAGTCAAAGAGACGCAAAATTAAATATAAAGACTAAATATGCAAGAAAAACTTTGATTTTTAATTAAACTAAAAAGTTATGGTGTTTTAACTAATATTGTCGCATGGACCACCCTGTAGATATTTTCTTAAACTATCATGTAGGTACTCTAAGTTGTATAAAATTTAACGAACACTTCAAATCATGTGGGAAAAACAAGTAAAAAACACGAATTTGAAGCCATTTTCAATTTGGTGTCCACACTGAATGATTTTAAAACTTGAAATAAAAAGTAGGTAGGTGTAGACACAAAATTGAGCATGGCTTTTTGAATTCATTTTTTTTCTTTCAGATTTGGACTCCTCGTTGAATTTTAGACAGTTTCGACTACCCATATGATGGTTTAAGAAAATATCTACAGGGTGGTCCATGCGACAATATTAGTTAAAACACCATAACTTTTTAGTTTAATTAAAAATCAAAGTTTTTCTTGCATATTTAGTCTTTATATTTAATTTTGCGTCTCTTTGACTGCCCATATACAGGGTGTTACAAAAAAAATATGTCTCATCCTGTACAACACTTTAGTTTTGTTTTTCGATATGACTAACGAAGAGTGTGTAAAATTAGACGAGAATTATTAATCCTAAATAAAAAATTAAAAAAACTCGGTTTTAAAAAAAATCAAGTCATTATTTCACTTGTGAACCACCCTGTATAAATTTTTTTGATGCCAATTGAAATTGCGTGTATTCATTACACAAACACATTCTATTCTTGTTATCGAAAAAATTAACTGAACTTGAGTTATTCAAGATTTAGAAAAAAAATTGGTCGAAAAAAAACCACCCTGTATGTAATATTTTTGTTTAAAAAAGTACTCAGAAATCATTTAGAAGTAAAATTATCAAATAAAATTCAGGTCGATCCATTTAAAAATCGAAAGTTGACACCTCAATTTCTGACTTTTGAACCACCCTGTATAAAAAAAATTTCATAACTGAAACCGCATAATTAGCACATGTACCCCAGATTTTTTTATTTTTCAAAAACTCTTTCAGGGGCCGAGTAATTCGAGGTGTCCAAGTTTGGTGGGACACCCTGTATATAAAACAGAAAAATCTGGTGTAAACATCACACGACTTTCCTTATCATATTAGGAATGGAAACGGGACCAAAAGCCCCTGGTGACTTAAAGGTAACATTTATCTAAAAATTAACATCAAATTCGTAATCAGCACCTTAAAATCATTGGATTTGATATGTCACAACTCCCATCTAGGATGAATACTAAAAAAGTTAGTCCAAGCGGGTCCCCCACAAAATACCGGTAAATTGGGGCCGAGTTCAAAAAAGTTCAAGATATCAAAAAAATGATCAGAATAGACTCCTATTATTTTTTTAATCTAAGAAAATGTTGTTCTCTAACTTTTTTTGTATCTTTAACCAATTCATAGAAACGGCGCTTGCGGCCAATATTTGCGGCCCTGCGGCCGCATTCTGCGGCCGATTGCAACCAAAAGTTTCGTGGTTCGTCTGGTGTATAAAATTAATTTCCATACCAAATTTCAAGTCTCTAGCTCTTACCGTTCTTGAGATATCCTGTTCACACACACACACACACACAGACACACAGACAGACGCACGGACCAATGGCTGAAAACAACCTTTTTTGGTATCCTGAGGCTATGATTCGTCCAGAAATGTGAAAAACTGGGTAGGTCAAATTTTCGACGAATACAATACTTTCCTTATTATAGGATAAGGAAAGTAAAAAAGGACTACCTACCTATGTTTGTTTGTTTGTTTGTCCGGAGTTGATTAGCCAAAACGGTAAGAGATAGCGAAAAATGTCTCAGAATTGACCCCCCAAAACCATTATCGCTTTGTCCAGAACCATTATCGCTTTGTCCGTGCTGCTGGCCGTGCTGCCCAGCAGCACGGCCATGCCTTAATAAATTTGAAATTTAGTCCCGTTGCAAAGCACGGGCAAACGGCTAGTAATAATAATACTCTTTAGTGGAAGGTAACCACCAGGCGAGGTTAATGCTCAAAGCATCTTCTACCACCTAACCCTTAGAGTCTTATTATTATGTGGTCACAAACTCAAATGAATGAGGAAAAATTCGTGCACTGGGTAGGATTCGAACCAACGGATCCCTACGCTACCAGGATTACCAGACTAGCGCGTTAACCACTTGACTACTAGTGCACTTTTTTCTTAAAGATTTTTCATAAAGATAAGTGAGAAGTTATTTGTTACTGTTGATATTGGTTATAATTGATATCCCACGAAAAAAACTTAATGTAAGAAGACTAAGAAGTACTCACCGTGGCAGAGTTGGTTAGCGCGCTAGGCATTGCACGCACGGTGACCTGGGTCCGATCTCCAGCGGAGCAGGATTTTTTCTGCTCTGTGCTTGGATGTTTGGGGTCCACTCAGGCCTCGTGAGGAAAATGAGTACAACCTGATTTAATGCGAGCAGTGACGATTGCGGAACTAAAAGACAAAAATAAGATATTGGGATATTAAAAGTAGTACAATGCCGACCCCAAGTAGGTTTGGGAAAAGGCAAAGTGAAAAAAGAAGAAGAAGTTGTGAACCAATGTTTCAGTCAGTGGGTTAATCTCATTTGAGTACCAAGGAAGAGCGAATATTGAAATACTGCGAAATAATTGCATCCTTACGAGACAAAATATTGAAATACTGCGAAATCCTTTGCATCGAAATAATATTGAAATACTGCAAAATGTTGTCCTCGTGGAATCCTTTTTACTTTCCTAGTAATAATTATTATAAGTATCTTTATATATTTTCATATACCTTTCAATTCCTATTACATCCCATGAAGTACTGTTATACTTTAATCCTATTATAATAAGGAAAGTATATTTTTCCTTGTAGTGGAATGAAAGAGGGGATCCAGGAGTGCCGATCATTTGGAATCATTACAACTAACAAACCATCCAAGTGGAACCATATTTATCATCGATTTTCCTTTTCTAATAATTGGACAAACTGTTCCTAATTGGTAAACACTAAAGATTGAGCAGTTCGAGAGAAAACAAGTTTTCTTTTTCTTTTGGATAAAAAAAATCCAGGTTCGATATTTCCAAATATTTCCCTTTTATTCGAAATATTTCCAAAATAGCACAAAATAAGCACAAAATTCTCATGAAAAAAAAAAATATTACTTTTCGAAGGTGGTGGTTGTACCGTTTCCCCAGCACCACCAAATTGAAATGGGCGTAGCGCCCTTGGTGTTTGTGCACAAACTTCGGGGTTTGCTGCACAAAATAGCACAAAATTAGCACAAAATACCCATGTAAAAAAGCAATATAACATTTTAAAGAAGGTGGTGCTGGCGAAATGGACCCGAAAGAAAAATGCGTTTCGGTACTCTAAAGATTAACAAAGGACTTGACCTATAAAAGAACTAGAAGCAAGAATTTTCTAAATGCATTTTGGTTAACCAAACTGGAAGAAGATTTTTCCTCTTCCATTCTTCCAGTTCGTTCATTTTATTCCAGTTGAATCCACTTTGGTTGAAAAGAAAAATACAGCAAATGCAAATAATTCCGAATTCAAGCTTCGCGTTTTATGGAACACGAGGTTTTAACTGATAAACCAATAAAAAATTCTTGGTACATAATAAAAAACAAACATTTTTTTTCCTTTTTTTTTGTATGATGTAATTGCTTGAGAAAATTAAATATTTATCTACAGTAAATATAGTACCTAGTCACCTAGCAATCCTAGCATGCTCGGGTTGAACTCCTGTTGATCCGAGTTCAAATCAAGGCGGTGTGAAAATCTTTAGGCTTTCGACTTTGAATGTCAGGGTCTACCCTAGCCTCGTGAGGACAATGAATTGGCTCAGTTGTAGAATAGGCCAAAGTTGTAAAGTAATTGTAGAGTAGGCAACGACCAGTATTACGAGATTGGTATTAAAATATGATAGTAGATTGGAGATATGATGCATAAGCAATAGTTCTCGTAATGTCGATGCTACCCACTAAAAGTTGTGACTTAATAACACAAATGACTGGCTCTTTCCTATCTTTTATCTTTAAAATCAAATAATTCTCTTAGTTTTTTCACAGTTTCATCATCAACTGTATGGAAGAAGGACTCATCTTATAATTAGGCAAATTTTATTTCGTTCGAATCATATATTATAGAAGATTTTTTTAGTATCACAAACAAATTACCGACAAAAAGTAGGCTCATGAAAAACAGGTGGAACTAAAATGAAACACGTCGGCCGAGGTGTGAACAACGCCTATACAAAGAAAAAGACATTAGCATTGACAATGATATCTTGCTTCATTAGGATTTATAATGAAAATATAAATGCCATAAATAGAATACATAATATTACTATAGCAAACTACAACAGAAAAAATACGAAATTCCGAAATTATATCATACGACCTCCATCCATGCAACCGACTGTATTTGAAAGCGATTATTTTCGACCCTCGTATCTCTGAAACACATTGAAAACTCATAACTCTGAAACACATTGAATCCCATATCTCTCAAAAACATTGAACAATTAATACCATCATCATCGCATCAAGGGTAGTATTTAATTTCGCAAAATTCAGAACAAGCGTGTAGAGAATGGGACGTAGGTAATCAAGCAAGAGGGTTATTTCGTACAGAAAACAGCGTGAAATACAAAAATGGTTTCTAGGTATTCAATGACAGGGTGTGGTAGAATGAGTTTTGAGACAAGTTTTTAGAAATAAATATCATACCGATCTCAGTAGCTTGATAGATAAGGCGGCAGACTTGTAACCTGGAGGTCGGTGGTTCAAGTCCTGAATTCAGCGTAAATTTCGTAAAGCGTGGTTTGAGTAGTTGTGATGTCACGAAAGTGATTAACACAAATATGATAGCTAAGATAAATATCATAAAATATTTATTATTGTTTTTACTTTTATTATAATTATAATTAAATACTTTATTAGATATAAAGACATATATTATATACGCATGTACAATATTGTACAGTACAAATAATTATTATATAGAAAAAATGGAAACAATATCAACAATTACAAGTTAAAAAAATAGATGATTACATAATTGTATGATAATATGCCCTAACTAAAGGGCGGGGCTATTACCTATGGCAATCTCTTCCACCCAACCCTTTATTTCATTACGAGATATGTCCAAGCTTCGAAGACTACAGAAATTACAAGGCAAAGTTCTCTCATTTGACGAATGACCTCTGAATGACCTCATGGGGCTTCAATGTCAGCATTGTGACCTTTAATTATTTTAAAATAATTCTTGTGAAACCCCCTGTACGTATACTAGGTATATTGTTCTAATTAATTCTAATATTCAGAACGCAATTATCAGGAGAGTATTATGTTTGCAATGTTTGTTTTCAATCAATAGAGCAGCGGTTCCCAACCTTTTCAGCTTGGGGCCCAATAATATTTTAACAATTTTGCGGCCCACCCCGATTATATATAATATATGTATAACGCTCATATTATATTTCAGTAAATATAAATTGTAACTACTTATGTAATACAGCAAATCAGCATTGCCACTCAAAGAGGCAATGCTGGAAGCATACTGTCAGTGCTACCGATGAAAAAAGATGAGACCTTGTATTACATATAAATAAAAAATTAATACCAAGTAGATTATTATAATACTACTTATGTATAAAGGCTTTGACCCGTAATTATTCGTCCGTTCTGCGGATTATTATTATTAAATAATTAAAACATACCATGCAAAAAGAAAAAAAGAAATTTTTACTGAAGAGCCTTTATTTACTAATTATTAATAGATATATTAACAATATTGTCACAATTGAAATGTTAAAATGAATGAGATGAGGGAAGGAGTCAATTGAGCCAACTAACTTATGTGTGATATCACTGACATGTGAACCAAGTGAACTAAGTGAACTAAGTGAGCAAGTGAGCCATGTCACTGAATCGGCTCATCTCAGTGAGAGAGCCAGTATGAGCCATGTCATTTCACTGAACTGTTTTTCCCATCTCTAGTGCAGAGTACCTGTTTTCATAGTTGGCACGGGGCATGCGAGGAATGGAGTGAGAGAGAGAGAGAGAGAGAGAGAGAGAGAGAGAGAGAGAGAGGAGGGAGCGATGACCTAGCTAGGGCTAGGCGACAACAATCAAATTGGCGCTCTTGTTTTTCCGCCAAGTTATTTTTTTATTTTTTTTTTAAGTGGGGTTTTAACGTCGCTTTCAACTGCCATGGTCATATCACGACGGGGGTTTCACCTCCATTCGCAGGAAACTCACAAACCTGCTACTCACATTGACCTCACCCAGCTGAGTGGGGCCGGGAAAAGCCAGCGTCACGAGAAGTAGAATTTGAATGGTCACCCATCCAAGTCTTAACCTCGCTGGATGTCGCTTAACTTCGGTGTTCTGAAGGGAACCGGTGTATTCAACATGCCATCGACGCTGGCTCCGCCAAGTTAATTGAATGATTAAACTTACACAGTCAAAGAGAATCCCTTAATTATTTTTTTTATCACGACGACCGATTTATTCATACCGTACTTATTCTGCACTATTTTAAAATTATTTCTCTAGTTTTGGCCAGCATCCGCGGCCTAGTAGCGAGCTGCCCGCGGCCCACCGGTTGAGAACCGCTGCAATAGAGTTTATTGTGGCTTTGCAAGATATTGCAAGGTGGTGGTATGCTATTGTGTAGAGTGGGGATTACCTGTTTTGGCGTGTTATATGCTAAAGTTTAGTATAAATAAAGCTTTCATAGCTTTCCGCGTTAGTTTTTCTTGAGAGTATCTCACCGAATAGATATATATATTTTTTTTTTCAAAAACGAACTTCCGATTTCGAATATTAGAAATTTATCAGAAGTAATTGACTCTAAAGTTGAAAGTAAAGCATGTTTAAAGATTTTTTTTGATTTTTTAGTCAGTGTCGATGGAACGTTGAATACACCAGGTCTCGTACAGTCACTGAAGTGAAGCAACGTCCAGCGATGTTAAGACTTCAGCGGGTGACCTTTCAAATTCGAACTGATAATGCCCCCAGACCCTCTCAGGCTGGGAACACGAAACAGTTATAAGTGTGGAAACAGGTGAAAACTATAGAGAAGATAATTTAACCACCATTTTATTTCAAGATTTGACCTCCATTTGTTCGGACGAACTATTTACAGAACTCCCCAATGATCCGTTTTCAAAGGAATGCTAAACACACTGAGAGACCATTCGACTTTTTCTCTTCTACAGTAGCTTCCATCAAACAATTCTATTTTAACCACTAAACATCGCCCTTTTTTTTCCTGTCTCTCTCGCCCTCTTTCTCTTTCTTTCTTTATCTCTCTCTCTCTCTCTCTCTCTCTCTCTCACTTTTTCACTAACTCTTTCTCTCTCTCATACTATATTGCTCTATCTATCGCTCTTTGATTCCTATCGCTTCTTACTCTCCTTCTTTCTCTGTTTTTTATTTTTAATTTAAACTCTTACTATTTTTTTACATTGTTACATAATTGCTTATTCGTGTTATGTTTATTAGTTTAAAATTTTTGATAGTTAGAGTCAATTTGTATTTAGATAGCATAGGGTCCGCCCGTATATTGATTGAATTAAATTGAATACTTTTATTTATTTGTACAAGAATAATATTATAAAAAATACATCTCCTATAAACTAAGTCTAACTAACTTCTGAGGAGATAAATAAATAAACATAAACTATAGCGAAATTCCAATACAGCGAGATGATGATTCAGTTTTTTTTTATAATTGATAAAAAATAAATAATTCAAAGATCGCAAAGGCAGCATTCCCCCTCTGAATGGCCAGGCTCAAACGTTGGTTGAGGTAGCATGCTGCTCTTCCATCTCCAGTCTGTTCAACTAGTTTGCCAACCATATTTTCAAATAAATCCATTTTCTCCTCTGTAAAATACACTGAGGCAAAAATTTAGCGGAACGGGTAGGTATTTTCTCATATAACGTGTGTATTTCTTGTTGGACAAAAGCATTTTTCATATTTTTTCTAATTGAGGAAATCACACAAAAATTGGTACAGAGATAGCAAAAACATGAAGGCCAATTTTCATAATTGAATGAAGTGCTTGTCATTGTCGACCTTTCCCATACAGGGTGTACAAAAAAACAGTTTCTCAATGATTTTTTCAAAATTCATTTTTGGATTAAGAGTAATATTGTCTTGCTTTATGTATTGATCCTCATTTTTTCTTGGCTCAAAAATGTTGAGCCTTGATGGACACGTCACTATTCCTCTGAATCCAAAATAATGAATTTAAAAAAAATCATTGAAAAACAGTTTTTTTCTACACCCTGTATGGGAAAGACCGACAGTGACAAGTACTTTATTCAATTTGAAAATTGGCTTTCATGTCTTTGCTATCTCTGTACCAATTTTTGTGTGATTTCCGCAATCAGAAAAAAATATCAAAAATGTTTTTGTCCAACAAGAAATACACAAGTTATACGAGAAAAATCTACCGTTCCGCTAATTTTGTGCCTCAGTGTATGTGCCAATGGTCTCAAATTACCAATCCTTCGAAGATGTATGGAAATATTGAAAATGATCTCTCTACATAAATATACTCTAAATATACAGGATTTTTACTTTCTAGTTGTTCCGTAAGATTGTTTGGGAGTTGTTTGGTACATGGCTGGCATATCCTCCCAGTAGGATATGGTTGATCCACACTGATTACGGGCATGCCTTGGCAAACTTGGATTATTTTAATTTTAGTTGCCCGAAATGGAAAAAAACAGCCCTTTGGAAATGTTCATTTCAATGTTAGTCTTGTAGTGATAGCAGCAGATAAATTTCAAACATACGTTTAGACCTTTTAAATAGAATTAAACCTTCTTAAGATGCGCCTAGCCTTTCTAAATACACAATAAATAATAATAAATAAATAATATAATTTTAACTGGCTATATTTCTACTTGCCTAGGTAGTCTTGGGAACTCTCTCAGTATTTTTATAAGCCTTACTACATTTTTTAATCTAAAGGAAATGTGAAAAAGGAACTGTGTTCTTGTATAATGCGTTTAGAAAGAACATATACCTACATACTCGTATATGTATTTATGTAAGCATAAGAATATAATTATAATTTTATTATTGTTTTTAATATTAATAATATTTTATTTTATTTTTAAAGGCAGGGCGGGAAAAATCTTTTATAGACAACCAGGTCTTAGCCTTAGGTGTGGGATTTCCACCCACTAATAACCTACCTTTCCTGATAGCATAATAGCATACTGCACTTGAAACCGAATAAATTTATTTTGACATTTTCATGTCTTTGCTCTGGCACATAACCAAAATTATGTAACGAATTATGTAACGATATTATGTAACGATATTATGTAACGAAATATCGAATTGTAAAGGGAGAGAAGTCTTCTAATATCGGATATCGATATTATGGTTTCGATATTATCGATATACCTAATATCGATATTTTCGTTTCGATATTGCAACCCTAAGAGAAGAGGGAAAGTGTGTGTCATGCGCACAATACGAAATTTGGTCAGTTGGGTTTTGGACCTTGAATAGTAAAGATGAAAATGTCGACATGGTTGCAGACTCGTATGCAAGCGTTCTTTAAACAAAAATTTAACATCGCTTTCAACTGCATGATCATACCAGTAGTCACCGTGGCAGAGTGAGTTAGCGCGCTAGGCATTGTACGCATGATGACCTGGGTTCGATTCCAGCGGGGCAGGAATTTTTAACTAGAAACGGTGTCTATCTTTTCTCAGTACTCTTGTATTTTTCTTTATAAGTATATATTTACTATAGCTATTATTTTTATTATATAACCATGTATATTGTATAATGTATAATGAGTGTTTTCATAATGATGCCGTTTAGTGCTCACTCTTTTCTTTAGGATTATACCGATATACCTGTCTTTAGGATTAACCGATTTACCTGTCTTTAGGATTATACCGATATACCTGTTCTTAGGATTATACCGATATACCTGTCTTTAGGATTATACCGATATACCTGTTTTTAGGATTATACCGATATACCTGTCTTTAGGATTATACAGATATACCTGTCTTTAGGATTATACCAATATACCTGTCTTTAGGATTACACCGATATACCTGTCTTTAGGATTATACCGATATAACCGTCTTTAGGATTATACCGATATACCTGTCTTTATTATTACACCGATATACCTGTCTTTAGGATTATACCGATATAACTGTCTTTAGGTTATACCGATATACCTATCTTTAGGATTACACCGATATACCTGTCTTTAGGATTATACCGATATACCTGTCTTTAGGATTATACCTATATACCTTTCTTTAGCACTATACCGATTACACCAAAATGAGACTTTGTTCAGACTGTGAGAGTAAAGAGACTCTTTCTTTAGTCTCATCATTTTTATACCGATTTACCTTGCTTTAGTATTATACCGACTACACTAATCAATGAGACTTTGTTTAGACAGAGTGAGATTAAAAGGACTCTTTAGTCTCATACTTACAGAATAAACAGAGTATTGTATTGTGTTATAATCATGAGATCGAACCCCATTAATGTGACAACATTTCTCATTAAAAAAATGGATAAAAAATGTTGCGCAAAGCTGCGAGACAAAAGCCGTATTTTTCTTTCTAACCAAAGTTAACTTAACTGTAATAAAATGAACAAAATAACTGGAAGCAAGTCATTTTTCTTTTGGGAGAGGGAATTTTTCCTCTTTCTTCTTCCAGTTTGGTTAACCAAAATGGAGTTAGAAAATTCTGGCTTCAAGTTGCTTTATAGGTTAAGTCCATTGTTTATCTTTAAAAGTACCGAAACGCATTTTTCTTTGGAATTTTTTTTTCTTTGAAATATCGAACCTGGAATTTTTTTTTCCCAATAGAAAAGTACCCCTAAAATGTCGCACTCATAGTTAGATCCCTGGCTTAGATGCAGTTAGAGGAAAAGCTTCATACGAAGAAAGCTATTTTAAGCTTTCAAGAGAGATATGTTTTTTTTCTCACGAATCTTCGACAACAGTATATCTGGATCATGATAATATCTTTTTTATTATGTGTAAACATTAATATAGATTTCTATTTATAAGTAAAACAATGCGTCATCCATTTTTATCCGAAGCACTGACATTATGCTTCCAGCATTGCCTCTTTGAGTGGCAATGCTGATTTGTTTAATTAGAAATTCACTGGCCCTAGTGTTTCCAGTTTTTTCTATGAGCTTTTTTCCAATTTTTTATGGATGATATCCTCAGCATTATCTATCACTATCACAAGTAGTAGAGGTACTTTGTACACACAATATATTTACAGTTATGTGCCATCTTTCAAATTTAGACGCAGTTGACTTTGAAGATGGAAATGAAAGTAATTATTTTTAATTAATTATAATTTCCATGTTAAAAAAAATAAAAAATGGAGTCATTGAGAAAATACATTTGAGTTCGGTAGTGAAATTTTGTGATCGTGAAAGCTAAGGGGGCCGCTCTGTGGTAAAAATAAATAAGGACCAAAAAAAAGGACCGGTTGATATTTTTGAATTAAAACCTCTCAAGTGGGGTAATGAATGAAAGGTCTCGTTGTCCTCTTGCTTGATTGAACATTTATAATGCGATAGTTGAATCTGTGTGAGGTTTACGATTTACTTTTTTTTTTCTTCTTTTTTTTTTTTTTTTTTTTTTTTTTTTTTTTTTTTTTTTTTTTTTTTTTAACCTTAGTTTTAGAAACTGTTTTATTTTACTAGACCTAAGTTTTATTTTATATTAGAATAAGATAGGGAAATTGTGAAAAATGGGTAGTTCCCGTTAATTAATTTAAAATTAAAATTAAAAGTACCACTACTTTAACATGGTGCAAATTTGTCAACGTCGGTTGACCCTCTTCGCCATCATCCAGACATTTAGGTACGTAAAATCCATCACAAAAAATACTCTCTTTTATTTCCTCAAGAGTCTTGTTAAAAATATTCAATGTCCATAGGTATTCATTGGCTCATGAATACCTATAAGCTCTAGATAATACGCGTTAACAATTTTTTATTTGACTTTGTATTGCATTTTTTTAGAGGAGGAAAAAAATGAAGCTCCGAACTTGAGCAGAAATATTCATGAGATACCTAGACCACACAAGGATGAAAGTACATAAAAGTGGTTAAATCGACGCAAATAGGTAAAGATACAGAGATTTTTCAAATACTATGTACTGTGATATTCGCATACCATAGACTAAATATAGATATTCGCATACCATAGACTAAATATAGATAGACATAATATAATACATGAGCATAATATAATATACAGCAACATACCACACATACCACACAAAGCTCGCTTTAGAAATTCCGACTTTGAATGGAAAGTAGAACATGAAAATGAAAAGAACTTTTTCGTTTCGATATTAACCTCTCTTAAAAAAAGTAGGGGTCATGTGAGGCGGAGGTTTTACCCTCTATTCGTTAGAAACTCACAAAACAGCGTCTTTTATTAAAGCAGGATAATTTTTGTCCCAAGAACAATCCTCATTACGAGTGAACCAATTTGAGTCATGGTCCTGGCTAGATGTTGCTTAACTTCAATGGTATCACGAGGAAAAGACAACATGAGGTACAGAAATCGTGTGAGCAAGCAAAGTGCTTTTTAAATAATAAAAAAGTAACCGTTATTATTCAAATAATATTCTTGAATTCTGTCAGAGTAGATGTCGTAACACAACACCGTTATACTAACGTGAACATTATAAAACAGAAGATTTCTTCTTTTTCAATGGCTTCAGTGACTTTTCATAAAGCTGGAACAATATTTATGTAACAAACCCCCTTCAAGTTTTAAAATTTAATTTCAAAGTTTTTTATGCTGTTAATTTATGCAGGGTGTTCAAAGGCTCCAACTTATGAGAGCAGTTTTTATTATAATTATTTTTTCAGTATAATTATGGGAAACAGTTTTAGTCATCTAACAGTTGGGCGGAAACAATTTTAGTCAATCCTCTAAAATTAGAGAAAAAGTGACACGTATAGGTAAATACTATTATATCTTTCCAATTATAAATTTGTGAAAAACCCTCTTAAAGTTGTATTAATAGCTTTAAAAAAGCCCTTTTCAGTAGGTAGGCAACCAAAAATATAAATAAATAAAATTTATACTCGTAAAACGAGCAACTTAATAATAACTCTGTTAAATTGCACATTGCATAATCAAAATATGAACGGCGCACATATTTTTTGTTGTTGTTTGTTTTATAAAAGACTTAAAATAATATTACGATCGAGATTTTTCTCCCCTAAATTAAATAGGTATTAGAATGATTAAAACCATAAAAGAAGAATTTAATAATCAAATAACATTCACTTTCTATCTGAGTAAGAACTACCTTTCCTTTATCCGGCGTGAACGACAGGCCTACCGCCTTGTTAAAGCGCCGTTAAACCGGGGGGGGGGGGGAAGAACTACCTTTCATTCTGCAATAATTGTTTTAGTGTTGTTGTGGTGAAATTCTCAAAATATTCGAAGAAAAATTCATACATAGGGTTGGATCCATAACTCCAAAACCTCACCTGATACTAGATATTTCCGTGCTTGCGACCCAAACCACCGATATTACGAGACCGCTGCTATATTGATCCACCCACTGAGGTCGGAGAGAAAAAAGTTAATGATCTCTCTCTCTTGCCTCTCTATATTTTTCCGTCTCATCTGAAAGATATCTCTCTTTCTGCCTTAACGTAGAACATTTTTTTAATCTCAACGGACTTATAAATAAGGACAAATCGTGCTGATGTGATTCTGTCTCTCCCTCTCTCTTCTTCTATCCACTAGATCCTGGTATTCATATCTCTCATCATTATCTCTGTATCTCCCATCCACTTCTCATATTTCCTCTCCCATGAGTGCTTTGTTTACACCTGGATTGGATTTCAGCCTTTTTCACAATTTCATTTTTTTCTTTTTATTTTTTTTCTCTCCTTTTCTTTCAAAATCTTTGCTTGCTCTCTCTCTATCTCTCTCTTTTTCTCTCTATATATCTATCTCTATCTCTCTCTCGCTCTCTCTCTCTTTCTCTCTCTCTCTCTATCTCTCTCTCTCTTTCTCTTAGTTCTCTCGTTTACCCACCTTTTATATCTCCTAAAATGTTTCTTACTGCTCTACTCTTTTTTTTTCTATTTACATTTTTTTAAAACTCCTAGCATTTTCTCTCTCTCTCTCGCTCTTTTTAATTCAACTCTTTCATCAGTTATCTATTATTTTTATTACTACATTTCTCTGTATGTTTCCTTTGAGCTGCTCTCTGTTCTCTTGTATTTTCCATGTTTTTCCATCAACCTTTCTCAATATTCTCACTATTTTCCTCAAAGGTATTTGAATTTTTCCAGATGTTATTTTTTTCTTTACATACTCAACATAATACTATGAAAATCACAACAGTTGGGTCAAGGCAGCAGAAGATGTTTTGAGGCCGCTCTGTTTTCTTTGACCGCTCCCTTCACTCTTTCAATTTCTTGATTATTTTTACTAGTAATTCTGTGACCTTCAACGGAGGCTGTGACACCAGCCTCCGTGGCGTAATGGTTGTGACTACTGCCCGTAGTCCAGAGATCCCGAGTTCGATCCTACATTTTGAGGGGGGTAGTTTTTAAGGGGATTTGGGGGGGGGGTTGAGGGGGGTATAGAAATCTCGCGTAACGTATATTTCATCTTTGCTGGGGTTTCTTGGAAATTTGTCCCCAAAACCCCCCTGACTATGCCACTGATTCTAATAAATCAAAAAGGTTGACATGAATGAAAGTTTGAAATTTTGAAAATACTTGAAGAGTTTTAAGAGAAAATTTGAAAATTGCAGCCATACAGGCGTCTGGCTATTTTTTAACGAACATGGTTATACAATACATAATTTTTATTTAAAAGAACAGAACATTCTCATCATCTAATTTTCAATGTATGAAAGTGCAGCTCCGTCATCGAATCCATACGAGGTTATCTTGTATCTCGTGCCTCGTATAAAAATTATAATTACATTGTTGATACTGATTTCCCTTTGAAAATCCTCTACTCCTTTCCTGTTTGTTCCAGCTTTTCCAGCTGAAACGCGAGTGGAGACCCACCACTGCGGGCGCCAAAGCCAAGCCCCCGGGTCTAACGGCTTCGTGGCTGACCCGGGGGGGACATTCACCCCCGGCCCTGGCGGCACCTTCGCCCCCTCCAACTCCACGGAGGAGGGCCCCGGCCAGGCTGGTGTGGAGGAGACAGCCGAGCTCAAGAAGATCAAGAAGGTGAGAAAGAAAGAAAAAAAAAAAATATTCCGGGGTTAAGTGGCAGAGAATGCCTAAGGCATTAACTTCGCCCCGATTTACAATACATTGTACATTTAAATTTAAATATTTTTTTTTCTATATCTTATTTTGTAAATACCTATTGTTAATTTTTTTTATCTTTGTTAATAATTTATTGTTGTATGTATTGTATAAAAAATAAAGTGTAAATAAATAAATAAATAAATAAAATAAATCTTGAAAAGAAAATGAGAAAAGGGTTCCGTTAATATCTTGCAACGAACTGAAGAGATTGCCAAAGGCAATAACCCCGCCCTTTAGTTAGGACATTTTCTTTTTCTTTTTTCGCTTATATTGTATATTAATTGTAGCTCAGTGGTAAAGGCGGCACTGTGTGAATCCAGAGATTCCAGAGGTCGCGGGTTCGAAACCCAACCGGGACAAGACAAGTTATCCACCCACTTGGGATTTTTACCACATAATAATACGTCTTGGGCTTACTGCTGGAATAATGGGACTTAATAGTCCTAATCAGGCAGTATAAATAAGGCGATATTATTATTATCATTATTATTAATTTGAATTATTTGTGTTGTATATAATATGTCCTATTAATAAAGTGTAAATAAATAAATAAATAGAAATGTAACCTTGCAAACTAGTAATGATGAAAAATAAGGGTTGTGTGGACGAGATTTCCACAGATAATAACACCGCCCTTTTCTTTATGTTTTTCATCTTTTTTATGCTGTTCATAATTCTGATACATCATCATCTTCTCGTTTTTAATCCAAGTTTGGAGACCTCAGGATTAAAAATGCATCTTCTGATTCAGTTCAATACTTTTCTAAGGAAAGCATGAAACTATCGTCCTTACATTTAATGACACTCTGTACATCATAATGCTAGAGAAGTGATTGTTTTTTCAGCATCACTACAGAAAATATTTCTTTTTAGAGTATAAACAGCTAAACACAATAGCTAGGAAATCCTCAGAAATTTATCTCTCATCATTTAAAATGCACTTGAGGAACTCTGGAAACCAATGTAAACATGATAAGTGGGTTCAAGTGTAACATTTTCATTTTATATGAACATCTATTTCCATACAATATGTTGTGTAAACAAGATAAAGATTGAGTATGAAAGTGGTAAGAGTAAGTAATACAAGTAGTTTGTGTTGAGAGTTTATTTGAATCATTTTGATTGTAAAATTGGATGTAAAAAAGTACATTTATGTTTATTTATTTACACTTTATTAATTGAACATATTATATACAATAGAGATAAGAAGGTTTACTACCGTCAAAAAAACCTTTTCTTGGTTGTGTTTCTAGTATTTTTTCCCCCGGTTTTTTTATTATATCCGCCGACCGTGTGGCATTACTTCAGGGTCCTTTATTTAATACACGTATATTTGATCAAGTTGTTATAATGTTATTTGGGGATGAGCTTGTTCATCTGCCGGTATTGTAATAATAATAATATCGCCTTTTTTATACTGCCCGATTAAGACTATTAAGTCCCATTATTCCAGCAGTAAGCCCAAGACATATTATTATGTAATGAAAATCCTCAATAGGAGGATAACTTGTCATGTCCCGGCTGAGTTTCGAACACACGACTTCTGGATTCTCTGGATTCGCAGAGTGCCGTCTTTACCACTGAGGTACCGGGACAGACTATAATGTTATTGGGGAATGGGCATTTCCATCTGCCTGTATTGTAATTACTAAAATACATAAAAACCACATTCACGCCCACAGGTGCAGAGTTTCTTCCGCGGGTGGCTATGCCGCAGACGCTGGAAACAGATAGTGGAGCAATATATCAAGAGCCCGCATGCAGAGAGTATGCGGAAACGAAACAGGTGAGTTTCTTCACTTACTATAATGGAAACAGATAGTGGAGCAATATATCAAGAGCCCGCATGCGGAAACAAAACAGGTGAGTTTCTTCACTTACTATAATATGCGGCACTCATTCATTAATAGGTAACAATTTTTCAACATTTTTTTTTTTTTTTTTTTTTAGAGCTTCATTAGAATATTTATTATTAATTACATATAAATATGTAAGATATAAAAACAAATTAATTACAAATTACCGAATTTGAGTGTACTGGTGGATCAGCGTTGACACTAAATTTCTAACTAAAATTTGCGGATAATAGAAAATTTTCTTTATATTGTAACATATTAATTTGCTATGCATTGCATCACCTTTTTTTTATGGTCCAGCCTTAGCATTTATTCGAACAAAGAACATAAAAATTAGGTAAAAATGAAGAACTTCAGAATTCCAAATAAAAAATTTACTCTTCCACCGGACGAGAGGTTGTGTTTTTTATTGGAAGTTTCCGTCTACAAACTTTATGGCAAAATGGATTATTAACTCCGAGGGAATATCAGGGGAAATAAAGTTTCTTAGTACCTAGGTATCTTATCTTTTGTCTTCCCTTATATTTCCTGCGTCAAAACGTCTCATACTCTAAAGCTAATTCTTCAGGTAGCTCTTACAGTTTTATTTCCAAAGTCTAGTTCAAGGTTTCTCTCCTCCTGTAACCTTCTCTGTTTCAACATCTTCATTTATTATTTATCTACACTTTCTTCTGATGATACTAAATTTCTTTTACAGATAAAAATGTCTTAGGATGGGTCTTCTGTAAAAAAAGAAAAGAAAAATAAAACAAATGATTTATTATTATTATTGTTACGACCATTTCTTACTCTAAAAACAAAATTACAAATAGATCAGTTTTAAATATAATATTGTAGGTATATTTAGCGAATATTTCACAAATAGGAAAATAATATTTCACAGTACGATCCTTCTTTTAATTCTTCGTAGCCTTAACTCTACTTCTTTTTTCATGTCCCTTTCATCTGCTTGGTTATATCACGACGAGGGTGTTACCCTCCATTAGCAGGAAACTCAAAAACATTATACCCATATTAAGATTGTAGTGTTAATTAGGGAAAACTTGTATAAATGGGTAGTTCCCGTAAGTTTAAATAAAATTAAAAAAAATATATACAGGGTGCGCCAAAATACACCTGACGAATTTAAAATGTTAACTATCAAGTCATAACTTGTCGTAGATGGTTGATGTTAGTGTCATTTTGTTTCCAATAAAAGCGGATTTAGTTACAATGGAGTCGTGGACACATGCGCATCGTGCTTTTGTTGTAGAGACATTTTTTAAAAGTGGTGGTTCTATGGCAATTACTCAGAGAAAGTTTCGGACTCACTACCGAATTAAATCTCTCTACTTGTGACTATTTTCTTTGGGGTTACCTCAAAAGTAAAGTCTATATGCATTAGCCAAAGACTGTAGATGACTTGAAGAGACTAATTGTTCAAGTAATTCGTGCAATACACCTGATTATGCTTGAGAAAGTCATGGACAATTTTTCGACCAAATTTGACGAGTGTATCAGAAATGGAGGTAAACATTTGACCAACACTATCTTTCACAAATAATTCAAATATTCAACAAATCATGTTCTAAAATAAATCTGCATGTCTTCTCTTTCAAATAACACAAAAATTATTGTTCTATCTAAAAAATTGCTTGTTTAGTATCATTTTTAAACTCGTCAGGTTATTCTGGCGCACCCTGTATATAGACATAGGTACCTACCTCACTTGTACAGTAAAAATAATGATTAGGTACAAAAAATGGACAGAAATGGACACAGTATTATATATATTACATAAAGAGCGGGGTTAGCGCCTACGGCAATCTCTTCCACTCAACCCATTTATCCACCAGACCCCTGATATTGGAGTTTAATTTTTGCTCATTAAAAATTGCTTTTCCAAATTCAAATTAATTCATTCCAAACATTTCCATTTATTTGTATAAGATACAATATTATTACTATAAAAATAATTGGATGGTATACGGGGTCTCTACATATACCCGTCATGAAAGAATTGTGAAGTAGACGAGAGGTTTGGATAATTCATTAATTTGGTATGTATGATTTTTTCCACATAATTATCATAGTTATTATTATTATTTATATAATATTATTATATTATAATATTATTTTCATTATTTACAATGAATTGAAGAAGGTATTCAACATTGATAAAAAGGTATTCAAGTTGTTAATAAAAAAAAATCTGTACCTATAAAATTCAAATTAAGAGTCATTTTCATAAGCCCCAAGTTATTCATCTACTCTTATTTAAATAAAAATGTTTTAATATAAGATTTCAAGTTGGTATATGATATACAAATTGAAATTTAAATTGGGTTCATAAAGTACTCCTAGATCTCCATCTTGTCTGCAGCGAAACAAATTACTTGCCTTGTTTCCCTCGGGGAATTCTCTACTTACCTAAAGTGAAAGCGGATATGAGATAAAAAAGTATGGTAGACTAAAATGGAGAAAGACGGGGGCAGAAAACAGAGATATTAATGCATAAGAAGAGAGAAAAATAGTGAAAGAAGAAGAGAAAAGTATGGTAAAATTGAAGTTGGAGCAAAAATATACTTTCTTTTACACAAAACGAACACAATTTAACACATCAATAAATGGGTCAATAAACTCATCATAAGTTAAAGAAACTTGAGTAATTTTAACCCAGACCCCCCCCCCTCCCAGACCCCTCCCCCCCCCCTCTTTTTTAGGCGAATACGTTAAAGAAATTTACGAAATCAAAAATCATATTCTTATGGACGCCTGATATCTCCTTATATACTTGTAGCTATGCAAAGTGCAATGTTTAAACTAAAAGTTACCTTTGTTTTATGAGATGAAAGACTGATGGAAAAAAAACGTACTGTAACGTGGTTTTGATCAAAAGTACCAGAATATTTCAAAGGAATTTTACTATAAACGAGCATTTTTCCACCTAGAGTACTAAAATGTGGTTTTGATCAACAAGAAGCAGAATATTTCTAGGTAATTTTATTATGAACGAGCATTTTTTTCCGGCATTTGTTGCTGGCAACCCTTTCCAGGTAATATTGATCAATGTTCATTCATTGTCCGGCAACATAAAATTTTGTACTTTTTACTATATATTTCGATTTATTTCCAACTTTCAAGGAAATATAGAGACAGCAAACTTGAAGCCATACTGGCGCGTGCCAGGCTCGAAGTATTAAATATATTTTTATTTATTTAGAAACTCTTTATTAGTTGAATAAATATTATACTCGTATACAGATAAATAATGGTAAAAATTAAATAAAAAAAGACAATTTTAATAATATAAAAAAAAACAAAATATATACATATGATCTAACTAATGGGCGGGGTTATTGCCTATGGCTATCTTTTCCACCCAACCCTATTAAACCTACTCGGCTATTATTTTAAACCTAGATACCTATTTAAAAAAAAAGAACAGACTCTTTCGCAACTTTGACAATACCTATGATTTTTTTTTTGTTTTTTGAAATCGGTACCGTAGTTTCTCAGATTTGCGCGTAAAAAGTAATGTATTTAACCGACCGACACACACAAAACCAAGGTCGCTCTCAGGACGTTATGAAACGTCCAAAATTTTGAAAAAAATTGAAATCTGACAACTTTTTTTTTTACTAAAACGAACAAAATACTTCCAATTTCCAATATTAGAAATTTCTCGGAGGTAAAAGTGATTATACTAATTATTATTATAAATGATTTATACCAGCACGTGCTCTTGTTGAAAAGAAAATAGACACACGAGTCCTCATTATGTTTTCAAAGGTTCACAGGTAGGATCTGAAGTATCTTGTAGCTGCATCTCTTCTTGGTACAGTTTTTTCTCTCACAAAAAGGGAATTTTTTACTTCCAAGAAATTTCTAATATTAGCAATCGGAAGTATTGTGTTCGTTTTTGTAAAAAAAAAATATTTTCTCCAATTGTTTTCATATTTCTGGACGTTTCATAACTTCCTGAGCAACTTTGGTTTTATCCTTGTATCCTTGTAACGCGCAAATCTCGGAAACTACTCAACAGATTTTGATGATTTTTTGTATGTATATGCATATTATTGTTTTACATAGGCTATTATATTTATTTTTTAATTAATTATACTTTAACTCTGATATTTAAGAAAATCTGAAATTTTTGACAAAAAAGTAAAAAATAAGGTCTACCATTTACCAATACAGAATTTTTTGTACCATCTAGAATGTAGGAAAAAAAGTATTCTACCATATAAATCAAGAATGAAGAAAATCGGTTCAGCAGTTTCGGAGATACAAGTGATTTAGTATAAAATCTCAAAATTGGCACGTGTATGTTTATACAATGTGAAACAATCACGAGGAAGTATTGTGTCCATAATTGGCAGTGTTTTTTTTTTTTCTTCCAAGTTTCTATTTTCTGCCCTCTTCTTGGTAGAGTTTCTTCTCTCACAAAGAGGGAAGTTTTTTTTTCTTCTTCCAAGTTTCTATTTTCTGTCTGCCAAAGTTTATATTTTTCTCCAGTGCTAATACAATGTTATTGAAATTGAAACCAACTGTTGCTCTTGAGAATATTATCAAAAGTGAAGAAATAAGAGAGAAGAAATTGAGCAGAGATCTGGAGGGTGAGCTTAACTTTTGCTTTAAAATCTTCTTCTTCTTTTCACTTCTAGGGAAACTAATCTCTTAGAAAAAGGAGATAGAAATTGAATTCGCTGTAAACTGCGAATTAGTCTTCCTTTTCACCGACTTCAGAAGCTTGATCGATAAGGCGGCGGATTTGTAACCTGGAGAACGGTGGTTCAAGTCCCGGTTTCAGCGTAGATTTGTTTGCGTAGTTTGAGTAGTTTGAGTAGTTGTGATATCATGAAAAGTGACTAACACAAATATGATAACTAACTTTGCTTTTGAAAATCCGTTTCTTGTATGAGAGAATATGTGAGAGAATAATTCACTTTGTGGCCTCATTCCAACACCTTTTTTATGACATCGAGGTCAACACTCCTCTGATGCCTTAAACACAAATATGATAACTTAGACTTGCTTTTCCGCAGAAGGAAGAAAATCTTAGAATTTCTAATGTACCCACGAGTATATTATTATCTTGAGATAAAAAGTAAATAGTTGAACCACCGTCCATGGCACGTTGCATACACCAGTTCTCGTTCTGTCACTGAAGTTAGGTAACGTTAAGCGAGGTTAGGATTTGGATGGGTGACCATTCAAATTTTCTCTCTCTTTCTATTTTTTTTTTTTTTTTTCAATTAATTACTTTTTTATTTACAGAACATAACAATCAACAATCAACGAAATATATAAAAATGAAATCAGACAGTGTATGTTAAAAAATAATAAAATTTCGTCAATTTGCTATTTTAATTAGGTATTAAATAAAAAAGTTTGATGTCTAGCCCACTGTGTCATAGTTAATGACATCCACTCAATTGCTCACCTATGTATAGATATTCGACTCTCCTATCAACACTACAAACTTACAATCAATATTCACAACCCCTAAATCTTGATAAGAGTATTGATAAATACAAAGAAAGTTGTAAAGAAATACTAAATCTAAATTGATAGGAAATAACAAAATATTCACGTAAATGCAGTATCACAAACTTCGTGTGAATATTCAAAAAAAAAAAAAAAAATTGCACCCTCGTGATACTGGCTATTCCCGGCCTCACTCATGCTGGGTGAGGTTAATTTGAGTAGCTGGTTTGTGAGTTTACAGTAAATGGAGGGTAAACTTCCGTGTGTATGACCAAGATCTTCAAAGCTACGTTTAAAATCCATGCTATTTATAAAATATTGTTGATAAATGCTAATGTCATATCTTGGGTGTTTTATTGTTACCTGTATAGTTCATAGTAGGATTCGGAAGAAATTCCATTATTTAGTTAATTTACCAAGCTCTTTTGGGAAATGGATAGAATATCCGATACTGTATACAAGTAGGGCCATGTCTCGGTCGTATAGTAAGTTAGTAATTAATTTAATTTCTAGTGGCTTTCCAAACTGTACATGAACAAGTGCTGAAATACAGATAATCATCGGATATTACTATTTTTTTTTATGAGAAAAACTATTTTATTGTATAATTATTTCTATCAAATGGATTTTAAACGCAGTTGCGTAAAATGCGAAATAAGGGACATTAAAAAACATGAAGTCACCAATTCTCGTATTCAAAATGAAAGCATGTGTGTATCGAAGTATGAAGATTTAAAATTCGCCCACAGCTAGGAAAGAAAATTCCGAGAGTTTTTCCTCTTTTGACGGACGCGCTCACACATGAAGAAACCCGCGTTCTCGCAAACTGTGCCGCTATCTTGTGAAATTCTCTCTAAGGCTCTCCCAATGCTGTCGAGGCGAATTATTGCGGGAACACAGTTCCTCTCCGTCCTCGCCTGCCTCCCCTATTGTGAGGTCACAACTTGTTGAATTTAGGTCACGATCTCTTAGTTTCCAGATGAAGGTCATGCACTCGGAGTATGTAGGTCAAAGGGTTGTTCCAAAGTTCATAACATCCGGGTATTTGTGATGTTTTTCATTTTAATCCGAGGATGAAAGTTATTAGAATTTTTAGAAAACTTTGGGCGAAATTAATATTAGACAAATTCTATAACTCAAGTCATTTGCAAGGCGTGACCAGCCTCCGTGGCGTAACGGTTGTGACTACGACTACTGATCGTAGTCCAGAGATCCTGAGTTCAATCCCACAGAAAATTCACACAGAAAATTTTGTTCCCTCCGTACATGTGAGGCTGGCATTTCCGGCCCTACCCAGGCTGGTTGAGGTTACTATGGGTAGCTGGATTTCCAGTGCATAGAGGTAAAACCCCCGTCCAAATCCCGGACGTTATATCAAATAGAATCTTTGACTTTAGGAAGGGCATCCAGCCGTAAAAAAATGTGCCGAAACCAACTAACCTCAACCATGAGGTCGAACAACGAACAACGTTAATAATGCCGACCCCGTTTGAACAGGATAAGGCAAAGAAAAAGAAGAAGAAGAAAGTATCTAATATGTATACATAGTTTGCTCAATTATAACAGAAAGTTGTGTGATTTTCACAATAGTTTATTAGAATAGCTATGACAAACACAATTTTTTGGCTAACGCTGCTTCACTTCTGGTCAAAATCAAATGTTCATTAATATATAATTATGTATATATTTATATTTTTTTTAGTTTATATTTATCAAAACGGATATTTTATCCTTTATTCTATGTAAACTTACTAGCTACTCAAATTAACCTCACCCAGCCTGAGTGGGCCGGGAATAGCCCGCATTGCAAGGGTTTGAATTGGAATGGTCACCCATCCAAGTCCTAACCACGCTGGAAGTTGCTTAACTTCAGTAACAGAAGGAGAACTGGTGTCTTCAACGTGCCATCGACTCTGGCCAAGTTTATTTTGATAGCTACGGCAGCCACAAATTCTTGGCTCATTCATACTACCCTGTGTCTTACACAACAACATACGCGCCTCTCTCCCTGCTCCCCCGGCACTGGCAGACAGTACCGAGAGCGTCGATTCTATGTTCCAATACCTGAGAGCTCTGAAACTCTACAACATGATCTAAAATTAGAGAATCGGCGCGAACGACCTGTCTGTCGACAAGGTTAAAGCGCTTAAAAGGAAAAAAAAATCTGCCCTCAGTCGATACTCCTGAGGGGTATTTTTCTTTTGGAAAAAAAATTCCAGGTTGGATATTTCCAAATATTTACATTTTATTCCAAGGTCAACTTCACCACATTCGTGAAAAAAAAAAAAATGCGTTTCGGTACTTTTAAAAATAAACAATGGTTGAGTCCATAAAAGAACTGGAATTTTCTAAATCCATTTTGGTTAACCAAACTGGTAGATGGAAGAGGAAGTTTTTCCTCTTCCAAAATAAAATGACTCGCTTCCAGTTTGGTTCATTTTATTGCAGTTTGGTTAACTTTGATGGTTAGAAAGAAAAATACGAATCTGGTAAACTTCTGAGCCAAAACAAGTTTTGAATTATTAATTTTTTTTTAAAGATGAGTGTTTCACAGCCTTTTTTTTTCGTAGCCATGAAAACAGGAGCTACTGTTGACGCTTGTGGTCTGTGTTGTAGCCTGCCCATCCCGTAGTATGCCTCCCTTCTGATGGGCGAGAAGTGACACAATACTTCCCATTTAGGTGCTGGGTCAACACGAGCGCACCGAAGGTATCCCTTACAAACAATTGTAACCAAATTAAGAATACAAATTTTTGTCGGCGCGGGGGTTCGAACCCGGGACCTTCCGCATGGCAAGCGAGTGCTTAACCACTGAGCTAATCGTGCGCTTATTATTCTTAGTTTTGAATTACTATTCCTCCCCACCTCCACAGCATTGTGTTCAGGATGGTGGAGGCGGAGGAGGAGTACATGGAGCAGATGCAGGTGCTGGTCTCCTGTTTCCTGCGGCCGTTCAAGATGGCCGCCTCCTCCAAGAGGCCTCCCTGCTCCCACGAGGATGTCAACTCAATTTTCCTCAACTCCGAGACAGTGCTCTTCCTCCACCAGATATTCCTCAAGGGACTCACCTCTCGTATGGAGAGCTGGCCCACCCTCGTTCTAGGTAGGTGAACACAACAGGCTCTGCCATTTCGACACTTGATACCGCCATTCTTTATCCGGGTGAGTAAATGGTTTCTCCATTTCTACCGTTTTTTTTTTTTTTTTTTTTTTTTTTTTTTTGAAAAAATTTCCCATTACTTCAAACACAGGTATACTTCTTCAAATTAGGAGCCTATGAAAGGGTTTTCTATGACAAGTTATCCTCCCTTTTGGGATTTTTACCACATAATAATATGTCTTGGGCTTACTGCTGAAACGCGTGTTTCCCATGAAGTGCAACATTTTTTGTATCAATATGATCCGCAACCTTTCACGTCCTCCGGTTCTTCTTTTAGAATCAAATGAGATCGAATCCCACTGACTGGAACATTCCTTCGCAATGCTTTGCAGCATTAAATTATGTCTGTCCCAGTAGCTCAGTGGTAAAGACGGCACTCTGTGAATCCAGAGGTCGTGGATTTAAAACTAAGCCGGAACATGACAAGTTATCGTCCCATTTGGGATTTTCACCACATAAAAATATGTCTTGGGCTTACTGCTGTAATAATGGGACTTTAATAGTCCTCATCGGGCAGTAAAGGCGATATTATTATTATTATAAATTTCCAATTTGGGACAAAATGTTACGAAACGTTTTGCAACGATATGTACAATATCGGGTTAGTTTTGTTTGTGCGTAGAAATACAGAAGAGAGATACAGAATTATAAGAAATGATATAATACCATAACAAGACGAAAGATTAGTATATTGGTAGTGGAGGTGACCTAGGCGTTGGTCCTTGGTTCCGATCCCAGCCAGTGCATATTTATTTGGACATAATAATAATAATAACACTCTGAGGGTCAGGTAGTAGAAAATGCTGACTTTCCTGTGAAGTGACCAGTTTTTCACTTTGGATTTTTGCTTGAAGCACTTGAAACCATCTTAAAACTTGGTTGAAACACTTGAAACCATCTCAAGACCAACATTGCAAAAATTCAAACATTTCTATTGGAATCGGCGCTGATGGGTTAAGAAAATTTTAAAATTTTAAATTGAATTTTATCGCCTTATTTATGTTTGATATGTTTTAATTAAAACCTTTCGAGTGGGGTATTAAATGAAAGGTCTCGATGTCTTCATGCTTGATTAAACATTTATAATGCAATAGTTGAATCTATGTGAGGTTTACAGAACCACTAGTTTAAAATTATCAAAACCCCAATTATGAGTATCACTTGTGATGTCCCGGCTGGGTTTCGAATCCGTGAATTCTGGATTAGCAAAGCGACGCCTTTACCACTGAGCTACCGTGACTGACAGGATAGAGATGAAAAAATACAAAAAGAGATGAAGAAGAGGAAAATAATAAACAAATAAGAAAAGAGAGGGCAGAGAAATGGCGTTCTAGTAGCATGATGAGTTTCTATTGTTGTCAAGTTGCGAAGTTGTAGGGTGGAAATCTTCTTAGGGGCGGCTTCTATTCATGGAGTTAAGAAGAAAAGATCTCCCTATGCTCTCTGGGCATCTCAAGTGAAGCACTTCCTCCAGAGAAAATGGCGGGAGCCATAAGTTATTAGCCATGGTGTCCGCTATTTTTATTTGTAACTTAGGTTTCGGGCGGGTATTTGAAAGCAAGAGATTCAGATCTAAATCTTGGCAAGATCTAAACCATATTTAATACTATCGCCTTATTAATACTGCTTGATAAGGACTATCTTTTTTTTTTATTTTTTTTTTTTTTTTATTTTAAAAAGGTAGTTGTGTCCCGGAACCGCTTTCGCATTACTTCAGGACTATCAAAGTCCTATTATTCCAGCAGTAAGCTGAAGACATATTCTTATGTGGTAAAAATCCCAAATGGGAGGATAACTTGTGAGACCTCTGGATTCACAGAGTGCCGCCCTTACCACTGAGCTAATAGCTAATAGACAGAAAATAGTGGAGACCATATTATGTTATTAGCATGGTGTCTGCTATTTTTTATTGAGGCAATTGTATGGTATTTCCTATGCAGAAGAGTTGCTTCAGTTCTCGACTAGATTTCGTTTTCTAGTTTCTAAATCTATGCTTCTATCACACCACTTGACAGTGTATCTCGTTCTGTACGAGCCTTGGCCTGACGGTGGATGGTGGGTGACCAGGTGACCACTGACCAGGGTTTGAATCCCAGTAGGTTAGGAAATTTTCTGCTTTGTGATTGGATGTTCGGGGTTAATTCATGCCTCGTAAGGAAAAATGAGCAAATGCTTTTTTTTTAGATTTTGGCTGCTTCGTACCTCACACAAGTTCTTTGAAGTATTAAATTTATTAACTATGGGAAAAATCCTGATTTATTCAGGAGTTTACCCACCGGTAGTGGTTCTAACAACATAACTATCGAAAAATTGGACCTACCTGATATTTTTCTTCCAGTTCTTTTGGGACCCTTCTACTGTGCTAAACAATTTACTCCGTAAAATTGTTTAGGTGCCTATGAATTTTGAGAGCTGGATTTATTACAACCAGTGGCGTAGCCAGAGGGGGGGGGGGGGGGGTTTGGGGACAAAACACCCCTTGAAATTTCCAAGAAACCCCGATATAGTTGTAACATGAACTTGAGGTGTAAATCTTGGCAAATACCATAGTATAATAATAATATCGCCTTATTTATACTGCCCGATTGCAGAACTATTAAATCCCATTATTCCATCAGCAGTAAGCCCAAGACATATTATTATGTGGTAAAAATCCCAAATGGGAGGATAACTTGTCATGTCCCGGCTGGATTTCAAACCCACGACCTCTGGTATATCTGGTATCACAGAGTGCCGCCTTTACCACTAAGCAACCGGGACATATTGACCATTGAGTCAATTATTCTTATGTTATGTTCTGTTAATGCTGTCCAATGTCCACCATCTTTATTCAGCATGTGCCTGTCTCGTATATTATTATGCAAAAAAGAAAACACTATTCAACAGATAATTTTTCTTTCATAATATGTATATGTATTTACTAATTATCTCATCTGGTAATGTTTCTTCGTCTTTTCATTTTAAAAGAATATACATACTTAGTTTTTGCTAACTAACTCATCATTTCTATATTATGTATTATTTTAAAATAACTACCTATTTTCCTATGGCCTTCTTTTCTAAGAGTTTGTTAAGATTGAGAATCCTGCGTTTTACTTATTCATAACTTCACAAATGAAAGTAATTAATTACTTTAAAAATACAAAATTGCAATTTCTAATATCAGAAATACTCACCAGTTATTTCATTTGTGAAGTAGGTAAGTAAAATAAATAGTACTGTGTTCATAGAAATCAAATTGGACTTTTGCAAATCTTGCAAAATCGATTTAATCGATTATTTGAACAAAAATTCAATAAATCTTACCTCATTTTCGAATTTTACTTACCTTTAGATCCTTGAGAAATGGTACGCTTTTACTTCAACTTCATTGTATGGATAATATTTATACATTTATTTTTACCTAGAACCATCAGCCGCCATTTTTAACTTCTCTTATGAAGCTGCATTCCGCCATTGTTGTCTCCGTTGCGCCTTGTTGCATTCCCCCTCCTCTGCTCCATGCAACAGATACCTACTGCATTGTGTTTTCAATCATGCATTGTGCACAGGAAGACATGTAACCTGAGAAGCCGAAACCACAACATTTCCCGGCCATTCGCAGTGGACGTCCAGCTTCCAACATAATCACACGCTACAATAAAATCAATAGTCCACTTCACTGAGATCATATATAACATAGAGGGGACCCGATGCATCAAGATTTGCGTCCAGTAGGGACCATCAGCTGATTTCAAAATCAGTGCCGGAGTTGTAGTAATTTTTTTCTCGCGAAGGAGTGGGTACCTAAACTACCTGATTCTTCTAAAATTATATTTTTCTTCATACTTACTTATTAGTTTTTTTGTCTTTGTTTCCTCTTTTTGTCTTTTACTTTCCTTATTTTCTACTTATTATGTAGTATTATAAAAACTTCGTATCTGACGTGAAAATTAAGGATGTTTAGTTATCCGCCACTGCATGAGATAAACAAAAAACTCAAATAAATTAAACCAATCAGAGGCCGGGATTTGTTGAAAGAGGTACCATCAGCTGTTCAAAGTTGGACGCACAAATTTAGTCAATTCGAGATATGTAAGGTTCCCTCTATGTTATATGATCTCAGTGGTCCATTCACACATTTACGTAACTAGCCATTAAATATAGCACGTTCAATAGATCGGCACTCACATGATCATCGAAGTTAAGTGACGTCCAGAATGGTGAGGACATGGATTGGTGACCGATCTAGTATAAAATTCATCCATGGTCATCATGGGAATTCACGATCTGCTGGCTATTTCTGACCCCAGTCAGACTGGATGACGTTAATTTGGGTAGCTGTGTTATTTGTCCGGTGAATGGTGTGTCCAACATGATTATGAAAATGTAGTTGAAGGAGACGTCAAGACCAACTAAACAATATGCAAAATGACTGTAACGTTTGTAATATTACTTGCCATTAATTAGGTATAACTTCATTATGAGCATTGAAAACGAAAGAAACTTGATGCGTGGAACATGTCTAAAAGGACAGGGATCGCCAGGCAGCCACAATCTTTTTTTGCAGCCAGCCTGTTTTGTGGGCGATGTCTCATTACTCAAACAGTGTTTCAGTAATGAGTTTAACGTCGGGTATCGGGTTTAACGTCGCTTTCAACTGCATGGACGTATCACGACGGGGGTGTTACCCTCCATTCGCAAGACACTCACAAACCTGCTACCCACATTAATCTTACCCAGCCTGGGTTGTGAGGGAATGCCAGCATCATGAAGTCTTCACCTCGCTGGACCTTGCTTAACTGCGGTGAACCTACAAGAACCTATGCATTTAACGCGCCATCAGTGTCTTTACACACAGTTATATGCTCATACTCGCTGTCTAGCTGTCTAGATGCAATAATAATTACACTCGGATGACACATCTGTCTATGCATTCTCTGGTATCATGTTTCAGTATTACATTATACTTTACATATATGTATACGACAAAATGAAAAGTGTACATGAGAATGATGGTTACCAATTCAGCTTATGGACCTCAGTAGCTTGATCGATAAGGCGGCGGACTTGTAACCTAGAGGTCGTTGGTTTAAGTCACGATGTCAGCGTAGATTTAGTAGAGCGAGTTGTGATATCACGAAAGTGATTAACACAAATGTGATAACTTTTTTATACTTTACATTAATTTACGTTAGGTAAATGTGTGAAAGCGACTGAGTAGATCTTTTAACTCGCATCTTGCTAATTTTCATTAATTTTTCTGCTAGACAATTCAATCAATCAATGAAATATTTTACTGTCTATTAATAATACATGCTATTAAAAATAATTTTAAAAAATACGGTTGTGACTTCTTCGAGTTCGATCCCCGGTTGGAGCAGATTTTTCACACGGAAAATTCTGTTATACTACTCATCTATCCATTCCACCTCATCACACAAACCATATGGGTAATAGTTTTATAGTTAATGCTGTTCGATCATGGAATCAATTGCCTCATGAACTTAGAACTGTGGGAAATCGCTTGACATACACATTAAAAAAAAAGGAATACACTTCTCCGTACGACCATAGCGTGTATAATAAATAATAAATTAAGAAGTGTGGAAACCACCCCCGCCGGCCTACATCGTGGCGTCCTCAGCACTAGTATCGCAAAGGAGTCCCTCTCCTTGTCCCTCACAAAATTTCTTCCCCGTTTCAAATCTTAATATATAAATGTCAAAGTCACTGACTCACTCACTGACTGATCATCGCTTTACAGCCCAAACCGTAAGTCCTAGGAAGCTGACATTTGGTAGGTAGCTTTGTCTTATGGTCTAGATGTGCAATAAGACTTCGAAATTCCACTACAACACCTGCTATTGGCGAAAAAGGACTTTTTGCTTTCACGACCATGCCTCGGCCCGCAAAGCGGGCGACAGCCCGCTAGTGTAAACATAAACATATAAAATGTAAGCATAAACATAAATACACCGCGAAAAATATTCTACTCCTTTGCGATGATGACGCGCTATGTGGTGTTTCCATGCAACTGGGATTCGTTTCCACACTTCTTAATTCTACACGCTATGCTACAACTACGTCCATATCTTTGAAGATTGAGTTATTTTAGAATATCTCTCTGAGAACTGATATATTTCATTGTGATGAACCTACAAGAAAACCTTTCTAGAAAAATTTTTTTTTTTTTCAGATATTACCATTAAACCATATTTCAAACCCCTTCACAAAACATGCAAGTTACATAATTATTTATAAACAATTTTATACTTTTAAAAAAATCGCTCTCTCCTATCTACCACGGAATATTTTAAAATTATTATAATTATCATTATTTACAAAAATTTAAGTCCTTGTCATTCCGGGAATTTTTCAAAAATATGGGAAATTATATTCAAAAATTAAATAAGTGAATGCGTCAGTCAGATAGGTACTCAGTCAGCAGATATATATTATGTATAAATAGGAGAGTAGATATACTTAGAAAGTCATTAAAATTTCGAACTGAAAGCAACTTACTCATTTCACAAACAAATACAGAAACTGTTCGTTTCCAATACTTGAAACGGAATATCATCTACTATTTTATTGAAAGATTTTAAGAGGGATAATATTCTACCTAAATGAAATGAATTTCTAGGGTTGTGCATGGTAATGAAGTAGGTATTATTTAAGAACCTTTTCAGTGACATTGGAAAATGTACAAAGTCAGAAAATGTATCCTTTCAACTTACCCAATTCAAGCTTTTTCTTATATACGTAGAACGTAATAACTTATCATTCAAACAACATTGAATCTTTAAAACTACATAGATAAAATATGAAGGTATAAATTGATTGAAAACTTCAATTTTCTCACACCCGTTGAAAAGGCTCTCTTCCTTGCACTTCAAAATAAATAATCTGGATGTTGGTTACACGCCTATCCTTCGGTTAATATTGGAACGTTCATGGAAAACTGGAAAACACAAGCACGAATTGTGTTGGCTTTCGTGTGGGATGTAATTTACTGAAAAGCACATGTGTGACTGTGGTGTGTTAATAACAGAAGATGGTTTACATAGTCTGAGTTGTCATAAAGGGAAGAGCCGATCCTCGTCACACAGAATTGAACAATATTGTTCATCGAGCATTGTGTTCAATACGAGTTCCATCAACACTAGAACCTGTTGGATTATCGAGGGATGACGGCAAACGCCCTGATGGGATGACAATGGTACCATGGGCAAAAGATCAATCATTAGTTTGGGATGTCACTTGGGTGAATACATTGGCAGATACTTACCTCTCCACAACAAGTAAAATCGATGGATCTGCTGCAGAGGATGAACCTGAAAGAAAATGAAAAAATATGAAACGTTAAAGAGGCAAAGCTACCTATTTCTGCCCCTGGCCGTATAAACTTTGGGCCCCTGGAGTTTGGAAAGCTCTAACTTCATCAAGACGGTTGGACAAAGGCTTGTGAATGTTTCCGAGAATAGAAAAGCAGCTGAACATCTTTGGCAGAGAATATTCCTCGAAATTCAGAGGGGCAACGCTGCTAGTATTCTGTCCACACTGAAAAGCTTGCACGATGAATTAGAAGAAAAAAATTGATTTGTAGAATTCTTCAAAAGTGTACAGCCTGTAAAATGTATTCATGTGTGTATTTTATAATGTCTGAATGTCCTCCTATGTATTAAATTATGTATTTGTGTATCCTATATTCATTATGTATTTGTGTACCCCATATTAATTATGTATTTGTGTATCCCATATTAATTATGTCTTGGTGTACCTTATATTCATTATGTATTTGTATATCCTATATTAATTATGTATTTGTGTATCCCATATTAATTATGTATTTATGTGTCCTACATTAACTATGTATTTGTATGTCGTATATTAATTATGTTTCTGTGTCCTATTTTAATTATGTAATTGAGTAATGTACATTATAATAAAAATATTTTCGGGACTCCGTTGTGGCCGCTTACATTAAAAAAAACTTATTGCATTGATTGATAATATTGAAGTACAGAAAGATGTTTCTTCAATTAATAATTTCATTTTGATGAATACACAACTTCGAAATTACATGAACTCAATATTTCTTCATTATTTTGCTATGCAATAGTTCCAGGGTACTGAGATTAGAAAGAGAGGAGGATGTTTAGTGGGTATGGCACATCGTTTCCAGTGCCTAAACCTCACACTGTCCACCAGAGCCAGAGATGGTCCTCGTGTTCGTCTTGAGTAGGAAGAAGATTGACCTCCTGTCTAGAAAAAAATATACGTAATTTTTTTTTTCTTTTTTTAATAATAGGTACAGTCCGAGATTCCTGAGTATTTGAACCAAAGTTGAAAGGGAGATTTTGGTTTTTTGAGAGTCAAAATACATTTTGGAATGAAGCCCAGTTCTATTTCACTAATTATTTCGCTTTACTATTTTAGTCCTTTGGCTTGACGCTTACCACTGCGCGCGTCCTCGCACAGTTTTCATTATTGAGGTAACTTTACATTAGCCAACTTGTCATTAAAGCTGCAGCAAGCAACTTGAAGCATGCTTGAAGTTGCTGTGGCTATAGGCCGAATGCTGCACCATTGCAGCTTGGTATATTGAAGAAATAATAAACAAAAATATATTCGATCAAATTGTGCACTGGTATCTGGGCGTCCAAAGGGTTCACCCCATACCAATCCTTCCACCACCATGACATCACTCGTGGACTCGGAAAGTAAACTAAATAACGCGCTAGTCTGGTAGCGTAGGGCTCCCTTGGTTTGAATCCCACCCAGTGCATGAATTTTTCCTCATTGATTTGAGTTTGTGACCACATAATAATAAGACTCTGCAGGTCAGGTGGTAGAAAATGCTTTCAGCATTAACATCGCCTGGTGTTTATCTTGCACTAAAAAATATTATTATTATATCTGGTAATTGCAGGTTTTGGGCAGCATTCAGCAAGGAAACACTTCGTTGCCTGTGTTTTGACAAATGTCTTAGTGTAAAGGGATCTTAACACTTCAGACTTAAATTTCAACATTAGAGCCCTTTCAGACAATATGACGAGTTCGCGCAAAATTGTCACCCCATAATTGACATTTCGCTCATTAGCGTTCTGGGCTGAATAGATTTCATTATGCTTTGCCCTTGTAAGGTTTAGTATCTAAAATTTAGTTCATTGTTATTATTTTTGGGGATTCGTGGAATTTTTTTTCAAGTTTTTTTTTCAACTTTCTTGCAGCGACAAGTCACCTTGTGAGAAATGGCTCTTAAGTGAAATTCTTTTCTTATTCAGCATTTTCTCTCTCAGATTTTTTAGTGTATGCCGCATTCTCAGCAATAGTTCTCAAACTTTCACGTTTTACTCTGAATAGGTATTACCACTAAAGCATCTTCGAACATTTCTCTGTGCCGTCTCGTCATTTGCTCACCTGAAAAATGTTTTTCTCTTGTACCCATTTATTACAAAGGTACGTCACAAATTGAACTTGCTCACTTTGTCTTTTACTCATGTCATGTCGAATGTTTTTCTATTTTATTCTCAATAATGTAAAGGGCGAATTTAATCGGATTTAGTAATGATTGACTGTCTCAACTCAAGTAAAAGAATATTTTTGTTGGCTCTTGTGTATTTTTTTTTTTATAGTTAGTACCTATTTGTGTCTAACTGTAAATTTAATGCACTGTATTCAATCAACGTCAAGGCTCTGAATTCCCAGCATTCCCGCCTCTGAAATGCAGCCAGCATTGCGGGCTCATTCCCTTTCACAAATTCGCTGAATGAAGTTTTGTGTTATAAAAAAAATCAACGTAAGTGAAACATAATTTCATTCCTCAATTAAAGTATATCTTAGAAACCTCGGTGTTTAGCATTGGACAACCACTTCCAACTAGCCAGTTGGTCCGTCATAGGCACAGAACTGGAAACATGGATGAGAGATTTTCACCCTGGTCACAATAGATCTTAAATAGGTCGCATTGTTAATTGTATGTGTTTCATCTGAAAACCTGCAACCAGTTTTTATAATAATATATAATAATAAAAACCCCATATTAAATTCGCCCTCTCTGTTTTCACCCTTTGCCCTCCCCTATATCAACTTGTGCGAATGTTCCCAACCCCCGCCCGCCCTCGCCCTGTTTTTTCGATTATTTTCCTCTCGCTTTTGCTGCTGCATTTTTGAGTTTTGCTTCTTAACGTATTCAGGGTTGTTTGGTTCTTCATTAGTGTCGGAAATTGGTTTATTAGGCGACCTGTTCGACATGCTCCTTCCCATGCTGGGCATCTACCAGGAGTATGTTCGCAATCACCACTACAGTCTGCAGGTGCTGACGGAGTGCAAGCAGCAGCCGGAGTTTGTTCAGCTGCTGAAGCGGCTGGAGATGAAGCCCGCGTGTCAGGGGCGATCCCTGGAGATGTTCCTCACCTTCCCCATGCACCAGGTGAGTAGTTCTTCCCCTGATTACTTACTTACTTACTACAGTGGCATTTCAGACCGGTACCGGTCCATTGCCTCGTCGATTTTCTGCCTCCAAATATTCCTGTTCTGCCATTCTCCTTCTTGTAATCCCATGATTGATGTTGTCTAACCATCTCATCCTAGGTCTGCCGGGGAGTCTTCTGTCTTCTATTTCCCCTGTTAGGATTTCTTGTGTGAGGTTATTGCTTCCCCTCATAACATGACCATACCATTGTAAACGCCTCTTTTTAATGGTGGATATTATATTTGGGTCTTCCCCCGATTATGATTAATATTATTGTATATTTCCTTTTTTAACCCATCGCCTACCAAGCCATTTTTATGAAACTTGCCCTGGGGACCAAGGGTATTTTCCTCAAAATCACCTGTCTAGCATATATGTGCAACATGCGGTCCCTCTGACAAAAAACCCATATTTCCTTGTCACTAAGGACCGTGTATAGCATATATGCTATACATGGTACCCAAGAAGGTTCAAACGTGTCTAGCATAGATGCAACCCGGGTACCCCAGGCAATACCAGTGTCTTGCAAATGTGCTACCCATGGTAGGCAATGGGTTAAAAAAATATATTACATATCGTATACATTAAAATTATAGATAAAATATTTCATCCAGCGCTCTAGTGATTGGTATGGTATCCCTCACACACTCGGCATTCCCTCGCTGAATGGCCATCGAGAAACACTGGATTAAAAATTGTCTTGATCTGTCCTCTCCACACGATCTTCTCATTCCTTCCCCAATCCTGTTTATCAAACTAATGGTTTCTGCAGCTCAAAGACCTAGAGTTTCCTTTTTTATACTAAAACAGAAATTATTGTATGTATGTATGTACGAATTTCTTTGTGGTGAAGCACAAAGCCTCTTCACAATTTTTGTGGGTAGCGCAGCATTACTAAGAGCCTCCTTTACATTTCGAATTATTCTATTACATTAATTTCTTTTTACTCTGGTAATGCCGCCACTGGTCGTTACTCATACAAGTAACTACTCATTTTTCCTCACGAGGTATGAGTGGACCCCGAACATCCAAGCACAGAGCAGAAAAAATCCTCCCCCGCAGGGAATCGAACCCAAGTCACCATGTGTGCAATGCCTAGCGCGCTAACTCGCTCTGCCACAGTGACTACAAGAATTATTTTTTTTCCATATGGAAAAGGGAGGAGACTGGAAAACGGTAGTGTAGATTGTAGATCACCCCGGTTTCTTCGCATTAAGACTCACATTCCTGTTTTTTTTATCTTGTTTTTTCAAGTAGACATTGTTTTATTTTTACAAAATATAAAATACTTCCCCCAGGACATCTTCCCGAGGCAGTGTGCTCAGCACTGAGGCAACATTACCTCAATTCCTGTTTCTCACTGAGGCAACATTCCTGTTTGAATATGAACTTTTCTCATTCAAGTACAACTCGATGTTTCCCAACATACTGACAACATTGACAACACAGTTTGAAACACGTCAATCACAAAATTTTAATCTCAACTTGTCTCCTACGGCTTCTACCATAGAAAGCCTATCACATTGTAGTTTTGTATTATTCGGGTGTGTAAAAATGTTAACTTACCGGCTTGAACGACAGGCCTACTGCCTTGTTAAAGCGCCGTTAAACCGGAAAAAAAGTTAACTTTATCGCTAAGGCAGCCAGCTGTCTTGTAAACTGAGAGACGTAGGTGTACTTACCAAAGCATCGGCATTTCTTACTTCCGAGAAATTTCTAATATTAGAAATCGGAAGTATTGTGTTCTTTTTTGTAAAAAAAAATATATCTTTTTTTTCCGATTTCAATTTTTTACATATTTCTGGACGTTTCATAACCTCCTGAGCAACTTTGGTGTTCTGTCTATCCGTCGGTCTTTCTATCCTTTAAATTTTTTCCTTGTAACGCGCAAATCTCGGAAACTACGGAACGGAATTCGATATTCTACCATATAAAACAAATTTGAAGAAAATCGTTTAAGCGGTTTTGGAGATCTCAAAATTGCCACGTGTGTACAATGTGAACCAATCACGAAGAAGTAGTGTGTTCACAATTGGCAGTGTATTTTTATTTACTTATCACAAATATGTTTTTTTCAAGAAGGTACCTATTGGAATTCAAAAGAGTAATTCTACTTAACCTCTTTGCTCAGAAAAAAATTCAAACGTAATTTTGTTTATTCTAGATGTGACTTCACTCTGCAACTTTAGATAGGACAAACTTAGAAGCTCTGGAGTCTCTGGAGGGTAGAAATTTTCGGATGATTGAATCATGGAGTTACGAGTTAAACTTTAATAAAAGACTCAAGGTGATGTTCTCATGAGGATTAAAAGTTAAGTCAAAATGGGATTCATAGATAATTAGTTTACCAAAGTTTTTTTTTCCAAGAAATTTACCCGCAAAACTTTTATAAGTCAATCAGCACAAAGGACAGTTATAGAACTGTTTGATAAGTGCAGTTTTTGCAGTGAATAAAAGCTGGAATAGAATCCTATAGAAAGTAGTATTCGGAGTGTCTTTGGAAGTACACATCTTAGCAGCCAAATGAAAATGGCTTAGAACAGGTCCTCTGTTTCTTTTTTTTTTTTTTTTTTAAAGATGAGTGTCTCACAGCCGCTTTTATTTCGTAGCCCTGAAACAGAAGCTACTGTAGACGCTTGTGGTCTGTGTTGTACCCTACCCATCCCGTAGTGCCTCCCCTCTGATGGGTGAGAAGTGACACAATACTTCCCAATTAGGTGCTGGGTCAACACGAGTGCACCGGAAGTTTTCCCTTAAAAACAAGGAAAGGAAAAATATAGCTAATTCAATGATTTATTATTATTTTTTACACTACTATTACTTAATGACAACCGTAATTAACTCTTTGGCAACGCACAATCCTGAACTTTCTACGCAATCCTGAACTTTTTAACCACTTCAAAGTGTTTTTTATTTCTATAATATATTTTCGGAAAATAGAGAGACCTTTCTGCGTAAAAAAAACACTTTGTATAAAGTTCACATTTTTTGCAAGTATATCTTGGAAAAGAAAAAGTTTTTCTCCGTAAAAAGAAGAGAAACAAATTAATTGAAAACATAATTAAAAGTTCCTAATGGCACTGCTAATGAAGCCTTTCTAATAGCAAGGCTGAACAAGATTGAATAAGGCACTTGCGCTTTTCAATTTACACAACCCCGCTTTCTAACTCTTAATCAAATAAATGAGTCACATTGTCATATATTCATAATAAATATCCCACTTTTCAGGAAACTTCTTGAAAGTCATTTTCGCTGCACCAAAAGAAATTAGCAAAGGTTGAACATTAAGTAGTTAATTTATCGTTTTCGCCGCTTTTTTGCTTCATACAAAGGTCAGAAAATCCAAATGTTTATTTTTTCTTTTTGGGGAGGGGGTGCAGGCCAAAAATTCAATCATTACTACTATGACGAGTATTATTAGATGAAAAAAATACGATTTTCGTCTACACTGGTCCCTTGAGACCCAAATCTTTGTGAGAAAATCAACACCTCTCGAGACACCACCTCCAGGAGTTATGAAATTAAAAATACCTATCTAGGAAATCTAGAAATACTAGTAAATAATAAACTATAATTCTGATGTAAAACTTTCAATTTTGCCCTCTTTTTTTATATCTCTAACCAATACAAAAGAGCGTTCGTTTTTTGTAGACCTGTGGCCGAAAAGTGCGACCAATTTTAACAAAACGTTTTATGATTTATTTGGTATATCAAATGAACGTCCATACCAAATTTCATGTCTCTACGTCTTACCAATCTCATGGGTTAACCCCGTTAATATATCATCTTTACACAAACACGGACCCACGGACCAATGGCCAAAATGACTAAGGTTGAATTTTTGACGAAAACAATACTTTCCCAATTAGTAATGATTTTTTTTTTTTTTTTTTTTTTTTGGTCAAGGCAGGAAAAAATCTTGTAAAGACACCCAGGTCATCCTGACTTGGGGTGTGGGATTTCCACCCACTAAAAACCCACCTTCTCAAAGAGCTAACCGCACCTGGAAGGCTGGAACCGAAAAATATCATTACTTCAAGACTTAATGATTCATCCAGCGAGGTTAAGACTTGGATGGGTGACCAATCAAATTCTAATTCTCGTGACGCTGGCTTTTCCCGGCCCCACTCAGGCTGGGTGAGGTCAATGTGAGTAGCAGGTTTGTGAGTTTCCTGCGAATGGAGGGTAAAACCCCGTCGTGATATGACCATGGCAGTTGAAAGCGACGTTAAACCCCACTTTAAAAAAAAGACTTAATGATTATTGTTCTTTCTTATGTGTCCACACTTTCATCCACAAAAATATCGCCCGCTCAACCAAAATCTCGCTCCCCCCCCCCCAGATCCCCCGCTACATCGTGACGCTGCACGAACTGCTCGCTCACACCCCGCACGATCACGTGGAGAGGAAGAGCCTGCAGAACGCGCGACAGCAACTAGAGGATCTGTCACGACAGATGCACGACGAGGTATAACCACCCAACCATCATCCACCACCGTTACATACGTTACAGTTTGTGTTTGTGTCTGTATAAGAAAGAAAAAAATCTTATCTTATATTTTGTTAATATTGGAAATTGGTTATGTACCATAAAATATACAATAACTAACGGTATTTATTATTATTATTATTACCATTACACCACCTTCCATGGCGTAACGGTTGTGACTACTACCCGTAGTCCAGAGATCTTGAGTTCGATTCCAAGTTGGAGCAGACTTTTTGCACAGAAAATTCTGATCCCTCCGAACATGTGAAGCTGGCAATTCTGGCCCTACCCAGGCTGAGTGAGGTTAATATGGGTAGCTGGTACGATTCCCAGCGAATGGAGGGTAATACCCCCGTCCTGTCTACTTCAAGTCAGGACCTTAAAACCAAAGAGAATCAATGGACATGAAAGGAGCCTAGACATTGGATCTGGGCGTCCATATAATCCTCTCACCACCGTGATGTAGGTATCAATACCTATCTCACGGACATGGAATTATTATAATTATTACATCATCCACTACCATTACATCATCCACTACCATTACATCATCCACTACCATTACATCATCCACTACCTACATCATCCACTACCATTACATCATCCACTACCATTACATCTTCAACTACCATTTCATCTTCCACTACCTTTACATCTTCCACTACCATTACATCATCCACTACCATTACATCATCCACTACCATTACATCATCCACTACCATTACATCATCCACTCAGCCAAGCTCTGAGCTCTGGCTGCTTAAAACGATCCAACTTTGCCACTTAATTTGGTTGGTGGCCATCACTCCCCCAGCTGAAGCCAAGATGGTTACAACAACCAAGTTGGTAGAGCATTTCTTTTGCTCTTTTGGACGAATAAGTAAGTAACAGTTTCGCCTGCCTGTGGCCGGGACTCATTCAGGAAGTTCTTCAGAATTACTCCCACTTTGAAAAACTTCAGGGCGCTTATAAAGCTACCATTCACTCCCATTACTACCAAGCATCTCAGCAAAGCTCTGAGCGCTGGCTGCTCAGAAATGATGGACCCTGCACCAAGCATCTCAGCCAAACTCTAGCTGCTTAGCCCAACTTTGCCACTTAAGTTGGCTGGAGGCCATCACTTTCCCAGCTGAAGCCAAGCTGGTTACAGCAACCAAGTATTGATAGTCGCCATGGTTGTGGTTCTAGACTTGTAATGTAAACAATCTAGCTCATGGATCAATGATCTGTGCATCGGAACCGACCCATTGCTTGCATTTTTCCTCATTTGTTTGAGTTTTTAAAGTTTAAGTTTAAAAAAAGTTTAAGTTTGTTTGAGTATGTGACCACATAAAAGTAAGATGAGAGTTAGGTGGTAGAACATGCTTTTACCATTAACCTCACCTGGTGGTTGCCTTCCACTATATGTAGAGTATTCTTATCATTATAAACACCAATGAAACATTTATGAGAATGGTACATTTGTAATCGCTCGTTAGTAGTGCAAAAGAGTTTGCATATAAATAAATACTTACCTACAGGGTGTATAACATGTCTCTCTCATTAGTCATTACTCCACCCCGCGTCTCAATATGATATTCCTGTCTTTTATATGATCTATCAACCTATGCGCGGTGACTGGAAAGTGCGTTTCTCCCATGAATGAACCACACTGTGTGGTTAAATTTAGACCGATATTAGTTAAAATGTATCTTTAAAAAAATTAGGTATCAAAAAAAATTCTAATAAAAATCCAAGTTAAGAATGAAGGTTCCTCACTGTTCCGGTGGCCATTTTGAACTCAACTTAATTCCATTTGGGATTTGGGACCATTCATTTTGAGCTATTGTTAATTTCTACTTCCTCTCTTTTTTGTTCCAAGTTCTATGTTATCTATTATCCTTACTCTCTAATTGTTATTTTGTTTACATTGTATTTATACTCAAATAAATAAAGAGGTGCTTTGTTAAACGGTTGGCATAATGGGACTACCTGTCCTGCGCTGACAGTCTAAATAAAGCACTACTTATACTTACTTATACTTCCTAATTTTCAATGCACTTATTTTCTATCCCTCAGGTGAGTGAGACGGAGAATCTGAGGAAGAATCTGGCGGTGGAGAGACTCATAGTGGAGGGGTGTGACATTCTGCTGGACGTGAACCAGGTGTTTGTAAGACAAGGTAAGAAAGAAACCAGGTGTTTGTAAGAATGAAACCAGGTGTTTGTAGGACAAGATAAGAATGAAACCAGGTGTTTGTAAGAATGAAACCAGGTGTTTGTAAGATAAGATAAGAATGAAACCAGGTGTTTGTAAGAATGAAACCAGGTGTTTCTTAGAATGAAACCAGGTGTTTGTAAGACAAGATAAGAATGAAACCAGGTGTTTGTAAGACAAAGTAAGAAAGAAACCAGGTGTTTGTAAGAATGAAACCAGGTGTTTGTAAGACAAGGTAAGAATGAAACCAGGTGTTTGTAAGACAAGATAAGAATAAAACAAGGTTTTTGTAACATAAGCTAAGAATGAAAGAAGGTGTTTGTAAGATAAGCTAAGAATGAAGCTAGGTGTTTGTAAGATAAGGTAAGAATGAAACTAGGTGTTTGTAAGAATGAAACCAGGTGTTTGTAAGACAAGATAAACATTAAACCAGGTGTTTGTAAGACAAGTATAAATAATTGGATATTTTCGAAATCATTTCTCTGTTTCGCCTAAAGAAACTCTGAAATTTCCCGCTTTCCAACTAGAGGGCGCTCTAAGTATAATGCAAGGTAGCTATGTAACTATATTCTACGTATTATGTAATGACAATGACCTATATGTATTTCTGTCCGTACTCAATACGCAGAACCTTACCTCGCAAGTCCCCTCAGTATTTTCACCGACAGAGAAAATTTCCCCTCAATGACGTCGTCGAACAATTTCCCCTTCTTTGGAAAATTCACCCTTCCTCTGGAATTTTCCCCTCTCCTGGGCTATTCTTCTTCTTCCTCTTCGTCTCGCGTCGCCTCGTGTTACACCGGGACAATTTCCCCTCACATTTTGTAGTAAAAGCTGCTGCTCAGTCTTCACTGGAACTTCGACTACACAACATAGATTTCCAAGCAACAGCTTCCATTGTGCACAGAAAAACCTATTTGTGGATGAAGACATGAGAACGCCATGGCATCGACAAGATTATTTGATTTCATCAGTCATGCACTTGAACCAGGCTTGTAACCTGTCGTTCGTGCTGGTTATTTTTAGGCAGGCGAATTGGGGATTCAGTATTGAAAGGATTGTCAGATATTAGGAAGCGAATGGAAAGGAAATTCTTATACATTCATGATGAACCATTTTGAAATGCCTATATGTTCACAACTGATGAATTTTTGACCTCCGTAGCTTGAGGCAGCGGACTTGTAACCTGGAGGTCGGTGGTTCAAGTCCCGGTTTCAGCGTAGATTTAGTAAAGCGAGTTTGAGTAGTAGTGATATCACGAAAGTGATTAACATAGATATTTATGATAAAAAAACTGATGAATTTTGGGAAAGCTAGAAAACAAGATGCCATTTATTGTAATACTCACCAATTCAAGTTTGAAAGATTACATGAATCACTATGAAGATGTTGGTCTTGATGTAGAATGAATGCAGATAATCTCTCTAGCTAAGCATCGCGTTTACTGAATCGACTTTGAGAGTATCATTGATTTCTTGTATTTGGATAAAAACCATAAACCCTAGAAGTACTGAAATATGCTATTCAACTGAAAATCAATGCTATCTCTGATTATATTATGTTGTAAACGCGATGCATAACTAGAGAGAATGTCTGAGCTCTGAATTCATATATTCTACATAGAGCCAACATCTCCGTAATGCGATCTTCAAAACGTGAACGGTGAGTGTCACAATAAATGGCATTCTGTTTTTAACATCCCATCACACATTCCAAAATGGTTCATGATCAATGGTAGAACTGTATTATTGAGTAAAAAGTAGTGTTTGACAATATGACGAACTGACAGGGGATCCCACATTGACAAAAGGGTCATTAAAAATAAAACTGTGGGTCATTCTGGGATGACTGATTCAGAATCTGTCACATCTGCAGCTCTACAAGGTCGGCTACTAGAGGCCCATGCTTCAATGGAGGGTATAATTATTCTTAATTTGTTTTGATTTGAAACCTCATTCCATAATCCATTGACATACTCGTATATTGCCAAGGGGACGACACAATCGATAAATGGTTTGAATTTTTCAACTGAAGAAATTGAAAGTGGTATAAAAAGAGAGCAAGTTTTTGCAGAGATGTGAACGGCCTTATAATTACGGATGACACAATAAGACTCACACATGAACAAAGCAAACATCTTTTCCTACCGCCTTCAGTTCCTTCCCAGCAATAAATTTTGGATATAATGAAATAAGTAATCAGCAACAATAAACAATAATAGTTTATTAGCCATTAAAATGACACTTGAATTTTTCGTGTTCCTCTGAGTGTACAAGTGTACTTTTCAGAAAAAAGCAAAAGAGCACTTAAAGAATCGCTAACGAATGAGGGTTAAAAGTATTCTTTTATAGCCCTCCATTACAAAATAATAGCTATGAGCTCTTCCGGAATAATGGTTTGATGGAGTCCAAAACCAAACGTGATTTGGTCGTAAATACTAAAAGCACAACTTGAAGTCAAAGACTTGGAACCGTCCGTGAAATATAAGTTTGCAGATGAAAACTCACTATTAAATGATAAATGTAAGAAGTTTTACCTAAATTATTACTATCTGACCTGGTTGCAGGGTTTTCATTGAAACCCTTTTAATTATTAACACTGCGACCTTTTTAAATATATGGATTCCATTTGATTTTAACGTCCTGATTTGAGATACATAGTCAGAACGGTGGTTTTACCCTCTGGAATTTGCTGGAAATCGTACCAGCTACCCACTTAAACCTCACCCAGCCTGGATAAGAGAAGGAGTGACGTGTAGGAAAAACAGTAGAAGCAGAAAAAGAGAAATCAGGCAATCGTAAAATTACCCTCTTCTACGGTTGCCTGATATCTCTTTTGAAAGAGATAAGAGAAAGAAAGAATAGGGGATGATAAAAAAAAGATGTAGACAAGAAGAAAGAAGTGAATGATAGGGAAAGAAATAGAAGAGAGTTGGTAAGAAGAAAAGCAATAGGGAGAGAGAGAGAGAGAGAGAATATTGAAGAGGGAGGAGGGAGAGAGAATATTGAAAGAAGAACATGAAGAAAGTTAATTGAAGACAGACAGGTAGATTTTTTTCTTCATATTTCAAGTAAAAAATGTAGATACATAATTATAATGTATAACTATATAGTTCAAGATGTCAAGTAAGCCCAACCTATTATTTTTTGGTCAAAATCACAAATGGTCCCGGATGGGTTTCAAACCTGTGACTTTTGATTTAGCAGACATACGCCTTGACCATTGAGCTACCGGGACTGACTTTGCGAGGCAGCCTTCTAAAATCTTGTATTACTTCCGAGAAATTTCTAATATTAGAAATCGGAAGTATTATTTTCTTGTGTTCTTGGAAGGATTCAAATTTCAATTCCCTAAATTCGAACAATAAATTGAGTTTTCTCTTTTCTAATATAAAATTTTCTGTGTCATATTACTATGACCAGATGGATTGTTTAAAAACCATGGAATTTATGATTATTCGATCTAGTATTATCAAACAAAGTATACATAAATCCATTAAATTCTAAACAATATCCCGTTTGTTATTTTTAGACTCTTCTCTATTATGTTGTCAAGGAGAAAGCTGAGCACCCTCTCGATTGTAAAAAAACGCAGAGAAGAGTTTTTGAAAGCACGGGCCAAAAGCTGCTCGGCGCATGCGCTGACCCAACGAATGACGTCACTACAGATGAAATATATTATTTCCTTCGTATGGGAGAACTTTACCCAGTCCCTCATCTCGCTGTCCAAATATTTTCCCAGCTCGAAATGCCCCCCCCTCCCTTCCTCCTACCCAGACAACGAAAGGGAAAGCAACACGGGGGAGGGAATTTTTCCGGCAAAAGAAAGCTAGGGAGGGTATTTTTTCCCCTCAAATTGTACCTCTTGCCATCACATTGTAGACGAATCCACTCAACCGCGGTCACATTTTTAGCAGTTTTCGTGTATATTTTATGGTTTTTTTTTCTTTCAATTATTTGTTGAACAGCTTTGAATTTAGTATCTTTGGATTTCAAATTGGACTTGTAAAGTTTGCTGGATAATTGTTTCCTTGATGACGACATTCAAACAATAGCTTCTGTGTATAGTTCTATTATTAGACAACTTTCTCTCTTATGTAACCCCTAGTCCTGCGTGCTTTCAACAACCCTTGTGTTTTACATTATTAAGTTTTATAAATTTCTCTAGTCCAACTAAGTTTAAGGTGTGAACCTCTAATATACGTAGATCATCAACCCCAGATTTTTAAACGATCAACCTCAGGTGTAGTTATTTTATTTTTTAAAAGAAATAGCCGTAGGAGTAAAAATAATATAACCTCTGAACAAAATCGGACATTTCGGGACCATTATAATATAATTATAACTTCCTAACTTGGTGGTTTACGAGCCGTGAGTGTGTGGTCGCTTTTCTGGACAATTGAAAAGAAGACCGAAGCTGTGAATAAAGTGAGCAGGTATGAACTTCTTAATGCATGACTGACTTCACTGAGAGTTTAAGTCTAAATTTAACCGATGGATCCATTTTCTTTTTCATTGCATATCAATCGATTAAGCCCTTCTTAATTTTACTGTAGAGTGTCCAAGGGACGGATATGTTACCTGACGGTGCTCAAATTCCATGTCTAGGCTCCTTCATGCTCAATGATTGTGGGAGACAGCCACAAGGTTTGAAAAGATAGAAGATTAATGAGGGCTCACTCACCTTTGAAGACTCTTGCGGGGTTGACTTACGGGGTGTCGGCCGGCTCTTCTTGGTGATGGGGCAGAGTAGGAAGATGAGTGAGCTTATTGTACGTAATTATGGTTAATCTGGTAAAAAAATATTTAGCGTTGCACTAAACAGTGCAAAATGGTGTAGTCAAAATTAAGACGAAGATGTGATCTCTCTGATGGTCAACAAGTAACTGCTGAGGGCCGAGATAGAAAAGTAGAACCTACAAATATTATGGAAATTTACCACCAAATTGTTTCAAGCCTAGGGCTCTTTTGTCCCAAGTCAGGGCTGCATTAATGGGGGGGCAATGCTACTGTACGCAGTGTTCGCTGTACGCAACAATGATTGTTCTTTTCTGTTGCCGACATGATGGGATACCAACACGAGGAGTTTGCCTTTAGTGTGCACAGCGACCAGCGGTGGAATTACAGGCAGATGATAATCAGATAATCATCTACGGAATAAATAAAAATTAGAAAAGTCCTAAAATTCTGCGCTTTCCACTTTTATTTAATAGTAATGTAATGTAATATATATTTTGTACAGTATTAAATAACAAACAATTCAAATCTTAATCTAAGCATATAAAATTAGAATATAGTAAAATTGAAAATATAAAAATAAATAAATACTATTTTTAGAGAAGATTTGAAAAGTAAACAGGTGGGTAAAGCTTGTTTGTACTATACTCACACTAAAGAGAACATCTCTTTGTTTTTGTGAGTAAGAGCTCGTTCGTGCGCTTGCCTGTTAAAAATCCTGTACGAATTTTGGATGGATGGAAGAAGAGTAAGGATAGTGAAAGAAGAAAGGGAAAGAAGAGTTTTTTTTTAGCATTTAATTTAATCAAATCAAATAGTATCAAATCAACCTGTGGTAAGTATCTTTTTAACTGGTACTTGTTTAGTTTATCATGATCTATATGACTGTACCTAATAAAGGTCTTACTTATCTACTTATCTAGATTAGCTTATCACACTACTTCGAACGGGTGGTCATATTAAAGATTAGTACGGGGAATGATTGAACAACCAGTCCTTGAGTAGCAACCTAAATCTCTTAGGCTTTGTTTCAGCCTTGAATTCTGCTGGGATCTTATCATACACAAGGAGGCCTTTGTATTTTAATGATTTTTTACCTCTCTCCGTTTTACAAGTAGGAATTTGAATAATACATTCTTTCCTCAGGGAGTAAAAGGTTTCTTTGTATTTAACCAAGGTTTCTTTGTGCATTTGGATGTAGGAGCAGATATTTTTTTGAAAGAGTTTTTCTATGCTTAGTATGTTTAGGTTGTTGTATAAATCTTCGGTCGGGTATCTTTGTTCTTTTTTGTAGATTAATTTAAGAAGTAGCTTTTGGGCAATACTCAGTTTTCTAATAATGGATTTATCAGCAACTCCAAATGCACAAATTCCATACTCAATGGCCGATTGCACAAGGGCGTAGTAAACTTCTTTAAGGAGGGATAGACTTAAAAATTTCCTCAATGACAAGAAAGGGTATATTAAACGTCTCAGACGTTTCACAAGAGATGTTATGTGAACCTCCCACCTGAGGTGGCAGTCTAGGTCAACGCCAAGATATTTAGCACTTCTAACTAACTCCATGGAGGTACATGAACAAGAATCAGGGCATGCTGGGGACTCATGAATCATGTCATGATTTATATTGCCTTTAGTGTGCACAGCGACCAGCGGTGGAATTACAGGCAGATGATAATCAGATAATCATCTACGGAATAAATAAAAATTAGAAAAGTCCTAAAAATCTGCGCTTTCCACTTTTATTTAATAGTCATGATTTATATTGATAAGGATTTGATTTTCTTTTTCCTACTACAGTCTTACCTGAGTATAATGTGTGGAAACCATGGAACAGTACAAAAACTCTATTGTGAAGAGGTTCATAATATAACCAATTATATAATAATATTGCTTTTTCTTTGTGTTATTATGTCACAATTTTAGTAGGTAGCGCAGAATCTGAGGACTTTACCACTTTAATTTACAATATCTTGTATTATTTTTTTGCCTAAGATTCTGCCACTGGTCGCTGCTTCACATTAAAGCAGGTACTCATTTTTCCTCACGAGGTATGAGTGGACCCCGAACATCCAAGTACAGAGCAGAAAAAATCCTCCCCCGCTGGGAATCGAACCCAGGTCACCATGCGTGCAATGCCTAGCGCGCTAACTCGCTCTGCCACAGTGACTACTAATATAACCAGTTGTCTATTACACATCCCTGTAGTAATGCCACACAGCGGTCCTAGGGCAACATATAAAAGAAAAATCTGGTGTAAACATCACACGACTTTCCTTATCTCCCAAAAAGGAGTCGAATTCCGCCACTGGTGACTGAACGGTAACAGATAACTAAAAATCAATGCCAAATTCGTGATCAGCACTTTAAAATCATTTAATTTGATATGTCACAACCCCCATCTAGGATGAATAATAAAAAAGTTAGTCCAATCGGGTCCCCCTACAATACCGGTAAATTGGGGCCGGTTTCCAAAAAGTTAAAGATATCAAAAAAATGATCAGACTGAACCCCTATTATTTTTTTAATCTGAGAAAATGTTGTTCTCTAACTTTTTTTGTATCTTTAACCAATTCAAAGAAGCGGTGCTTGCGGCCAATATTTGCGGCCCTGCGGCCGCAGAATGCGGCCGATTTCAACCAAAAGTTTCATGGTTCGTCTGGTGTATAAAATTAATTACCATACCAAATTTCAAGTCTCTAGCTCTTACCGTTCTTGAGATATCCTGTTCACACACAGACACACACACACACAGACACACACACACACACACACAGACAGACGCACGGACCAATGGCTGAAAACCACTTTTTTGGTATCCTGAGGCTATGATTCGTCCAGAAATGTGAAAAGCTGGGTAGGTCAAATTTTCGACGAATACAATACTTTCCTTATTATAGGATAAGGAAAGTAAAAATAACCAAGAAGAGGTTTTTAGACGGTGAAAAACCTTCTCGCCAGCTCACAGGCATTACCCTACGCTGGTGTTTGATGCAAATGTTTCTCTTCTGAAAAAATTAAGAAAAAAAGTTCTCTATTACCCCTAAACAGGTGACGCAAGAACCTGCGATTTTCTCTATTTTAAAGAGTTTTCTAGTATATCCGAGTCCATTATATCCCGTTTCAATTGTATGTACCACTTCCTCTGTAGCAATTAATTGCGATTTAATGTAGCTAGATTTGTATCTAGCGTGATTTCGGGGAGCGGCACCTGTTTTTAGACCTATCCGCTTTCCCCTCTTGTTAGAAAATTATGTACCTTAGTGTATTATTTAAAATATTGCCAAATTTATAAGAGAAGTATATGTGTGATGGGTTCAGTGTATGTTATGTAAAATGTACCTCGCTGCTGATAGGGATGACCACAGCAAGGTACCACTTCCTAGGAGGACTCCATGATTAAACCCCTCTTTCATTTATCATGGTAGATATTGCATGTCTCTTGTTCTTTGAACAATCTAATTGTTTATTTCTGAATTCTGACATAGGTTGCAACGCTGTGCTTTTGTTTATGCTTCTGTTTCTGGAACTTTTATTTACTTCGTCTATTTTTTTACAACCCCCAAAAAAAAAAGATGTAACCATACCCAATCATTATTGTTCTTAAATACACATTAATAGTATCACCAAATTTAGTAGTTCTTATTTTTCCTTCCAGGGACTCTTATTCAATTCCCAACGGACAAACCCAAATCCCAGCGCATCAGATTGTCGCATTTTAAATCCGAGAAAGAGATCCAGCGGCAGTGTTTTCTCTTCTCTAACCACCTAATCATCTGTACGAGGTAAGAGCAAAAAAAAAAAAAGTTGGACAGTTAAATTTGACAAGATGAAAAAAAATCCCTGCAATCCAATATCTCTATATATAAAACAGAAAAAAGGACTACCTACCTACCTATGTTTGTTTGTTTGTCCGGAGTTGTTTAGCCAAGACGGTAAGAGATAGCGAAAAATGTCTCAGAATTGACCCCCTCAAAACCATTATCACTTTGTCCAGAAAAATTATAAAAAGTTCAAAAAGGCATTGCTGTCCAGCAGTACGGCCATGCTATAGTAAATTTGAAATTTAGTCCCGTTGCAAAGCACGGGCAAACTGCTAGTCACCTATAATATACCTTAACATTTCTAACACTATTATTATTATTATAAACTGGTTGTGGTCCCACAAGAAGAGCCCTAATTCTCACACCGACCTCTATTAGATCTATTGTGACCAAAACACTATCCAAATAAAAATATTAATATTAATATCGCCTAATTTATCCTGCCCAATGAGGACTCAAGAGTCCCATTATTCCAGCAATAAGCTAATGACGTATTACTATGTGGTCAAAATCACAAATGGGAGGATAACTTGACATGTCCCGACTGTAATTTGAACCCGCGACCTCTGGATTACCTTGTAAAGACAGTGGTAAAAGTGTTGAGTCATTCCTCCACTGTCTGGCTACCATCGTTCACGATGACGCCACCCAATGATGATGATGACAAGTATAAGTAAGTATAAGTAGTGCTCTATTTAGACTGTCAGCGCAAGACAGGTAGTCCCATTATGCCAACATAAAATGCCAACGGTATATTATTTTGCAAACATTTTGCCTTTTAGAATATTTTTATCTTTTCTCAACCACCTCTTTCTTGAGCTTGTCAAACGCTTTCTAATATCAATAAATTTACTATTTCAGAGGTTCGAGCGGAAGACTCCACTTGGTGCCTGACATCGGAAAGATACCACTTGCGGACGCAACACTAATTGAAGATCCCCTAGAACACGTGCATGAGGGAGCCGGTGACACTGGTGAGTTGTCGAACGCAACTTTTCCCTGAACCCTCATTTTGACACTGTCATCCGAAATAAAGAGAGTGCCCTGTTACTGATAAGCAATATGAAATAATAGTTTTAGTGAAAGTCATGCATGAAATTGCTCAAGCATTTCGAGTACTTTGACCTCTGAATTACAAATGATAGAAATTGCTATCTGTTGTAAATATCTCAATAAATAATATGAAATCCTACTTTGGAGAAAGGCAAAGTGAAAGAAAAAGAAGAATTTTATTGATAATAATCCATGATAGAACCTCTAATTTTTGAAAATCCTCAGCACCTGGGAGTCTGTGTCGCCGTCATGATGATAAAGTGAGTCGGCACTTCTTAAAAATATTCAAGGAAATACTTCATTTTCAAGGGCTTCACTTTGATGCACTAATAGTGAAACAATTTACTTGAAAGCTATTGCATTTTCAAGGAAAGGTCACATCCACAAGTCCACATTTTCTATGCTATGCTACTTGAATTCCATGAGTTCTCTATCATACCTTGTAGTATCTGTGACCTTTCCTGATGTCTTTTCTTTCTGCCACACAATAAAATATGTCCCAAAAGCCACTGGCGAACTTGGATTTCTCCATCGACCTAACATGAGCATTTGAGCAACCATATCAAAATTCACCTAAATCGGATTTGTGGTCCACCGCTTAGCCTTAATTAAAAAAATAATTATGAAAATAATACCTGTTAAACACGTGTACTGTTACGGGCCAAGCCCTATACAAACATGTTAAAAAGATTACCAATACAAAATATACGAGTAAATACAAAACAAAAGCAAAATTAAAAATATTTATCAAAATTATAAGATCTAGGTGTATCACAAGTTAAAAAGAATTAGTTGCAAAACGACAAAAATATAGAAACATGGAAATGAATGTGAATTGACGAAAATAACTAAATTGCAGCATGCTGCAGTGTCAAAATATAGACACAAAAAAAATATATCAGTAAAAGACAATATTTTACAAGTCGGATAAATAAAGCAAACATGACATAGTATGACAATTAAATATGACAGTTAAATTTTATATACAGATACACAAATAACATTCATGTAACTTTATTCAATATAATATCAACATATTTTACTTAGGAACATTTTTAATAAGGACATTCTCGTTGCGAATCATTCTGTATAATAACTTCCAGAGAAATCAAGCTCAAGAGTTTAGGACAGTCAACTTTCCCTTCAAACAATTTGTTGAAGAAGGAAGTATCAGCCTTCAGTCTGCGATCCCTAAGAGAAGGAATGTCAATGTCAATGTTAGGAAAACGGTAACGACAGTATGATAAGAATTTTCTTTGAACTCGCTCAAAGGTATGTATATGAACTTCGTAGATCGGGGACCAAACAATAGAACCATATTCAGGGAGAGACCAAACCAAAGATTCGAACAGAAGGCATCAAAGGACAACCCTCGGGAATTCCAGAAAACGTACCCTGAAAGCCGATATCCTCTTATGGAAGTATTGGTAACATATGATACCAAGGAAAGCATTTGATCAAATAAAAGATCTCTGATTTTGTCAAATCTATAGAGTAGGAGAGAATATATGGAATAAGGAAATTCATTAAACAAGTAGTGTATAAGTAGTGCTTTATTTAGACTCTCACTGCAAGACAGGTAGTCCCATTATGTCAACAGTTTAACAAAGCACCTCTTTATTTATTTATTTGAGTATAGATACGAGTACATTGTAAGTAAAATAACAGTGCAAAATGGTGTAGTCAAAATTGAGACAATTAGAGGTTAAGGATAATAGAAAGGTAAGCAGCCTCGGTGGCGTAATGGTTGTGACTACTGCCCGTAGTCCAGAGTTCCCGAGTTCAACTCCCGGCTGGGGCAGACTTTTCGAAGAAAATTCTGTTCCATCCAAACACGTGAGGCTGCCATTTCCGGCCCTACCCAGGCTGGGTGAGGTTAATGTGGGTAGCTGGTACGATTCCCAGCGAATGGAGGGTAAAACCCCCGTCCTAATCCAGGACGTTAAATCAAATAGAATCGTTGGCGTTAGGAAGGGCATCCAGCCGTAAAAAATGTGCCAAAACCAATCAACCTCAACCATGAGGTTGAACAACGTCGACCCTGCTTGAGCGGGATAAGACAGAGTAAAAGAAGAAGATAGAAAGGTGAGGATCATATAAACAAATAGACAAATTTCCTTTTAGAATATAAGATGTCTGACAGGGATGCTATAATAAAATGCATCTACAAAGCAGGTATCTCTGTAATATAATCACTCAAATTGGCATAATTATTTTTACTAGTCATATTTTCAAACCTATAATTATGTTTCATTCAGATATGTTTCATTCCATTCAAAACCTAAAAATATACCACAGAATATATTAATATCCAAAAATACGAGAACTATATATGTTCCATTCAGATATGTTTCATTCCATTCAAAACCTAAATATATACCACAGAATATAATATGTATATCCAAAAATACGCGAATCACTTAAGTTAAAGCGGTACTAAAAAGAAAGAAAGAAAAAAAAAAAAAAAAAAAAAAAAAAAAAACATATGACTAGTACATAAAAGTAACTCTGCCAATTTGAGCGATACCTATTTATATTATAGGTACCTGCTGTGTACATAGTTGTATTTTATTATGATAGGTAGGTATAGGTCCACGTGAGTGTGGCGCTCTGAACATATGGCTGAAAACCTAGCACTGTCATACATAGAACACGATGAGCGTGCTGAAAAATACCGGTGCAATGTATTTTGAGTTGTAGTACACTACCGTCACAGGTGCCACTGTCTGAGATAATAGTTCTGACGTTTCCTCTTTCCACAAATTTGGTTCTTTTTTTTTAATTGTGTAAAATTTCCCTAACTTAAAATTAACTAATCTTAATTAAATCTAATACTAGGAGGTTTAATCAAGCAAAACGCTAGTTTTGCAACGCCAAGAAAAACAAAACGAGCGTGCTATACTTACGTATATTTGTACTAAACACTAAAACTAATCAGGAAATCCAGATCTCTGTGACCAGTGTTCGACAAATAGCTAATGTAGGTTTTCCTTCAATGTATGAGGCATAAGCATTTTTACAGTTTGACTCATGTAGTTTTCTTACATTCATCAACCAATAATCTTTTTCTTCCAACAACCAAGACAACTTTTGTTAAGCTAATCTAGTTTTTTTTTAATTTTATTAAGGTACAATATTGTTGATTGGTTTGCGTTGATTGGTTTATTTAAGGATTGCGTTTTTTTTTTTTTGTGATGTACCCCTGTGTCAGAGAGAATATGGACAACTAAAACGTAGTCTGTAATTAAATTTGGTGTTAACTTTAAGTGTAACTGAGAGGGTCAGACGGATTTTTCTTATGCACTGATAAGTCAATATAAAATACCCAACTATTTAATATTAAACAGAAGTTTCCATAATTTCTGTACTCGTGAGAGTTTCACAACTCACAAATAATAATTATATATGTACACAATTATACATATAATTATAAATACATAATATGTCTACTACACAATAAGTTAAAAAAAGTGAAAACTATGGACCATATTTTTTGTAAAAAATACAAACTGTCAAAGGTTCTGGAATAAGAACAGTGCGACTGCGAAGATATCCTTAAGTTCACTTAACATGGCGGGAGAGTGTCTATGTACCCCTTTCGTGGTTTTCATCAATTTCATTATGCGATGGTTTCGGCATAACTCCGAGGGTTACATAGATTTGAGTGCTGAGAAAGTGGGTCTTGCAGACACAGAAGTTTTGGTACAATCTACCGAAGAATCTTTACCCATCACTGAAGGTATGCAGGATGTTTGAGTTAAAATTTTAAAATTAGATTTGTGTTAAACATAAAAGCAATGTCAGAATTACTGAAACCTACCATCGGCCTCCAGGTAAAGAAACCACTGTATGAAACTTCGAGTTACTGATGTCAGCATGAATTTTGAGTTATTGGAATTTCCAATTTGGTTCAAGAAGTAGTGTTAACACAGATAATAGTAAATGAAAAATAGGTATTTTTGATGACACGTCTATGAAATGGTCATAAACAAGTGCGTAGCCCATTCAGATAAGTGGAGGAAAAAATCTCATGAAAGTACATTGTCGAAATTTGTTCCTAGTGGCTCTCGGGTAAGAATAAGAATAAGTTCACAAGAGGCCGATCAAGAGCCGTTTCTATATAAAAACCACCACAAAAATGCCTCGTTAAAAAATACCACTTCTGAGCATCAGGGTAAAAATCTAATGGAACACAAGAGGCAGAAGATGCCAACAACCTCAACTATACTCTCTTGTAGAGATAGTTCAGAGGTTGCATTTGAAACCCGAACTGCTTCTTAAAGCTATATAAACGCCCTGAAATTTTTGAAAGTGAGAGTAATTCTGAAGAACTTCCCAAATAAGTCCAATCCACAGGCAGGCGAAATTTTTTATAAATTATTCGCCCAAAAGAGCAAAAGAAATGTTCTGTCTGAGCAAAGAGGAATCCTTACTGGCTTATTAACAGGCCACTGTAGCTTCAACTACCGTCCAAACAAATGGACATCGCTCAAGACCCAAAATGCAGTCTCTGTAAAGAGGCCTCAGAGACAGCAACACACATTCTCTGTGAATGTGGATCAGCCTCTATGAATGTGGATCAGCCTCGACTGAAACACTTTTCAAGGCTGATTCTAACATTTAAAAAAGTTATTGAAATTTGTCCTCAAAGAATCTTAAGCTACATTAATAGCTTTGATCTCTTTTAGAGTTACACGGGTATGTCAGAAAAGAAAAGGTCGCAGTGACAAAGACATTTTGTAGCCGACAGCCCTACTTATACCAATACGAACTGTCGAAACTTCGCTTCTGCAATAATTTTATACCAAAAGCTTGCGAATTAAAAAATAAATAATAATATTCTAGAAAATCATTATTTCATGTAAAACATTTCCTGGATATTTACTAGGGTGATCAATGATTAAATCATGGACAGAGAGTTTGAAATATTAAGGGCTCAGAATCGCCCCAGCTAGGGGGTCATTATAACCAGGAGAATGACAACAATGAAGAATACTTCAAATAATACCGACCCCAAGCAGTTTTTGGAAATACCAAAGTGACGGAAGAAGAAGAAGGTTGCAACTCGAATGATCAACTGATCGACCATTTCATTTCCTGAAAGTCCCCTCTGACGTTGGCTCATTTGTTAAATTCCACTTTTCAAGATTCAAACGAAAAATTGAGAAGCTGTTGCGGGAATGAAGCAATTTATAAACCCGTTTAACAAAATAAATGTCAAAACATTCACATCTTCTGACATTGATAGAGTAGACTTAAATTCTGTTTGAGCAGCCATAAAATGAGAAAAGATACTTTGTTTAAAAAAAAGGACACAGATAGGTAGCAATTTGTAATAAAAATCTCCAGTCTATTTTTCTCATATTTAAATTAAATTTATGTACTTTAGATTCTCTAAAAGTTTCCTGAGAACATAATTATAATAATTCCTATTCAACCACCACATTTATTCCATAAAATGTCACTTGTAATTCAGAAAGGAAATTGCTCAAGTATTCTGAGTACTTTGCCCTTTGGATTGCAAATGGCAGAAATATATTCTCTGTAGAAAAAATAATAATAATAGTTTACCGAAGGCACTTCACTTACAAGAAATCAACCACCATTTTGTTTCAGACTCGGTTTGCTCGCTCCAGAGCCACCACAGCGGGCTCAGCGAGAATGTCTCGTTTCAAAACCGCGACTTCAAAATGATTGTCGCCGTGAAGGCAACCTCCACTTCGCAGAGCAACCAGAACCTTCCGCCCCTCACCGTTCATCTGATAGCTCCCACCATACAAGAGAAAGCTGCCTGGGTCAGCGACATCACACAGGTAACGAGAAGAAGAGCTGAACATCTGCTACACGACAAACCCAGACCATGCTGACGTCGGTAAAATCGTGTAATTTACAATAAATAAAGAGGTGATACAATTAGCGTAATAGGACTTCTTGTCTCGAGGCGACAGTCTAAATAAAGCACTACCATACTATACTATGCTGACGTCGGCGTCTGTCGCCATGAGAAAGTTTGCGGAACACAGTTTTAAATGAGTGTCATTTAAAATAGCGCTGTACGTGGTGACGATGATAATGAAACCAAAACCGAAATAGTCTACAGAAAATAATTTACTAATAATCCATTAACTATTTGACAATTAGGACGAAATTAATATAATGTACAATTGTACATATTATTTGTTATACATCAGTGGATATAGTTTATTATTATTATTATACAACGCTTTATTAGGTATAAATGGACATTATGTACAATTGTACCTACAAATAATCAATTTAACAATGAAAAAAATGGAAACAATATATACAATGAAAATGAAAAAGAATAGAAAATATATAAAAACATAAGTCCTAACTAAAGGGCGGGGTTATTGCCTATGGCAATCTCTTCCATCCAACCCTTGTATTTTGCCCTAAATTTCTTGGTCTATTGATCATGGAAATTTTGTCTGTTTTCACATCGATTTCAGCGCATGGACTCAGTTCACTATAACAATCTTATTTTGATCATGTAGATTTTGTCTGTTTTCACATCGATTTCAGTGCATGGACTCAGTTAACCATAACAATCTTATTTCGATCATGTAAATTTTATCTGTTTTCACATCAATTTCAGGGCATTGGTTCAGAGGTCACAGGCATCACAGTAACTCATTTTCTTTTTTCAAGTTCTTAAATTATCTTTGAATATGTTATTGTCTTTTGTACATATAATTTTGATGTAAATAAATTATGATTGAGTATTTTGAAAAAAAAAAAAAAAAAAAAAAAATTGAATCAGTTCACTATAACAATCTTATTTCGATCATGTAAATTTTGTCTGTTTTCACATTGATTTCAGTGCATGGACTCAGTTCACTATAACAATCTTATTTCGATCATGGAAATTTTGTCTGTTTTCACATCGATTTCAGTGCATGGACTCAGTTCACTATAACAATCTTCTGCGTAGCACGCTCACGGAGACAGCTTCCATCACGATGCTGAGTGCGATCCGTCACGACCCGAACTTGTTTCGTGACGACGTCGACATCAAGTATCTGCATCACAGGAACCCCCAGCGAGTCGGGGGAGGCGGCTATTGTTACGAATCCCAGACAGTGAGTACCCCAGACATTGTACCCTGGAGGTCGGTGGTTCAAGTCCCGATTTCAGCGTGGATTTAGTGGAGCGAGTTTGAGTGATTGTGATATTACGAAAGTGATTAACACAAATATGGTAACTTTTATAAATGGACACTATGTACATATAAATAATTATTTCAACAATAAAAAAATGGAAACAATATATACAATAAAAATGAAAAAGAATAGAAAATATGAAATATATAAGTTCTTAGGAAAAGCTTATAGTTATACACAACTCTTGGTAAGACAAATAAACATCGAAATAATTTGAAGATAAAAAACACTTGGCTTTTTTTCTATCTTCAAATTATTTCGATGAAATAGAAAATATATAAAAACATATGTCCTAACTAAAAGGCGGGGTTACTGCCTGTGGCAAGCTCTTCCACCCAACCCTTCTTGTACCTTTACTTGATTTCCTGAAAGCCCGACAAAACCGACCATCAAACACCTCGGCCGAGGTGTGAAGAAGCTCCTATATCATATTGCTCATGTACTATTAGTTGATCATTTCTGAATGCCATTCGCACCAACAAAATGTTTGAATATTATTGTAACTAAATGTGCCTCTTCGGTATCAAATTATTCGTTTTATTCACAACTTCTGTCATCTCGGATGTATTTTGTGACATTTAAAGGTGAACAAATAGAAAGAGAAGAAAAGTTGAGTTCTTTGTTTTACTAGTAAAACTCAATATTCTCATTCAATATCCCCCATAGCTTACAACACTACGATTCAAGTTCGATAGTTCAGCACACTGACTCGTTCCTATTCCTTCTAATACGCCTTATTATACATAAAAAGTGTCTGTACTTCTCTCTGGCGTTAAAGAGGGAAATAAACAGGCTAGTCAAGAGTCAACCCTAACAAGTTGGGCTAGCTCACTTTTCTCTAAAGTCGTAATGGCTTCAAAAGAATAAGGCCCAAATTCTCACGATGGTTGATCGCACATGAGAATCATATGTGGTCTAGGACCAACCAACTAAAGTTTTCTGGAGACAATAATAATATAACTCTTTAGTGGAATGTAACCACCGGGCGAGGTTAATACTCAGAGCATTTTCTCTCACCCTACCCTTAAAGTCTCATTATTATGTGGTCACGAACTCAGATTAATGAGGAAAAGTCATGCACTTTGGGGTGGGATTCAAACAACAGATCTCTGCGCTACCTGGATTACCAGACCAGCGCGTTAACCACTTGACTACCAGTCCACGCACCATCATTTCTCTGAGAATCCCTAGATGTAGCTATTATGTTTACAACAAAAAACATAGTTTAAAAAATTGTTTTCCATTCATCCATTAAATCCATGTAATTTACCTCATCAATTCATTCCAACAATTCAATTATTATTATTGTAGTATGCTTTATTAGGAGGACAGAGTAGAATGGTAACAGTATAAAATTAAAAAAGAAAACAAACAAATGTCAAAATAAATAAGTAAAAAAGAAAATAACAATAATGTCCTACCTAAAGGGCGGGGTTATTGCCTGTGGCAATCTCTTCCACCCAACCCTTTTGTTGGGTTTCCATCAGAATGCCGTTGGCATTAGCACCGCCCTTGATCAAGTTTTGTTTTGTTAATTTTAATTCCTATGTATGTATAAATATATTCTATGTTATTTGTAAATAAAACTTGATCAAATATGTTTAATAATAATATGTTGGGTTCCACAGATCCCCCACATAGTTTACGCTACCAAAGAGAAACTCCTGGAGAACCTGACAGACCTCCGCTTTGTCTCCATCGACTTTCTCAACACCTTCCTCCTTACGTACCGCGCCTTCACCAATGGGGTTACGGTGCTCGAGGCTCTCCGCAAAGCTTTCTACAATGCGGAGCCACCAGACTCAGACCAGGACCAGGAAGATCAGGAGTACTACGCGACCGGAAAGAAGATGCATCACCCGGGAGGCAACGGGGGAGACTTTGAGTCCAACATGTACGTATATACCTGGGCGAGACTTAAGAGAAAAGGGACTCTTTAGTCTCATTCATGCAGGATAAACAGAGCATTGCATTGTATAATGCACTTTGATTGCTGAAATTGCTGTACATGGAATTCATCATTATTCTTGCGTAATCAAGTTATTGCGTAATCAAGGATTCGAAATAAAGAAATTCTTCCATCAATCTTTTCTGAAAAGTAGAAATAAACTCAATTTAGATCTTCTCTTAAAAAAACAAACAAACAAAAATAACGCAGGCTGCGTATGAAATTTCATGAGCTGTTACTTTTTATTTTTTTTAAATACATAATAATAATAATATCGCCTTATTTATACTGCCCCATTAAGACTATTAAAGTCCCATTAATCCAGCAGTAAGCCCAAGACATATTATTATGTGGTAGAAGTTCCAAATGGGAGAATAGCTTGTCATGTCCCGGCTTAGTTTTGAACCCACGACCTCTGGAATCTCTGGATTCACAGAGTGCCTGCCGCCTTTACCACTGAGCTACCGGGACGGACAACTGTCTGCATAACGACTATTGTGCTTCAATATTTTGTATACAATTTCTCTTTCACAGGTCTCTGGATGATATATCTCTCAGCCAGGTCCCGACCAGCGACACTCTCCCCATCTACACAGAGCGGAGGAGAAGCAGCACAGCAACCACATCAAGACGAATCAGCGGTGCTTCTTCTGGTAGGTGGAAATTTGGTGAAACCAAAAGTGAAACCTGAAATGAAATACTTTACTTTACTAAATTGCACAGTACTAACTTTACTTTCAATATCCATTTCTTCAAAAGTGTATTATAATGTCATTGGTTGTATGTCAAATTTAATTGTAATTAACATACATCTCTTTTGTATTGAACTTAAAAATAAATAAATAAATTAAATTTAAAAAAAAGCATAAGCATTATTGATTTTCGTCAATTTTGTGCAACGTGAATTCACTGAATACACCTCTCGTAGGGTACGATGACGTCCTTCAGTAAGCAGGGCTGGTTTCATTGATGGCAGATCAGTATAATTATGTGCTTCATCCTGAGTGTCATCACAGTCACATTCATCACTGTATCCTGTATCCCCATTTCTTTAGATTGGTCATGCTTGTTCAGCACAGGCATTTATTTTTACTTCGTCCAACAGATCTAGATCAAGCGTATTTTTTTTTTACTCTATTCCAGGTTATGCGTCCGAGTATCAAAGTGAAGGACATCGCGAAAGCATTGATTCAACCTGTCCTTTTCCTAAAACCAATCGAAGATCCAGAAAGTGTAAGTATTTTACCATTAATTTTTAACTAATTAGTAGTGAAAAAAAAAAATAGATTTGGCAAATAACTATGCATAATTGCTAATTCTAATCTCTGTCTAGATATCATCATCAAAATACTTAATAACACCTCAAGAATAATGACACCTAAAATATATAATATATATAAGGATATAGTATATTTATCAGCTTAATCACACTCACTACGTTTAGCTCATTTATATGTATACAAATATATTTTTTGTGAAGTATTCTTGTAAATAACTAAAACTTTCTTGAATCTGTTTGTTATAATAATAACTCTTTATTGACAAGATTAATATTGACAAAGGGCGTGATTATTGTCTGAGGCAATCTCTGCCACCAAACCCATAATTTTAATAATAATAACATTTGTTCATTATTATAATAATAATAACATTTGTTCATTATTTTAATAATAATAACATTTTTCATTATTTTAATAATAATAATTATTTTAATTTAATAATACCTTTATTGAATTAAGGTAAGTTAATAATGTATTAACTTACCTTTATTCAATAAATAAAGTGATCTTCTTGAATAACATTTGTTCATTATTTTAATAATAATAATAATGGCTGTATGGAATAGCTTTGCCTACCAATGCCAGAAAAAGAAGGAAAAAAAAATAAAAAAAATAATAATAATAACATTTGTTCATTATTTGTTTAGTAATAACATTTCTCATTACAGACGAAGAAGACAAAAACCTCGGCCTCATTAAGGAGTCCCAGAGTAGTGGAGGACACCACGGAGGCAACCAGTCCCCCGGCACTCATCACCGCAAGATCAGCATCCGTGTGGACAAACCCCAAGACACAGGCGGAGGATCCTCCACTAACCTGAGTGTTCCTCATAGCAATATTGCCGGCTCCTCCAGCAACGAAACGCTGACCGGATCAACAAGCGGTAAGTCTCTTCTTTTATCTACTTTACATATACAAAGGTACAAACAAAAGCAAATTGAGCAAATTTCGAAATGTTGTTGTTGTTGTAGCTACCTATAGCTGTAGGGGTGAGTGATGATATCTAGCCAACTTTATTTCAAAGTTGTTGCATATTGTTACATTAGTCTTGTTCTTTGAACAATTTAATTATTTCTGAATCTGACATAGGTTGAAACGCTCTGTTTGTTTATGCTTCTGTTTCTGAAACTTTTATTTACTTGTTGTTGTAGCCAGCTTGGCTACAGCTGGAGGGGGGAGTGATGGTCTCCAGCCAACTTTATTTCAAAGTTGGATCGTCCTGAACTATTTATATGTGCGATCACCCATCATGAGGACTTGGACTTTTCTTTATAAGCCATTAAACCCTTAGAAACTGTAAACTAGCCTGGCTTGTAAGGGTTGGCTAGTCTGTTCTCTGTTTACAGTCCTCTAGCGAGACACTGGACTTCTCCCTGTTTAACGTCCCCGAGCCAAACTGAATTTTTTTTTAGATTTTTTTAGAAAAAAATAGAAATAGAAGATACCTATAGTTTTTTTTTAGAAGAAATAACTTTGTCTGGCATTATTTTATTGATGTTTAACTATTTATTTTTCTTTTATTCCCCAACAGAATTCACTGTCCTCAGTGGACCATCTAGTCCGGGTAACGTGAGCAACCGAACTCTAGTAGGGCAGGATCCTATGGGCTCGAGTTGCTTTGATTTCAAGAAAAATGACGAAGATCCCAAATCTGAGAGCAAAACCACTTCTCAGAGCACCACAGCGGCCGCCGTCTCACCACCCCAAGCGTCACAATCACTTCCCACCACCCAGAGCTCACCGCAAGGCGCCAAGCCGTCAACGTCCGGCCCTTCAACTCCGCAAAGCGTCAAGACGTTCTTCACCAGTGGAAGCAGCCCGCAAAGTCCCAAGCCTTGTCTTGTCTCAGGCGGTGGGGTTCCTCAATCTCCCAAGCTAGTGACCGTGCAACAAGGCTTGCCGCAGAGTCCTAAAACAGCTCGTCCAGCGACTTTCTCCGAAGACAAACAACAATGTGGCAGTCCGAAAAGTCCGAAATTGATTCCACGACCCCCCACAACCGGTAATATTCCACATATTCATGCACCTCCGTTTCCACTGGACAAGAATCCTCCGCCGCCCCCTCCCAGGATATTCAAGGACCTGCCGCATCATCGACAGCACCGCCACTCACATCAGGAGGAAACAATGCCACAACTCAAGGAGCCTGCGTTCACCCAAGATAGCAATAGGTGAGATTAAAATCAGCAAGTAAGAGAGAAAAGGGAGGTCCCTTTCAGTTCGTACTATGCAATTTCTATTAAAATACAGTATGTTTCAGAAAAGGTAGCCACCCCCTCGTAACTTTTGAACGCGAAGGAATTTTTCAATTCTGTAAAGTCCTAGGTATAGGAAGTGCCCTATGGCCCAACCTGTGGTCATATTTATTTTTGGCCCCGGTCGGCCCTTCCGGCTTTTAGGCCATATTTTTTCATTTTTCTCGCGAATTTTAAAAGGAATGCTATATTTTTTATTCCTGTTAATTAAAGTCTAAGTTAGGCTGAGTATAATGAGCTTTTCAAATTTTCAAAAACCTTATCAGGGGCGGAGCTAGTAGGGTGCAAGTTTCAAAACTGTTACACCCTGTATTTCAGCGTCAGTTAGATTTTTTAGTACTATTTTTATGTTCATAGGTTCAAAATATTGTTTTACACCATATAAAATCAAAAAAATATTCTTGTTTACTTTTAATCAGGGTCATAGTAAGGTTTTTGTAAAAGTACTTTTTTTCTCACGTCAATTTTTCCGTAAATCAATGGTGTTCTCGAAATTGGCATTTTTAAAGGTGAAAGTCTGCAGTGACATATGTTTTTTATGCTTGAAATCGAAAGAAAACTTGACGGAGAAGCGATTAAGATCATAAAAAATGCAATTTAACCTGCTAGTTTTTTCACGACAGTGTCCGGTAAAGTGGGTGAATTTCGTATTGGATTTTTTTGTTGTTGAGGAAACACAATTGGCATAGAAAATAAATAATATCTAATAAAGGAATAATACTTCAATAAACATAACTAAATGCGAAATTAAATGAAAATTATTTATTCTAAATCAGTGCCGGATATTTTTTTTTTTTTTTCTCTCTCTCTTTTTTTCACTTTTCAAAGTTCAAGTTGTATCAAAAATAATTATCGGATAATGCCGTTTCTAAAGTCGGCCTAGGGGTCCCCTCTTGAGAAAATTTTAGTTGGTAAGTTGTTAAAATCTGTAGAAAACACATTGTCAATAATTCTGGAGTCAGTCCGATGGCGCTTTGAATGCAACGATTCTTGTAGGATCACCGAAGTTAAGCAACGTCTAGCGAGGAGAAGACTTCGTGATGCTGGTATTCCGGCCTAACCCAGGCTGGGTGAGATAAATGTGCTTAGGAGGTTGGTGAGTTTCTTGCGAATGGAGGGTAACACCCCCGTTATGATATGACCATGCAGTTGAAACGCGATATTAAACCCAAATTAAAAAAAAAATCATACTGGTGTTGATAGTAATGGATACCAGGTCTCTAAATAAAAATCTAATTATCTCGAAATTTAAGAGAAAAAATACCAGGTCAAGTACCAAACTCTTGAGGGTGAAAATTAAACCAATTCAATTATTTTAAAGAGGAGAAGAGAGAGAGAAAAAAAAATTATCCGGCACTGATTTAGAATAAATAATTTTCATTTAATTTCGCATTTAGTTATGTTTATTGAAGTATTATTCCCTTATTAGATATTATTTATTTTCTATGCCAATTGTGTTTCCTCAACAACAAAAAAATCCAATACGAAATTCACCCACTTTACCGGACACTGTCGTGAAAAAACTAGCAGGTTAAATTGCATTTTTTATGATCTTAATCGCTTCTCCGTCAAGTTTTCTTTCGATTTCAAGCATAAAAAACATATGTCACTGCAGACTTTCACCTTTAAAAATGCCAATTTCGAGAACACCATTGATTTACGGAAAAATTGACGTGAGAAAAAAAGTACTTTTACAAAAACCTTACTATGACCCTGATTAAAAGTAAACAAGAATATTTTTTTGATTTCATATGGTGTAAAACAATATTTTGAACCTATGAACATAAAAATAGTACTAAAAAATCTAACTGACGCTGAAATACAGGGTGTAACAGTTTTGAAACTTGCACCCTACTAGCTCCGCCCCTGATAAGGTTTTTGAAAATTTGAAAAGCTCATTATACTCAGCCTAACTTGCACTTTATTTAACAGGAATAAAAAATATAGCATTCCATTTAAAATTCGCGTGAAAAATGAAAAAATATGGCCTAAAAGCCGGAAGGGCCGACCGGGGCCAAAAATAAATATGACCACAGGATGGGCCATAGAGCACTTCCTATACTTAGGACTTTACAGAATTGAAAAATTCCGTCGCGTTCAAAAGTTACGAGGGGGTGGCCACCTTTTCTGAAACATACTGTATACCTACAGGGTAAGCATAAAGTATCACCCCACTCGGCGGCCAGTCTGTACAGCCAGCTCGAAACTAAAACTATCAGAAAAGGTCGAGTAGTTATTCGATTGAAAAGTCTGATGGAGAGAATTTCATAGCGAAAAGTTTCATACTTCTACCATTTACAGTTCTCGAGGTACAAGATGGAAGAGTTGGTACACACATACAGAGGATGGGGTGAGACTTTATGCTCATCCTGTATATGTAGTTATATATAACTTTGTATTACCAACTTTAGATAGAATCGACCATAGTTAATGGTGTTTAAGATAATGGAATTAGGTCAGTAGGGTATTAGAGGGCAATCATTTTGTGACAGCCATTTCTTTTGAATGCACTTCAAATTCATTCAGCGGGTCTTTTCTGACTTACCTTTCAGGCTGGGTCCCGAGCGACAGAATCGTTCTGCCTCTTTGTCCCACATCCTTCTCACCCACCGCAACTCCGACGCCAACGTCCAACACTTCCCCATCAGGAAGAGGAGTGTGGCGGACGATGACCCCTATCTGAGCGAAGACAATGACTGCTGGAATCTGAGTGCACACTCCTCGCGCTCCGCCTCCATTGCAACCACCAATGCTGTGAGTCTGATTTTTATTTATTTATTTATACAACAAAATACGGGCGGACCCATTGCTAACTATACAATAATTAGTTCCTAGCTATCAAAACCTATTTTAAGTATAAGACTAAAAAATATTCAGGTAATAATAATAATAATGTCCCACTCATCAGAATATCAACATCTCCATATCAAATCTTTAATACTTCTATATTTGCTACTGCTAGCCCATAGAATAATCTTTATTACCATAATATCTTTAAATATGAGAAATAAAACGAAATAATAATAATAAATCTGAACGCTGAACGAGACAACTTTTGAACTAAAATTGGACAGAGACTTTCACTCCCCCCAGCTGTAGCCCAGCTAGATAGTACAACAACAACAACCGAATTTACTGCCGCAGGGGTTTTTCGTATGATGCTGGAGTCCTGAACTTCAAAAAATCCATTGCACATTTGGACAGCAATCGGAAATTCCATACAGAGTTTATGATTTGTAAGTGTTATTTCTGTAGGAGTACAGCCAGCATTGAATCAATGCATGAGTCAGTATTTTCAGGAATACCTATTCAAGGAGACTTATAGTTTTTGGCGAAAGAGGTGATTAAGACATCTCTATATATAAATGTCAAAGTAGTCACTGACCACTGACTGATCATCGCTCTACAGCCCAAACCGTAAGTCCTAAGAAGCTGAAATTTGGTAGGTAGCTTTGTCTTATAGTCTAGATGTGCAATAAGATTTTTCTTATTGATTTTTCTTATTGGATTTTTCAAAACTCCCACTACAACACCTGCCATTGACGAAAAAGGATTTTTTGCTTTCACGGCCATGCCTCTGCCCGCAAAGCGGGCGACAGCCCGTTAGTAATATATAATTATCTATTTCCTACTTTTTATTGTTTATATTGTTTAATTTTTTATAGTTGTACAGTACATTTATGTCTTTTTATATCTAATAAAAAAATCCGGGCTTGTTATATTTTAAAGAACAAACTATTCGACATTTGTTGAAGACTGCTGATATACTGCAGTACTGCTGCATTGTATTCTTCCATTTATACATAAGTATAAGTATAAGTAGTGCTTTATTTAGACTGTCAGCGCAAGACAGGTAGCCCCATTATGCCAACAGTTTGGCATACATGAACAGTTATAACTTTGACAAATAAAATAGAATAGCCTCCAACATTGAGAAAGTTAATATCTTCTGGATTGATGGAATTTGCTGTGTATGAGCAATCTACCAAAGGTAGACAGCCGGTATTTTTTTTTTTTTTTTTTTAAAGTTTCCATGTATTTATGAGAGAAAGAAAGTAAAATTTATTTACAAACAACTGACATCACTATCGATGCTTGCCATAGGACACAGTACTCTTGTTACTTGTGTTTTGAAGTAGACAATGACAATGGTTATATTTCAGGATGGTTACAAATAAACATCTTCAACAAATAATGAATATTGTATGTAATATTCAACAAATATTGTACGTATTTTAAATATATTATCAATTTGTTTCTCTCTCTCAGCTCTACGCTGGTCGTAGGTCCATTGGCTGTTGCGAAGGAGAGAGCGCGGCACGACAGGCCACTCCCCGGGCTAGTTTCCAGCAGGACTCTCCACAGCACTCGAGCAAAGCCGGAGTGGTCATCACCTCCTTCCGGAAATCTCAGAGAAGGTAAAACACTACTTTTTTTTAAAGCTTTATTAGGTAGAACAAAAAATATATACAGTAGAACACAATGAAATATAAAGAAAAACAAAAAGATTAAACAAATACCTATACAAGAAGGAAAAAAGAGAGAAATGTCCTACCTAAAGGGCGGAGTTATTGCCTGTGGCAATCTCTTCCACCCAACCCTTTCTTCTTAGTAAGCAATGAGAGACTGAGAGTTAAGGTCGATTCACACACACACACCCGTGACGTGACAGTGCCGTGACCGGTCCGTCAGTGGACTTAACCTATAAAAGAATTGGAAGCAAGAATTTTCTACTTCCATTTTGGTTAACCAAACTGGAAGAAGGAAGAGGAAAAATTTCCTATTCCAAAAGCAAAATGCCTTGCTTCCAGTTTGGTTCATTTTATTCCAGTTGCATCCTTTTTGGTTAGAAAGAAATACAGCTATACATATACAATATATACATAGTACAGCTATACAAGTGGTTAACGCGCCAGTCTGGTAATCCAGGTAGCGTAGGGATCCCGTTGCATCCACTTTGGTTAGAAAGAAAAATACGGCTATGGTCTCCAGCTGTAGATGTATTTAGTGTATATTGTTGTTAATACTATTGATTTTGATTGAGAACAAGTAAAAAGTATGCTCTCAAAACTGACTGGTTTAAATACCCATTTTCATTAATTGTTCACCACTTCCATTACCTGTTCCTCCTCCATTACCTGTTCACCTCCTCCATTACCTGTTCACTCCTCCATTACCTGTTCACCCTCCATTACCTGTTACACTTCCATACCTGCCCTCCATTACCTGTTCACCCTCCATTACCTTTCCCACTCCATTACCTGTTCACCACTCCATTACCTGTTCACCACTTCCATTACCTGTTCACCACTTCCATTACCTGTTCCACTTCCATTACCTGTTCACCACTTCCATTACCTGTTCTCCACTTCCATTACCTGTTCACCACTTCCATTACCTGTTCCCACTTCCATTACCTGTTCACCACTTCCATTACCTGTTTTCCACTCCCTCCATTACCTGTTCACCACCTCCATTACCTGTTCACCACTCCATTACCTGTTCACCACTTCCATTACCTGTTCACACTTCCATTACCTGTTCACCTCATTCCATTACCTGTTCACCACTTCCATTACCTGTTCCCACTTCCATTACCTGTTCACCACTTCCATTACCTGTTCCCACTTCCATTACCTGTTCTCCACTTCCATTACCTGTTCACCACTTCCATTACCTGTTCTCCACTTCCATTACCTGTTCTCCACTTCCATTACCTGTTCACCACTTCCATTACCTGTTCATCCACTTCCATTACCTGTTCACCACCTCCATTACCTGTTCACCACTTCCATTACCTGTTCTCCACTCCATTACCTGTTCACCACTTCCATTACCTGTTCACCATTCCATTACCTGTTCACCACTCTCCATTACCTGTTCACCACTTCCATTACCTGTTCACCTCCTCCATTACCTGTTCACCACTTCCATTACCTGTTCACCACTTCCATTACCTGTTCACCCACTTCCATTACCTGTTCACCACTTCCATTACCTGTTCACCCCCTCCATTACCTGTTCACCACTTCCATTACCTGTTCCCACTTCCATTACCTGTTCACCACTCCATTACCTGTTCACCACTTCCATTACCTGTTCCCACTTCCATTACCTGTTCACACTTCCATACCTGTTCCCACTTCCATTACCTGTTCACCTTCCATTACCTGTTCACCACCTCCATTACCTGTTCACCACTTCCATTACCTGTTCACCACTTCCATTACCTGTTCACCACTTCCATTACCTGTTCACCACTTCCATTACCTGTTCACCACCTCCATTACCTGTTCACCACTTCCATTACCTGTTCTCCACTTCCATTACCTGTTCACCCCTCCATTACCTGTTCACCACCTCCATTACCTGTTCACCTCCTCCATTACCTGTTCACCACTTCCATTACCTGTTCACCACTTCCATTACCTGTTCACCACCTCCATTACCTGTTCACCACTTCCATTACCTGTTCACCACTTCCATTACCTGTTCACCTCCTCCATTACCTGTTCACCACCTCCATTACCTGTTCACCACTTCCATTACCTGTTCACCACTTCCATTACCTGTTCACCACCTCCATTACCTGTTCTCCACTTCCATTACCTGTTCACCACTTCCATTACCTGTTCACCACTTCCATTACCTGTTCACCACCTCCATTACCTGTTCACCACTTCCATTACCTGTTCTCCACTTCCATTACCTGTTCACCTCCTCCATTACCTGTTCACCACTTCCATTACCTGTTCACCACCTCCATTACCTGTTCACCACCTCCATTCCCAAGGGTTGGGTGGAAGAGATTGCCACAGGCAATAACCCCGCCCTTTTGGTAGGATATTTCTCTCTTTTTTTTCTTTTTGTATATTTGTTTAATCTTTTTGTTTTTCTTTACATTTCATTGTGTTCTACTGTATATATCTACCTAGGTTAAGACTTGGATGGGTGACCATTCAAAATCTAATTCTCGTGACGCTGGCTTTTCCCGGCCCCACTCAGGCTGGGTGAGGTCAATGTGAGTAGCAGGTTTGTGAGTTTCCTGCGAATGGAGGGTAAAACCCCCGTCGTGATATGACCATGGCAGTTGAAAGCGACGTTAAACCCCACTTAAAAAAAAAGCTTAAAAAAAAAAATCCCTATTACCCACCTCCATCTCCTCTTCACCTCCAGGAGCAGCACCTCCACGGCTGCCACAGCCTTCGCCATCGCCACCAGCGCCTCCAGCAACCCCCGCGACATCTCGCCAGTGGAGGAGGTGCGCAACAAGAGGAAGGAGAGTGTCCTGTCCACCGCCACCACCATGCGAGTGCTCAACGTGCTCCGCCACTGGATCAGCAAACACACGCAGGTATAGTATTATAATCTGATATTCATGTACATCTAGTACAACTTCTCACTTTTCTGTTTATACTAATTAAAATAGAGAGGTTAGTTGATGGAATGGATATTCAGAACTATTACCTGCTGATGAGAACAAATAAGCTCGAAACAGCTGTCCAGGTATGTTCTGATATTCATGTACATTATTAAACATGTTGGATCAAGTTTTATTTACAATAAAGTAGGTACATAGAATATTTACATAGAATTGAAATAAAACAAAACTTGATCAAGGGCGGTGCTAATGCCAACGGCATTCTCTTCCATCTAGTACAACTTCTAGTACAACTTCTCACTTTTCTGTTTATACTGATTAAAATAGAGAGGTTAGCTGATGGCATGGATATTCAGAACTATTACCTGCTGATGAGAGCAAATAAGCTCGAAATAGCTGTCCAGGTTTGTTCTGATATTCGTGTACATCTAGTACAACTTCTCACTTTTCTGTTTATACTGATTAAAATAGAGAGGTTAGCTGATGGCATGGATACTCAGAACTATTACCTGCTGATGAGAGCAAATAAGCTCGAATCAGCTGTCCAGGTATGTTCTGATATTCATGTACATCTAGTACAACTTCTCACTTTTCTGTTTATACTGATTAAAATAGAGAGGTTAGTTGATGTCATGGACATTCAGAACTATTATCTGCTGATGAGAGCAAATAAGCTCGAAACAGCTGTCCAGGTATGTTCTGATATTCGTGTACATCTAGTACAAATTCTCACTTTTCTGTTTATACTGATTATTATTTATCCTGGACTTCTTTATGCTAGATCAGAAAGCAAAATGGTAGATATATTTATTTATTTATAAACTCTTTATTAGTAGAACATAATATACAGGGTGGAGCAAAAGTCTGGAAACCCCTGAATAATTTTCGAACAGCTTCTTCGGTAAAATTAAAATTTTGTAAGGTAAACCGGGCTAATAAGACCTTCTTTTAGAGTGGGGTCGATTTTTGTTACCGGCCCCCATGTCGGGGCCAGGGGGTCAACTTCATTTTTTTAAATACGAACCCCCACCTTGCGATACATTTTTGAAAAGGTCTTTAAATAACAAATACATTGGTGCAAATTTTATTTTTTTAATATTAACTGTTTGCAAATGGCGTCCAACTTTCTGTATGCAGTAAAGTCTGGAAACCCCTGAATATCTTTTGAAAGGGCTTTCTCAGTAAATTTAAAACTGTGCACGGTAAGTCGGGGTAATTAGACCTTTCCAAAAATGTATCGCAAGGTCGGGTTTTGTATTTAAAAAAATGAAGTTGGCCTCCCTGGCCCCGACATGGGGACCGGTAAAAAAAAAAATCGGTCCCATTCTAATATAAGGTCTAATTACCAAGGATTGCCGTACACAATTTTAAATTTACTGAGAAAGCCATTTCGAAAGATATTCAGGGGTTTCCAGACTTTACTGCATACAGAAAATTGGATGCTATTTGCAAACAGTTAATATTAAAAAAATAAAATTTGCACCAATGTATTTGTTATTTAAAGTTGGCCCCCCTGTCCCTGACATGGGGGCCGGTAACAAAAATCGACCCGACTCTAAAAGATGGTCTTATTAGCCCGGTTTACCGTACAAAATTTTAATTTTACCGAAGAAGCCATTCGAAAGTTATTCAGGGGTTTCCAGACTTTTGCCCCACCCTGTATATACAAACAAATAAAGGTAAAAATTAAAATACAAAGTTGACAACATTTTAATATAAACAAGAAAAAAAAATAAAGAAAATATATAAATACGTCCTTACTAAATGGCGGGGTTATTGCCAATGACAATCTCTTAAACCCAACCCTATGGTAGATACTGTCAATACCATGGAAGAATAAGCAATGGAGAACTTGTAATGCCTCACACCTGTCACATAAATAAACTAGCCAAAATGCCTACCGTTATTAGCTTCAAAAGCATTTAAAACTATACAAAAAGAATAATAATTAATTTTTTATTGTTGTGATGGACTTGCACGCACGGTGACCTGGGTTCAATCCCCAGCAGGACAAAAACAAATCTGCTCTATACTTGGAGGAAAAATGAGTAGCTACTTGTATGAGTAACGATTCTTAACGTGGTGGAATTAGCAAAAGAAAAAAAAAAATATGTTATAATTGATTAAGAAAAGTGTTAAGACTATTTTAATGCTAAACTACCCATAAACGTGATACCAGGGCCGGGGCATTCTTACGCCAACGACTGTCATTGGCAGTTCAGTGTGGAAATGCCTCGAGCCTGGTAGGCACCATGTGTCGGGAGAAGAACGATGACATGTTTGCTGTATGAAGATACAGTTAAATAAATCGTGATTATATTTTTTGAAGAGGCTTTGAGCTTTAACACAAAGAAATTATACTTCTTTTACTTTACTTCCACAGGATTTTATTCAAGACAAAGAGCTACGTTACATGACCTTGGAGTTTCTGGAAGAAATCGTGTGCACCCCGAACCTGCTGCCCGCTGAATACAAGGCAGCCACTCAGCTGACACGAATGCTTACCACGGAGGAGTGCAACAAACACGAGACAAATCTCACAGACTTGCTGGCTCCTCCCCAGGTGAGAGGTTTCTCTTTTTCCCCCTTTATTTATCTCTATAAATCTCTATCTGTCCCGGTAGCTCAGTGGTAAAGGCGGCACTCTGTGAATCCAGTAATTCCAGATGTCGTGGGTTCAAAACCCAGCTGAGACATGACAAGTTATCTTACCATTCGAGATTTTTACCACATAATAATAAGTCTTAACAAAATATAACAAAATATATACATAAATATGTCCTAACCAAAAGGCGGGCTTGTTGCTCATGATGGAGTTTAGTGTGAGCAATCTTTTCGCATAATGGTATGGTTTGATTTAACACGGCTCCCCCATTTGATGTGGAGCCGTGAGTTTGAATAATTTAGACAACCAGGGAACCAAGGCGTTCACGTTTGAGTTGCACGCTTTTCATTGCATTGTTGTATGCTCTCCTCAAAAAACAAGTTCTAGTAGGTAATTGTTTGTCATTATGGAGGTAAAAGTGAAGTGAAGTGTTGATAATAAAAGCTTATGGCAAGACCTTTCGAACAAGAAAAAAATTTGATTTGTTTTTTCGTTAAATTTTTTTCGACTGTTCGTCCGGCTGGCTGACGAAACCGACCAAAAACTAACATCAATAGAGTACGTCGAGTTATAACTTGTTCGACAGGTCTTGTCATAAGGAGTTATTATCATTAAATTTGATTTATCTATAATTTACGGTTGACGAGTTACAGGTGAAAATGTATGGATATTTCGCAGGACTGAAATATTAAGCCGTAGCTCACTGAAATTTGTTGTAATGAACGTCTCTCTATGAGACCTTTAACAATATGTCACAAGACATACCATTCTATTTAAGATTTTAAAGTTGGTCCATGCCCAGTTTGACTGGGGCCGTGTTTTGGCTAAAAATTTATCCCCCTAAAAATAAAGGAATACGGGTTTTTTGCGTTTTTTTTTATATTTTAAGTTGTTTTCGAGAGATCCAGGCCTGTATATGTATACTTTCATTCCCCACCGACCTCAGTCGCTTGAACGGTAAGGCGATGGACTTGTAACCTGGAGGTCGGTGGTTCAAGTCACGGTTTCAGCATGGATTTAGTAAAGCGAGTTTGAGTAGTTGTGATGTCACGTAAGTGATTAACACAAATATGATAACTTAACTAACTTTTTACGTTCCTTCCCCAGGTGGCCAACAAAGAAAACATTGAGACCCTGTCGGCCCTGGAGATAGCGGAACAGATGACGTACATCGACTATCACATTTTCAAGTCCATTCGCAGTGAGGAGTTCCTGGGCCAGGCCTGGCTCAAGAGTGAGAAGCTCACCAAGGCGCCGCACATTGTTCTCTTTACACAGCGTTTCAACACGGGTCAGTTCACACGTGAAGCTTTAACACGTTCGTTACCAAGCATATTTTTTCAAGTTTTACGTAGGGACCAGGCGGTAAAGTCGCTGTTGCATCCTGGGTACCAAAATTATTTTTTTTGCATATTTGGCATCGTATTTGTACAAGAATCGATCCTATATCTGTTCCAATACTAACATCCTACCTCAAAAAGACCATATATGGATGTCCAGTCCCTCGTTAAAATTTTGATAACAGCCACATGTGTGTTTTCGGTCCCAAAGAAAAACACAAAAACATCCACATATGGCCGTTCGGTAACGAACGTGTTAACACTTGTAGGATCCCGCACATTGTTCTCTTCACACTGTGTTTTAACACGGTCAGTTCACACGTGAAGCATTTAACACTTGTATTATCCCGCATATTGTTCTCTTCACACAGTGTTTCGACACGGTCAGTTCACACGTGAAGCATTTAACACTTGTAGGATCCCGCATATTGTTCTCTTCACACAGCGTTTCAACTCGGTCAGTTCACACATGAAGCATTTAACACTTGTAGGATCCCGCATATTGTTCTCTTCACACAGCGTTTCAACTCGGTCAATTCACACATGAAGCATTTACCACTTGTAGGATCCCGCATATTGTTCTCTTCACACAGCGTTTCAACACGCTCAGTTCACACATGAAGCATTTACCATCAGTTCACACATGAAGCATTTAACACTTGTGGGATCCCGCATATTGTTCTCTTCACACAGCGTTTCAACTCGGTCAGTTCACACGTGAAGCATTTAACACTTGTAGGATCCCGCATATTGTTCTCTTCACACAGCGTTTCAACTCGGTCAGTTCACACGTGAAGCATTTAACACTTGTAGGATCCCGCATATTGTTCTCTTCACACAGCGTTTCAACTCGGTCAGTTCACACGTGAAGCATTTAACACTTGTAGGATCCCGCATATTGTTCTCTTCACACAGCGTTTCAACTCGGTCAGTTCACACGTGAAGCATTTAACACTTGTAGGATCCTGCATATTGTTCTCTTCACACAGTGTTCCAACACGGTCAGTTCACACGTGAAGCATTTACCACTTGTAGGATCCCGCATATTGTTCTCTTCACACAGTGTTTCAACACGGTCAGTTCACACGTGAAGCATTTAACACTTGTAGGATCCTGCACATTGTTCTCTTCACACAGCGATTCAACACAGTCAGTTCACACATGAAGCATTTAACACTTGTAGGATCCCGCATATTGTTCTCTTCCACAGCGTTTCACTCGGCATTCACCGTGAGCATTTAACACTTGTAGGATCCCGCATTGTTCTCTTCACACAGCGTTTCAAATCGTCAGTTCACACGTAAGCATTTAACACTTGTAGGATCCCGCATATTGTTCTCTTCACACAGCGTTTCAATCGGTCAGTTCACACGTGAAGCATTTAACACTTGTAGGATCCGCATATTGTTCTCTTCACACAGCGTTTCAAATCGTCAGTTCACACGTGAAGCATTTAACACTTGTAGGATCCCGCATCATTGTTCTCTTCACACGTGAGCATTTACATTGTAATCCGCATTGTCTCTTGTCAGGTTCTCACAGCACGTGAAGCATTTACCACTGTAGATCCCCATATTGTTCCTCACACAGCGTTCAACGTCATTCACACTGAAGCATTTACACTGCAGGATACCTCAATAATAATAATAATAATTTTATTTTATTGTACACTAGCCGTTTGCCCGTGTTTTGCAACGAGACTAAATTTCAAATTTACTAAGGCATGGCCGTACTGCTGGACAGCAATGCCTTTTTGAACTTTTTATATGTTTTCTGGACAAAACGATAATGGTTTTGGGGGGGTCAATTCTGAGACATTTTTCGCTATTTCTTACCGTTTTGGCTAAACAACTCCGGACAAACAAACAAACATAGGTAGGTAGTCTTTTTTTCTGTTTTATATATAGAGATAGAGATTTCCAAACACAGAGCTTATGGTATAAAGTCATACATGATCAGTTTTACTACAATACATAATACTTAAATATAATCTCAAAATCAAATTATGTCGATTATTCCGGTAGCTCAGTGGTAAAGGCGGCACTCTGTGAATTCAGATGTCCCGGCCTAACAATTATCGTAAAAAAAACTATAGATGATCTTTATTAATCAGTTACAAAATAAAAATATTAAGTCGATGCATTTGTAATGTACAAGCTCAACGCCTATACTTTAATTGCACAGAGCTTTTTCGCTCATTGCTGTCATCCACTCTCAATATGTATAATTAAAGAATCATCGTCACAGAAAGAGATATTTATACAAACAAATATTTGTCACAATGGAGGTACAGTAATGAGTAAATTTTTACTATGAGTCATCAGTGAGTGAATGATAAAATAAAACCGAAAAAACTGGTTATTTAAGAGACGTAACAATTAAAAATTCGGTATAGACCAAAATTTCAGCATAATTATGGGGGTTTTTTTTTGTTACTCTACAAAAGAAATAGCCCAGTATATTTCTTTCATATATTATAACTTAAGTCATGTACACCATTTCAGAAACACTCCTAAAATACCCGAATCTCTGTTTTAACGCACTCCGATTGGTTATTGCGTTTAAATTAACCAGTCAGGATTAATTGGTATATTAGGATGGATCCAATCAAAAATATCCATTGCTGCGCAGCGTACAGCTAGTATGTGCATAAGAAGAGCTAGGAAAAGATGGAGGAGTGGAGAGTGGAGAGTCGTTGTTGGGGTATGAAGATGGAATTGATCATTGGAAAAGAGATTAGTGACTGTGAAGGATATATTTCAATTGAACGTTTTAAATAAAATCTTATTTTTCTTAATAAAAAAGAAAAAAAAAAAAGCCAATCAGAGTGCGTTGTGTGACGGTTGAAAGGGACATTCGGGGATTATGAGAGTCGAGAGTGTTTCTAGAACGGGCTACTGGTTCTCTGAAGTTTTCGAGTACCATCACTTCAGCCAACTATTACTCTAGTAATGGTAATAAGTAAAAAGAAAATACATACGAACTAGGTTTAGCGTAAGTATACACGCTCGTTTTGTTTTTCTTGGCGTTGAAAAACTAGCGTTTCGCTTGATATTTGAATACATTTACTAACAGTAATTCACATCTTCCATAGTAGCACAAACTGGAAGTGTGCCCAGCACACCAAGGCCTTTTTTTTATTAACCAAGGTTCACTTCTTCCCCAGATGTCCAAACTGGTCGCCAACGAGATTCTGAACAGGTCCAACCTGACGCAGAGAGTGCACGTGATAGAGAAGTGGATAGCGGTGGCGGACATTCTGAAGTGCTTGAACAACTTCAACGGCGTTCTCACCATCATTTCGGCCATGAACAATTCCAGCGTGTTCCGACTCAAGAAGACCTGGGACAAGGTCTCCAAAACGGTGTGTAGTGGTTTCATTGTCTTTTGCCAGCCTCCGTGGCGTAATAGTTGTGACTACTGTCCGTAGTCCAGAGATCCTGAGTTCGATTCCCGTTTGGAGGAGACTTTTCGCATAGAAAATTCTGTTCCCTCCGTACATGTAAGGCTGGCGATTCCGGCCCTACCCAGGCTGGGTGAGGTTAATGTGGGTAGCTGGTACGATTCCCAGCGAATGGAGGGCAAAAACCCCGTCCCGTCTACCTTAAGTCAGGACGTTAAAACCAAATAAAATCAATGGACATGAAAGGAGCCTAGACATTGGATCGGGGCGTCCATATAATCCTCTCACCACCGTTATTTAGGTATCAATACCTATCTTACGGACACGGAATTATTATTATAGTGTCGTTTTTTATACTTATCCATAACAAACAGCCTCTGTGGTGAAAGGGTTGTGACTACTACCCTTGGTCACCGACTTCAGCAGCTTGATTGAAAAGGCGACGGACTTACAATCTGAAGGTCGGTGATTGAGTACCTACCAAGTTAAGCAAAAGTTTAGTATTACGAGTTTAAGTGGTCTGTTGTGATAGTACGATTGTGATTATTTTGAACATTTAAACTTTTATTACCGTTGTTCCAAATTCTCAATTCAAGGTTGTGATACTGATGCAAAGCGAATGGAGAATAAAAGCCAATCAATTGGTCATAATATCATTAGGTAGCAGTAAATTGCATGTACATAATATAGAGAGTGTCCACTGAAATCCTACAACAGTGCAACTAGTCAGATAATGAAAGAAAGAAACACATATGTACCTACTCATATCTCACAGTGATGAACGTTTTGTGTTTGCACCCAGAGTCAGAGATACTGATTCAAAGCGAATGAACGCGAAAAACCAGCTGTTGTTAAAGCAACATTCCATGTCCATATTTCAATTTAATGAGCTAATCCAAGGGAAGACTCGGTCGAAATAAAATCCGTATATTGCCTTTATGGTACTAATTTTAATATCATCAAGTCTGAAAAGCAACTTTGGTGGTCGAATAATTTTATTGATAGTGAATTTAGCATTTTATCTAACTTATTATCAGTATGGTATCTAGCTAAATTGGTGTTTATTATTATTATAGTATGCTTTATTAGGAGGACAGAATACAATGTTAATAGTATAATAAAGAAAAAACAAACAAATGACAAAATAAATAAGTAAAAAGAAATAACACAATAATGGCCTACCTAAAGGGCGGGGTTATTGCTTGTGGCAATCTCTTCCAGTGTGTGTGAGTGTGATAGGTACCCACTTAATACATGAAAACTTCTTTATTTTTCTAGAATTTTATATTTTGTACGAAAATTTTGGAATGCCATCAGACGAATAACTTGATTATTGTTCGTCTTTGGCTGGGCGCCCTTTTAAAATTTGAAAACAATTTCTCCTCCTTTCTCTCTCAGACGAAGCAAACTTACGACAAACTCCGCTCCGTGGTGGATGCAGAGGAGAAGTTCCACAATCTCAAATCGAAACTGCAACACTGCGACCCTCCCTGCATCCCCTACTTGGGCATGTATCTCACTGAGCTGGCAACACTGGACGAAGTCTACCCTACCTTCACCAAGGAGGGAGAAACCAATCTGGTGTACTTCACCAAGATTCGAAGGGTAAGTTAGTTGATTTCAAGGTTTTATTTCTTTATACTTTGTTCTTTCATGTTAAGGTAAATGCATCCTTTTAGGGGTTATGAGGTGAAAGATAAGAGGAAAAGAAAGAGTCAAGGGGAATCTTACTTTGTTCTTTCTATTTATAGGAGATGTTTCTCTGCTATTATTGATATATTTTTGTGTCATCTATAGTAAAATTATTCTTCATTATATGGTCACTTTACAGTGAATGATGATAGCCAGAAATGAAGGTTTACTGTCTTTTCAAAAAGCTAAATAAAGTACAAGGACCACCAATTTTTGTTTTCAACAGTATAGGTACCCAAACTTGCTTTAGGCATTTTATAGGTAGGAGTAACTGTGTTAGTAAATATTTGAAGTCTTTTTATATGATTGACCTCATAATATTGATGGATCAGAAAACGGACTCATAACTAGAGGTCAGCGATTTAAAATCCAAGCAAAGGAACTTGTATGGTGAGTTTGTGTAATTATGACATCACCCTTGTAATTTGCACATTTTTAAAATTAAAATATGCAACATTACAAACAAAACAAGACAATGCCATGACAAACATTTCTTTTTATATTCCAGATGGCCAACACCATCCGAGACATTACCCAGTACCAGAACACTCCCTACAAGATCGAATACAACCCTAAAGTCGCCAACTACATCCTAGACACTTCCTGGATCATTGAAGACGAGGACGTACTACATCAGAAGTCGATGGAGATCGAACCCAGGACCACTGGGCGTCCAAGTTGTGCACAACTGCCCAACCTACCCCTGGCCTCACGTTAAGTTTACATTCAAATGTCTAAATAAAGAGAATCAAACACCTTGGCCGAGGTGTGAAGAAGACCCTTTACAAAGAAAAAGTCAACTGTAGGTAAATATAGGTATTTAATACTTTCTTGTATCAAATTTCATGTACTGACATCATTATGAAGAAGAAATAATGGTATACAAATTAACAGTAGATCACTGGTAATCCAGCTCCATCTTCATAAGGTAGACTACTTACAGTTTTTCTAGTACCTCTGAGTCTAAGACTTTTTTTTCTAGTCAACTGTAACTTTGGCTTTTTAAGGAAACAATCAAACTCTGTTTTATAAGCACTGTCATATTCGGAAAGCATTCTCCATAATACAACGGTCTTCATTGTTAAAATAGCACGTACTACGTACTTTGGTATTTTAATGGTAGAATTAGTCACTCGGTCAGTTCTGCTTGTCACAAACTTTTGAATGACTCGTTGATTTGATAGGAGTAAGCTTCTTGTCAAACTGAAGACGTTGTTTGGATATCATTTGTCTTTTCATTCCGTTAAAAAAAAAATCAATGTAGGAGTTGTAAGAAACTCTTGATATCACGGGATAACCTTAAAAGTCTTTCTTTGAAAATCTTAATAAATCACTTTTGCACTTTACTAGTTTGTTCTGTTACTGTATCTAAAACATAAATTCCTCATTGAATGTCTCAAATCAATAATCATATTAATTTTAATTGTTTATTACATACCTGTGTACATTTGTTCATAGTACAGCAACCTTTCTGAAAGTATAAAGTATTTAGTGTATATACGAACACAGTCATGTTTGTGTTAGTGTCAATAGGTGTAGGTAACATCAATTGATGTTTTTTTAATATGTTTGTAAAGCAGGGTCTAGTTTCATAGATATGACTGTATAAGTTCGACGTTACAACAATAATAGACCTTTGTAAACAGGAAGTTACCTTCACTTTTTCACCAATAATGTATTTACAATTTTGCCTAGGGCAATTCTGCTTTCCTGTTGATTGATACACTTGAATTGATGATACTGGTGTATATAACTATAAAGTTGAAAATACCACTTTAATATAATCGAATATAGATAGATGGACTTGAATTGATACACTCGGACTATGTACCAACAAATTCACAATGATCCTTACGATAGTCCGCTATAACTTACCAACCCTCAACTTATTTAAAAACAGTCTGGGTCGTTGTCTCCAATTGCGGCCAAAAATAATTGTTACCTTAACGCAAATTGTTGTAATAAAAAGAAATGAATAATAGAACAATATAGTTTTTTGATCACAGTTCTGTACGATTTTATATAATTAAAAAAAAAATAATATTTCTGTTTTGAAAACTGACTGGAAAAAAAAAAAAAAAAAAAAAAAAAAATCACAGAGAATTGCTTTGTCTAAAGATTGTTTCGAAGTGGTGGCTATGTTGTTACCGTGGATTTTCTTTTTATGGTACCTTAATAAAATTAACTATATGATTATTATTGGTAGGCATAGTATAATTTCATTAAAAAACATAGTATTTTCATCTGTTGTTATAAATTTCAATTTCCAATTTATTGTAATTAATATGAAATGGGTAAGTATCTTTTTCAAACATACCTACATATTCTCTCTTCTAAAGTTTGACCAATTATTTTTCTTCCCTTGTATGTTGTATTTATCTGTGTCTAAAATTTATTCTTCTTTTTTTCTTATCAAGCAAAAAAGTTAAGTTTTGGTGTTCAGTGTCGTATTTGAAAGACTAGTTTTTCAAGTTGATAATCTATTTTTTAGTTTTTAAAATTGCAAAATGACAAGAGTATTGACGATGGCTATGAATTAAGTTATGTGGTTGAAGTTCAATAGAACAGGTCTGTAATAATACTATCGATATGCTGTTCGAAGAGAACGGAAGTTGTGACAATCATTATATTGATGCTCTTTGGAACATTACCTTGGATTTAGTAATGAGAAGGTAAAGATTTATTAGGAAAATGTGGTACCTGCTGATTTTAAATAAGGTACAAATTTACAATGGTTTATTGGCATCAATGTGGTTATATTTCTGTTTGAAATTATTAAAGCTGATTTATTAAAATTTGAAGGGAAAATAATAGAAAATATTACTTGTTAATTAGGTTTTCTCAAATTATTCCATTGAAAAATGAGAAAAGTGAAGGTTCACATGTTGTAAAACCACTTAAATATAACATAAGACTTAATAATTTCGCTCTTAGCCTGAAGAACGGACGTCCAATATCGGGCTAATAGTCTAAATCTCTAAATCACCTGCATATTTTATATCTTATACATAATATAAAATACATACAAATGTATATATTATTATATTTATAATATAAATGAAAATTTTCACATTACAAAACATTATTAATTTCAACCATTTAACAAGTCTTCTTAAATTTTATTTTTTAATACATATAATTATGAATATTAATTAATCCTTTGCTGTGATAAATATTATTTATTTTATTATTTACTCTCGATGTTAATTTATTTTCTTTAAAATCTCACTTATTTCTATTATATTTTAAGATCTCCAAAATAATTTCATTGTAATCTTACTATTTATTTTTTAAGTACAACTTTCGATTTGTTTTCAACTGTACCTACTTTTAGAATATAGTTACAAGGAGTTATTATGAGCGTTTTTCCAAATACTCTTTTGTAACATTGAATTTTTTTTTGTTTTTTTTTTTTCTATTTCATAGGAGGATTGGTAGAAAAGTTCTTCTATTTACTGTAATATATTTTCAAGCACCACAATTCTCCTTTTTTCAAATTAATTTGATAAAATTCAGAAATATATTTTTATCAATTCTTACTTGTTTTATTTTTAATAACAATACCTCTGTCCATAATAAATATTTATTTTATGTAGAACAAACTGTTCTGTAACTTCTCGAAACAACTAGTTACCAAGTTTCTATAGGTTCTCAATTCTCTTTTACATTTGTTTCTAGAAAAAGATTTCAACCTAGAGATCTACATAACATTCTTTTTTTCTCTCCAAAATTTCATACAAAATTTGTTCTACAGGCTGAATTAGTTGATTCTAACCAGTGATGTGGACAATCTCCAAATCTCCATTTCTTTTTTATTGATAATTTATTATATCCTATTACATAGGAATGTTTAATTTCAAACCATATCAGACATTTCATATCCATTGAATAAAAGTAATTTGTACATATTACTGGGTAAAAATAATCATCATTTTATTCCTATTAAAAAGTTAATCATTTTACTTAGTGTAATTATTAAAATAAAACTTACTTTTTCGACTTTTACTTCAACATAATATAATTATGTAGGTTTATAAAAAGTGTCAATAAGATTGTATTTCCTCTCCACGGTTTCTGATTGTTTGGTAATTACCTATTTATTATTGTTGATAAGAACAATGATTTCTGACTGTCGCGACCAAAGTGACTACTTTATTATCGTTTTGCAGAAATTTGAATAAGACAAATGAAATAATTATCTTCATAGACAAAGTGAGTTTCATTCTTCCTACTGATCAAAGTTTCTTTTGGACATATTTAATGAAAAGCCCGAGGCGTATTTTACAGACAGCTTACGAAATATTTAAAATATTTAGACATTATCAAAATAATACAACAAAAAAAATGTTCGAGTTGGCGTTAATCAAATCTAGAGTGCAATGGAATATTGAATAATACAAATCTATAATTATATTAACTATTGTTAGGTATATAATTATACATACTTATACCTTTATTTTTTAAGAAGAGTTCAACATAACATACCAACTGTCGATTTTTGACCTCACTGTGTTATAGGCATGATTCTTGAACAATTTAAGGGGAGTGTTAAATATATTATTCTGATCATGTGGTCTGAAATGCAAACAGTAAAATTATTGAACCTCCATCGATTTATTCATAGTATTTTTAATGTAAAGAAAATAAAACAATAAATTAATAATATTGAATGGATGAATGTTTAAAATTTGTTTCTTTACTTTTGAATGAGGATGCTAGTTAGTCTATTTCGAAAAAGAGCTAAACCCCAACTTTACAGGAAGTCCAGAAAACTAATTTATTTTGGGATTTTTGTTGATTACTTTTTGATATTTCATCAAAAAGTAATGAATAGTGTTAAATAATCATTACATTTTAACCAATTTTTTTAATGAACGCCTGATAAGTATTCCTGGGTGTCTATGCAATGTGCTATGGTTTAATGAACCTCACTAAGCACGAAGAACAAAATCTTAAATCCTAATGATTACATTACTAGCCGATTTGCGTACTTTTTCACTGTGTAAAAGTTAAAATAGACGTACAGTATTAGAATAAATATTGAAATATCTATTTCAGTGCCAGTTGTGTTGTTCGACACTTTTTTTTGCTGTCTATTAGTACCGTTTGAGTGTTTACATTAAAACATGATCATCATAAAACATGATCATTTCCCTACATGCAAATAATATAGAAAATAAATCTTCTTACGTAAAAAAAAACTAGGTAAATACTTCAAAATAAAAAAGAAAAATCAGACGAAGAAAATGAGACTTTCAAACTGACATAACATTAAACTAAATTGCAGGTATGAGATATAACTAAATTGTATGAGATAGAACTAAATGGTTTGAGATAGAACTAAATTGTATGAGATAGAACTAAATAGTATGAGATAGAACTAAATTGTATGAGATAGAACTAAATTGTATGAGATAGAACTAAATGGTATGAGATAGAACTAAATTGTATGAGATATAACTAAATTGTATGAGATAGAACTAAATGGTATGAGATAGAACTAAATAGTATGAGATAGAACTAAATTTTATGAGATAGAACTAAATTGTATGAGATATAACTGAATTGTATGAGATGGAACTAAATGGTATGAGATAGAACTAAATAGTATGAGATAGAACTAAATTGTATGAGATAGAACTAAATAGTATAAGGTAGAACTAAATTGTATGAGATAGATATTAATTCCGATAAATTTCCAATATTAGAACAAGGAAGTATTTTACTTTTTTTTTTTTTTGTAAAAAAAAAAAAAATATTTTTTTGCTCCCATTTCAATTTCTAAACGTTTCATAACCTCCTGAGAAACTGTGGTTTTGTGTCTGTTTGTCGGTCTTTCGGGGAAAAACTTTCCTTTTTACGCACAACTCTCAACAACTACTAAACGGATTTCGACGAAATTTTGTACACATATAAGAGACAATCAGGAGACATTCTGTAGATGGTCCCATTTTAAATCCATCAACTTCACACCAGCGGTTCATGCGCCTGACCACTAACTTTTTACATAAACGCTTATATCTCGTGAACGGTAAACCCGATTTTGATGAATTTATGTTTTGCATACCGTTTTAAATTGTGCATTTATGATATTATGATGATAGATATTTAAAAAAAAAAATCTAAAATTTTGGTCAAAAAAGTCAAAACATAAGGTCCAAGACTTGCCGATTCAGAATTTTTTGTAGAATGTAAAAACGGTACTCTACCATAAAAACAAATTGAAGAAAATCGTTTTAGCGGTTTTGGAGATACGAGTGATTTAGTATGAAATCTCAAAATTACCACTTGTATTTTAATGTGAACCAATCATGAGGAAGTATTGTGTCCATAATTGGCAGTGGTTTTAGATTTTCATGTTTAATATTTATTTTTTTGAGTGGGATTTAACGTCGCTTTCAACTGCCATGGTCATATCACGACGGGGGTTTTACCCTCCATTCGCAGGAAACTCACAAACCTGCTACTCACATTGACCTCACCCAGCCTGAGTGGGGCCGGGAAAAGCCAGCGTCACGAGAATTAGAATTTGAATGGTCACCTATCCAAGTCTTAACCTCGCTGGATGTCGCTTAACTTCGGTGTTCTGAAGGGAACCGGTGTATTCAACATGCCATCGACGCTGGCTTGTTTAATATTTATTAGTTCTGATTATTATCTCATTTGAAAATTTACGTGTTCATTATAATATTATGTATCTTTTAGATGTCAATGTCAGTAGATTCAACCATATTGGGTCGAAGAGTAGTAGGGACTCTAAATTGATTATTTTCTTTTTATATGATCATAAGAATTAGGTCAATTAGATCTTATTTATTATTTCGCAGATTGTGATTCAGTTTTAAAAAGACCATTTTTTAGGCGCGCGGAGCTTGCTTTTCAATCAATCGGGCTTTTTGTTTGAAAATGACAAAAAGCGAATTCAAAATCGTAGAGTAAATTTAATACAATCAAACTTTCCTTATTATAGAAATAGAATAAGGAAAGTAAAAACACACACACACACACACACACACTTACAAAAAGGGTATTTTTCTTTTGGATAATTTTTTTTTCCAGGTTCGATATTTCCAAATATTTCCATTTTATTCCAAAGTCAACTTCACCGCATTCGTGAAAGAAAAATGCGTTTCGGTACTTTTTAAAGATAAACATGGACTTATTTATTTATTTATTAGTGTTTATAGACCTTATGGTCCACAAGTGGACATAGTCAATCGTCAATACAATACATAAATATAGGATATAATACAATATAAAAAAAAACTTTGACAGAGTAGATGGTAAGTAGATGTAAGAAAATTAAAAGATATTATAGAAAGTGGAACGGGCTGCAATGAACTTCAATTTATTCTAGTTGTTAACATGTTAACAAGAAAAAAAAATCATAGAAGAATACTAATAAATAGATAGTGAGTATGTATCTGTAGTAAATTGTTAGAGTTTGTTTAGGGTATACCAGGTGAGTATTTTGTTTTAACCTATAAAAGAACTGGAAGCAAGAATTTTCTACTTCCATTTTGGTTAATCAAACTGGAAGAAGGAAGAAGAAAAATTTCCTCTTCCTAACGAAAAATGACTTGCTTCCAGTTTGTTCATTTTATTCCAGTTGCATCCACTTTGGTTGGAAAGAAAAATACAGCTATATACATAGTACAGCTATACAAGTGGTTAACGCGCCAGAATGGTAATCCTGGTAGCGTAGGGATCCGTTGGTTCGAATCCCAACCAGTGCATGAATTTTTCCTCACTAATTTGATTTTGTGACCACATAATAATAAGACTCTGAGGGTTAGGTGGTAGAAAATGCGTTGAGCATTAACCTCGCCTGGTGGTAACCTTCCACTTAAGAGTATTATAATAACATAAAACAAAAAATCCTCACGTCCAATACCTTCTGCAGTCTGTCAGGTACCCTAGTTTTATTAGTCACGAGTAAGTACCCCACAAAATTTAAATTTCGTATTTTTTATTCCACGACACACAAATCTCTGACTCACTTATCGCTTAAGATTCTGGTTTGGAGCTGGTTCTTGTGACACACTGGTTCACCATGTAGGGTACGGCTACGTCGAGAAAGTTAAACAAGCAGGTCGAGTGGTTTTGTAATCGCTGTACCCTACATTGAGGACCGAGCTGATCTCGCCTGTACCCTATTCGAATGGACGAGTACCCCACAACCTTATGTCACAATCTGGAATCCTATCAACAAGAAACCGGTAGTAGAGGCGGATAAGCGAGACCACACTCATGGAGTTGATTCTAGGAATTTCCTTCGATTCTTTTAGACTTTTTTCGATTATGTTAAACTGTTGGTATAATGGGACTACCTGACTAGCGCTGACAGTCTAAATAAAGCACTACTTATACTTTTACCTATACTTATACTTGTACCGTCTTATACTTATTTATACTTAAGTCTCTTAATTTTTCTAGTAGCTACCTATTTTTATAAAGAATGGGTAACATTCTTTAATGAAAGGTAACCACCAGGCGAAGTTAATGCTCAGAGCATTTTCTACCACCTAACCCTCAGAGTCTTATTATTTATGTGGTCACAAACTCAAATTAATGAGGGAAAATTCATGCACTGGGATTCGAACCAACGGATCCCTACGCTACCTGGATTACCAGTCTAGCGCTTTAACCACTTGACTACTAGTGCACGTGGTTGGATGGGCCGTGAAACTGTAAAATTGGCTGAGTAATCGAAACTACTTTAGAAATGGTAAGTTGCTTATAGCTTAAAGCCTTATACTACTCCGCCATCAAGGCTGTTGTAGCTACTGCCTATGTGTCTGAATTGCATGTGCTCCATTAATATCTTCCTAAAACCATTGACTTAACCTTTGTTCATTTGTGATAGTGAAAAAGTTATTGAGTCCGATCTCAGCCTCATATAGAAGAAATCCTTTGGAATTTCCAGTACTTCCAAAAGGCTAATTAATATCCATTTTAAAAGTCCCCTGAAAAATGTCAATAGTAACTGTCATTTGTATAATTTGATATGACAACTTTGTACAAGACTGTTATCACTTATTACTATCACATATTGAGTACATAAAAAAAGATCAAGTATTATTTCTGATTCCAAAACGATTCGCTCCTCTACGACACTGGAATTTAGGATTCATAAAAAAGATTGTTTTACTACCTAGTAAGATCACGCTTGTAAACAAAACGTTTAAATTGAGGCGCTCTCTATAAATTTTAGTCATTCAAAAAACGAATTTGATTCAAAATAAAACGTTACCCATTCTAGAATTTTGTATTAAATTGATTTTTTAAAAAGTGTCGTTTATAACTTACTGTCTTTTATACATTAATAAAATAAATTGTGTTTTTAGTGTTAAAATTTAGTTTACTTTTGCAAAAAAAAATCTTTCTTTTCTAAATTTTGGTATAATCAAGTATACGTTCGTTGCTTTGTTTAATCCTATGCAATACTATTCAAACAAAGACCTAATCTTGTTTAAACGTTTTTTAATATACTCATAAAAAGTCTAATAAATTTTAAATCCAACAAAATTCTTCATACCTACATGACTTAGTTATTTTACTATCCTGAACCAAATGCATAGACAATAATCGTTGGTGATTAAAAATTAAATTTATAGCCCTTGTTGAAAATAAAAGGTTTGCCAAAGAGTCTACTACTCAGGCATTATGGATTACAAAGTCATTTCCCAACTCGTGCAAAAATTTCGAGCACACAGGAAAAGCTCACGTCTGGTGTCTAAAGATGGACTACCAGTAGATTCAGAAGAGGCATGTTCCAGCAACATCACAGAAGCTTTGTCCACTAAGAGCACCATATCTGTCAGTACCATTCAGGCAACGGTTGAGGAAAAAACATTATCTCATACAATATCTAAAGATAAAAAAGACTTGTCGATCTCTAAGATCAATCAAATCAATGATAATAAAGGCTTTGAAGAAGATGCTGTTTTCAAAGATGAAATTGACAACCGAATTGTCAATAATGTTGAAGAAAAAACTACAATTGAAACTGATGTTGCTATCAAAGAAATAATTGTTAACAAGAAGTATGAAGCTGAAGATAAGAATCTGGAAAATCAGATGATCAGCCTAGATAAGAATGTGGAAAATCAGATGACCAGCCTAAATAAGAATCTGGAAAATCAGATGACCAGCCTAGATAAGAATCTGGAAAATCAGATGACCAGCCTAGATAAGAATCTGGAAAATCAGATGACCAGCCTAGATAAGAATCTGGACAATCAGATGACCAGCCTAGATAAGAATCTGGAAAATCAGATGATCAGCCTAGATAAGAATCTGGAAAATCAGATGATCAGCCTAGATAAGAATCTGGAAAATCAGATGATCAGCCTAGATAAGAATCTGGAAAATCAGATGACGAGCCTGCTCGCACGGCTGGATCGTTTGGAGACGCGCTTACTTCAGCTAACCCGCGTTCAGTCGCTGGCTGATCTGATCGGGCGGCTACACATGGCTTTCAGCGGGGACCAGATGGATGAGGCGCGGGTGCAATGCCTCATGGAGGATTACGTGAGCAATATGGAGGAGTGGAGGCGATACGCCAAGTTCAACAAGGACAGGTAAAACAATTTTATATTGTTTCATTTTCTACAAATTTCAACGATTTCTTTATTTATTTATTTTATGAATTTACGAGGAGTCCCCATTAATACAAAGACTCTTAAATTTAATCTATACATAAAAAGAAACTCACAGCTATAAAAAAAAGAACAGAACAAAACAAATGCACCTACCTACTTACTTATTTATTGTAATTATTTAATGAAACTCTCATCTTATGAGATCATTATTATTATTATCTGACCTGGTTGCAGGATTTTCAGTGAAACCCTTACAATTAACACTGCGACCTAATTAGATCTACGGTGACCAGTTGATACTATTCGGTTATAACATCCTGATTTATATAGTCAGGACGGGGGTTTTAGCCTCCATTCGCTGGGAATCGCACCAGCTACCCACATCAACCTCACCCAGCCTGCAGGATAGGTCCAGAAATGCCAGCCTCACGTGTTTGGAAGGGACAGAATTTTCTTCGAAAAGTCTGCCCCGACCGGGAGTCGAACTCGAGACCTCTGGACTATGGGCAGTAACCGTTACGCCACGGAGGCTGGCAATGAGATCATAGTTGAAAAAAACTCAAAGTAATAACGACATTTTTTTAATTCTAAACGGGATTTGCTCAAGAGTTTGTTTGGATGCCGGGTCCACACTAATCGAACATTGTTGGCTTACAATGTTATTTCAAACAAGTCGTAAAAACATTTTCTAATGCCGGTTCCACACTGCGAACATTGTTAGCTAACAATGTTCGCTTAGTGTGGACCCGGCATAGAGAAAAACTACTGACAATGAACTGGTATAATACTCGTAATTCGAAAGTTGAAAACCAATTGTACAATATTTTAAGAAATTAAAAAAAAAACCGTTCTGGGCTTAATATCTTTAGTGTTCTGGTCAGCTTTACTGTTCTGGACTTAATAGCTTTACTTATAAAGCTTTGCCCGTATAAGATTTTCTATTATTATTATTATAACATGAACATTTATTTTTGTTTTTACATTTGATATTTTTGATACATTAGAAGGGACAATTCAGTCCTATTCGTTAATTTTGAAATCATATGACCTACATAAGTAGGTCATATCAGTTAAGTGTTGAGGAAGCTTCTGACTAGCTGACAAGTTTATTATTATTATTATTATTAATCATCAGATACACCCGTAACCTGGTGGACGAAGGAAACGGCAAATTCAACCTGATTCTCCTCTGCTGGTCTGAAGGTCAAATCTCCTCTGTACATGACCATGCGCAGTCGCACTGCTTCATGAAAATGCTGCAGGGGTCATTGACCGAGGTGCGATACCGAGAGCCGAAGCCAACATCGGCAGAGTCCGCCAACCTTCAGCCCCTGGCCGAGATATCCCGAACAGTGTTGAACGAGAATGACGTCTGCTACATAAATGGTGAGTTTCTGTCATACCTTAACAACTTCTGCAATTTTTTTTTTAGAGGGAGATAGGGGAAAAATCTTTTAAAGACACCCGGTTAACATGGAGAGTAGGATTTCTACCCACTAAAAAACCTATCTCTCTCATTTATAGACAGTGCATCCGGAACCGTTACTTGAACATTACCAGTCCTGGTTAGGACTAGTAATGTTCAAGTTTAGCAAAAAAATATTATTTTTTTAACTAGAAAAAAATTGTCGGGAGACCTTGAAGAAATATTTCCGACGCAAAGTAGAGCTACACTGAATTGAGGAAAGTCGATTATCTGAACAAATATTAAAAAAAATCGGAACAAAAATATATATTTTTTTTACAATAACGAACACAATACATCCGATTTCTAATAATAGAAATTTCTCGGAAGTAATAATAGAGTAGTCTGGCTGGGGGACTATAAAAGTCTGGCTGGGGGACTATAAACAGGGAGTAGACCAGCATTGGCTTGGTTCTGGGGGCCCTTGTCAATTATTAGCCTCCTTGCAAATACAGTGGTAGAAGTGCTCAGTCATTCCTCCACTGTCTGGCTACCATCGTTCACGATGACGCCACCTTACGACGACGAATAAATGACTCAAGACAATAATAATATTTTTGTGCTCTATTATTCTTCACAGACTCCATCGGTCTGCACAAAGTGGGGAACTGCGGGCCACATCCGGCCGCGGTGAGTCTGCATTTGTACAGCCCTCCTTTTGACATGTGCTCCTCGTTCGATCCCCAGACTGGCCAGAAGTCGCTGGTTCAAATGTCCTTTTACTCCAAATTCGGCGAGGAACAATAATAATAGCCGATGGTGTAGAGCAGCGCTTCTCAAACTGAGTTCAGCGGACCCTTGGGTGTCACGAGACCTAATTAGAAGAAGGGAGAATCATTTTTTTTTTTTTTTTGATGGTGTAGACCAGCGCTTCTCAAACTAATTTCAGGAGAATCTTTTTTTTTTTTCTTCTTTTTCTTCTTCTTTTTAAGCAATGGTACAGTCAAATAATAATGTCACCTTATTTATACTGCCCGATTAGGCCTATTAAGTCCCATTATTTCAGCAGTAAGCTCAAGACGTATTGTTATGTGGTAAAAATCCCAAATAGAAGGATAAAGTGTCATGTCCCGGCTGGGTTTCGAACCCACAACCTTTTGAATCTTTGGATTCACAGAGTGCCGCCTTTACCACTGAGCTACCGGGACAGACTAATTATTTAAAAAGACAGTAATGCGACCATGTTTTTGTACTAGCTTTTCACCATTCAGTATAAACTACCTACTTACCTACATTATTTTGATCAGGTAGTCACGGCGGTCAAGTGGTGTACCAATGGCGTAGCTAGACCCTCCTACGCCACTGGTTTTTACCAGGTATCTAAATAAGATATTCGGACATTGAAAATACCAAAAAGTTCCATAATTCTGCACTACCTACTGAAAGTATTATCAAAACACAAAGACACACCTTTTCCACGTACAATAATTCATTTGAGAAGTAGGTATTACCCAGGATTTAGGAAAAATAATAGCGGAAGAAGAACGGTAACGCCTGGCTAGCCATGAAACAACTGCTATACTCGTATATATTTATGTACATATTTTTGAACTTTGTTTTTGTTTTTGTTTTTTTTTTTAAGTGGGGTATAACGTCGCTTTCAACTGCCATGGTCATATCACCCTCCATTCGCAGGAAACTCACAAACCTGCTACTCACATTGACCTCACCCAGCCTGAGTGGGGCCGGGAAAAGCCAGCGTCACGAGAATTAGAATTTGAATGGTCACCCATCCAAGTCTTAACCTCACTGGATGTCGCTTAACTTCGGTGTTCTGAAGGGAACCGGTGTATTCAACATGCCATCGACGCTGGCTGAACTTTGTTTTACTTGTGTTGTATTTATTGTTTCTATGTGTAAATTGTAAATATTCAAATAAATGTCTGTATCCTGTAGTTATTATTCAAATATTTCACCTCTATGTTCTCTTTCTTTCGCTCTGTCTAATTTCCAAACCAACAATTAAGTCCACTGCGAATAAAGACTATTATTGCAGCAGTAAGACTTGTTATTATGTGGTAAAAATGCCAAATGGGAAAATAACCTTTACCACTGAGCTGCCGGAATAATCGACATAATTTGATTTTGAAACACCCGGTTTTACCCCAGGTTTTACAGGTATTAACCTGGCATTTAGGTACTACCCCTAGTAAGACGGTTAGAAATTCATAGGGCTGTTGAAGAAAATCTCAACTATGTATAAATTTACATTCGGCCATGCCTTGAATATTACGCAAGGGAAACAGTCGCAATGTGGGTAAAAGTAATGATGATAATTAGGTGATTATGTCAATTGAAAGACATTGCATGAAAAATAATACTTAATAACAATAATAATTCAACTTGATATTCTAATATTTCATAAGATCCTGCTGGATTTGTTTAATTAAACTTTGTTCATCCTTATTAATAATTATTATTTTAATCGCCAGTCCACTAATCTGTTGTGTATTCACATTACCTGAATTCACTCCCATTTTTTTTTTTTTTTTTTTTTTTTTCACAGACTATATTATTATATTCCTTGTTTGGTTGGTACATATAGTTCTTTGAAGTCTCCGCTTGAAAATTCCGACACGCAATTGCAATCTTTCCTGAATCATAAATAATAATCCTGATAATGATTACAAGCACTTTTTAACATCCTGTACTTTTATAGATGATTACATTTCTTGTGAGGTATTGTAAAAATGTAAACGACCATTGATGATGAAATGATATTTCTCACTTTTCTGTTTATACTGATTGAAATAGAGAGCTTATAGTTGACGGCATGGATACTCAGAGCTATTACTTGCTGATGAGAGCAAATAAGCTCAAAACAGATGTCCAGGTATGTTCTGATATTCATGTACATCACTCTTCTGTTTATACTGATACTGATTATACTTATACTGCTTGTGAGGTATTGTGTTAGAATTGTGAGATATAAAGTACCAAAGTTCTTCAGAGTGGTTCCAACGCTGATTAATCCGTTGTTCTGGGTAGCCAAGCTAAGCTAATACAGTTAATGGCTACTTATTTCGTAGAAGGTACCGGTTGAAGGAACATGTTTGAACTCTGGAGGACTGAGGATGCGCAGCGCAGGATCAGACAAATCTTTTCTGGAACCAGTTCCAATTCCAATTCCAATTCCAAGCCAGTGTTGCTTTAGTTCTGTTTTGAAAAAGTGCTCCGGTGATTCATCGCTGTAGAAGTACGCGGAGTCTCCTGATCGAGTCTTGTTGGCTGTAGAAAAAATTGTGTTTCATTTTTTTTTTTCTTTTTCTTAAAAAATAAATAAATAAAAATTGACTTGGCAGTAGAGGTAGTGTGTCGACTACTACCATTTGAAGCAAATGCAGAGTTTACTGTTGCTTTTAAACATTTTAGCTTCTGTCTTTTAGAATGGATTAATAGAACAATTAATGCATACGTTTTTTTTTTAATTTAAACATATTTCTTGTAAAATTGGATGATGTCTGTATCATTATTATGTGTTCGATAGATCGTGATCAAAAGCCAGAGTGATTGTTGGTGAACAACATCAGGCTTCGTCATTTATCGTGAAAATATCAGCCATCTACATAATTGTCTTCTGTATTTTGTTCATTCTGAATCTAAGGTAAGTTTGATTTGATTTTCAAGAAGATTGTATCCCCAAATTTATGGGTAAAACACCATAATATGGTTTTGGCACAATTTTTACGGCTGGATGCCCCTCCTAACGCCAACTATTTCATTTGATTTAATGTTCTGGGTTAGAACGGGGCTTTTACCCTCCACTCGCTGGGAATCGTACCAGCTACTCACATTAACCCCACCCAGCCTGAGTAGGACCGTAAATGCCATCCTCACATAATATAAAGGGAGGGAACAGAATTTTCTGTGTGAAAAGTCTGCTCCGACCGGGTATCGAACTCAAGATTTCTGGAATACGGGCCGTAGTCACAATTGTTAATACGCCACGCAGGCTGGGGATAATACAAGAGAAAATAATCCAGTTGAAATCAACCCCTTTCTACCTGATTATGTATAATCAGTATTTTATGACTTACAATAACATGACCAAGAAACCATATCTTTTATAGCTTACGCCAATACTTCTGTCAGGCATTGCTTTAATCGGAATTTTGGTTCTGATTAAAGTGTTGACAGTAAAAAAAAAGGGAAAATTACCAGTTAATAAAAGAAACCTGGATCCTAGATAGGTATCAGGAGGAAAAAAATCGGGTCCCTTGAGCTCTCTTATATCCAGGTTCGACTTTATTTTGTTACAAAAAAAATGTTTTTATGACTTTCTTGAAATAACATTGTTGGCAATAATGTTATGGCTTGGCGTGGACCCGACATTATAATAAATCTCTTTAGTGGAAGGCATCCACCAGGCGAGGTTAATGCTCAAAGCATTTTCTACCACCTAACCCTCAGAGTCTTTATTTATTTATTTATTTAAACAATAAACGGGCTTAATTGCCCTGTTCTAACTATTGTACAATATATTTCCCTAACCAACCCTAGTGAAAAATATATAAAATTCTATATCTATTTAGATTACATACAAAAGACAATATTACTAATATTATTAGATCTAAAAAATAAGATAAAATGGGAAAAAATTAAAAGAACTGAGTTAATTTTTTTGTGTAATTCACGAATGAACAACGGAGTTGTGATAGAAGTGTTTGATCTCATTGGTGTTGTGGATAGAGAAAAGGTCAAGGTGCTCTCTTAACTTGTTGGCTGAACGCTGAAAGCGAATCATCGGGGAATTTTGGAGGTAATTAGAGCGAACATAAGGAGGTCTAAAAGGTAAAGTAGAGCGAGTCGTATATTGTGGAACATTTATGTTAATGGATGAAAGAAGATCTGGAGCGTCCAATACTGAGCTTAAGATTTTATGAAAGATAATCATATCGTACATGTCTCTTCTCATGTACAAAGGCAATAAGTCTAGCGACTTCTCCAGTGTATCGTAAGACTGATCTGGAGTTCTCATTTTGTACCCCAACGTTCTCAAAGCCTTACGTTGGATTCGTTCAATCCTACCAGAATGAAAATTATAAGAAGGGTTCCAAATGCTGGAGGCAAATTCTAATACCCCACGAACTAATGAACAGTATAGAATCTTGAATGAAAGAAAGTCTGGGAAATCTTTTGTTGATCTGGTAATAAAGCCTAGCATTCTAAAAGCTTTGGAACAAATGGCATCTATGTGTGGAACAAAAGATATTTGAGAATCAAAGACAACGCCAAGATCTCTAACAGAAAGTACTCTAGGGATAGTACTAGAATCAAGGGTATAATCATAAAGAATGGGATTTTTAGATCGAGTAAAGGAAATGACATTACACTTGGATGAATTGACATGAAGAAGATTAGCTTGAAACCATTGATTAAGTGAGAGAAGAGCACTTTGCAAAATTTCGCAGTCAGACGTGGAACGAACTGATCGGAAAAGTTTGAGATCATCGCAGAACAAGAGATATTTTACATCGTGCAGTGACAGACAGTCTTGAACATCATTAATGAAAAGAAGAAACAAAACAGGACCCATATGAGATCCTTGAGGAACTCCAGAACTTGCGAAGAAGGACTGGGATGTAGAAGAAGAAACACGAACCATGCACTTACGATTAGAGAGATAACTGGAGAACCAGAGAAGAAGAGAGCCTGAAATACCATAGCTAGAGAGTTTATCAAGAAGAATCCTGTGATTGACGCGGTCGAAAGCCTTAGTTAAGTCAAGATATAGAGAATCCACTTGGCTATTGACAGATATACTAGAAGAAATATAGTTTAAATAATTCAGAAGATTAGAAGAAACCGACTTGTTAGGCATGAATCCATGTTGATGTGGAATAATTAGACGAGTAAGTTGAGGAAAGAGTTTTTGAAGAACAATGGATTCAAAGAGTTTTGGAATCGTAGAAAGAATAGATATGGGTCGATAGCTAGTAATCAAGTTTTTGGGATTGTCCTTCTTGGGAACAGGAGTTACATAAGAAATTTTCCATGAAGACGGGAAAATACCTGAACTCAAGGATTCATTGAAGAGGAACCATAAAGGACCAGAAAGCGTATGGGCACAATATTTGAGAAAAATGGGAGGGATGCCATCAGGGCCCATACCTTTATGAATACTAAGAGACTGGAGTTTATTGAGAACATCATTGAAAGACAAATCACAAGAAGGAATGGAGTCATTAGATTCAAACTGAAATTCAGGAGAACAAAGAGGGACATTCATGAAGACAGAAGAAAAATGTTCTGCAAATAGGTTAGCTGAAGAAAGAGAACATGATGATTTAAGATCGCCATACGTTAGAACTTTGGGAAGAGATGATCCACCTTTAAGATTTCTTTGGAATTTCCAAAAATAGCGAGGATTCTCATGGATACTATTACTTACAGAAGAAATATATGAAGAGTAACAGTTTTTAGCGGAAGACTTACACAAAGAACGAAGATGAGAAAATTGGCGATAGAGGTTAGGATTACCAGAAGACTTATACAGTTTTTTTTCAGAAAAAAAAACAGTTTTTTTCTCTTATTATCATGTGGTCACCAACTCAAATTAGTGAGGAAAAATTCATGCACCGGTTGAGATTCGAACCAACGGATCCCCACGCTACCTGGATTACCAGACTAGCGCGTTAACCACTTGACTACCAGTGCACGATTTTTTTTTTACCTTTTAGACATTAGAAATTTGTGAAAGCGAGAAGTATTTCCACGCGTTCAGTTGTGTCAATACTCATAAATTATCTCTAGCTCTCTACAATCACCATCCGAATAAATAGGTATTTTATTTATTCTGATATTAGCGTCGGGATTCACTCATGGATGAAACTAGAATTTTCCCATCTGCTAAGTAGGTATGTTAGTAGGTTTGACAGTTAGTCCTATGAGGATTGCTACCAGGCTATAAGAAACATCCGTCCATTTCGTGTGACACATAACTTCCTCAGTCATCATATCTCGTGACGAATATTTGAATTTTTGAATATCAAAATTTAGAACAATTAAATTTTTATATTCATAGGACATTTAATGTAGTGAGCAGTTAGTTAGTTTGAGGTACCTCTTTGGAAAAATATATCATAAATGAGAAGAAAAAAGTTGTCATATTTGTCTTAATCACAATGGTAATGTCACAACTTTTTTTAAGTTATCATATTTGTGTTAATCACTTTCGTGATGTCACAACTACTCACACTTGCTTTGCTAAATCTATGCTGAAGCCGGGACTTGAACCACCGACCTCTAGGTTACAAGTCTGCCGCCTTATCGATCAAGGTCGATTGTAATGTCACAACTACTCAGACAAAGGCTGGCGCTGAAAAGAGGGGTATGTAAAAATGCCCATCTGAAAAACATTTGAATGAATCTCCATCATAACCTTGGAACTCTCGGAAGCAGAAGAAAACTGTGTTCGAACAGTTGACACGCCAGGAATCACGCTTCATTGGGAGCACAGTAATGTCCTGGTGTCTAACAGTCAAACAGTTAAGCCCTAATCATCCGTCAGATTTGTGCACAGCACTTTCATTCGTCTATCTATTTTACCAACAACATAGAACGCAATCTGTATAATGTCTGTATAAACAGAAAAGTGAGAATTTATAATAGATACATAGGTACATATTTTTTTTTTTTTTTTTTTTTTTTAAGTGGGGTACGACGGGGGTTTTACCCTCCATTCGCAGGAAACTCACAAACCTGCTACTCACATTGACCTCACCCAGCCTGAGTGGGGCCGGGATTAGCCAGCGTCACGAGAATTAGAATTTGAATGGTCACCCATCCAAGTCTTAACCTCGCTGGATGTCGCTTAACTTCGGTGTTCTGAAGGGAACCGGTGTATTCAACATGCCATCGACGCTGGCTGTACATATTTTTATTTTTTTATTATTATTAAGATGAGTGTTTCACAGCCATTTTTATTTCGTAGCCATGAAACAGGAGCTACTGTAGACGCTCGTGGTCTGTGTTGTAGCCTGCCCATCCCGTAGTATGCCTCCCCTTTGATGGGCGAGAAGTGCTGGGTCAACCGGAAGGTATCCCTTACAAACAATAAATTGTAACCAAATTAAGACTACAAATTTTTATCGGCATGGGGGATCGAACCCAGGGACCTTCCGCATGGCAAGCGAGTGCTTAACCACTGAGCTAATAAGATAAAGAGCTAGTTATTTGTGTTATTATGTCATAATTTTTAGTGGGTAGCATCAACATTACGAGAACTAATGCTGATGAATCTTATCTCCAACCAACCGTCATATTCCAATATCTATCTCGTAATGCCGCCACTGGTCGTTACCCACTGTACAACTTCCCCAATCCCCACGAGGCTAAGGTGGGCCCCAACATCCAAAGTATAGAGCCGAAAAATTCCGACCCCGTCGGGATTCGCACCCGGGTCACCTGGAGTGCAAGCCAAGTATGCCACCGTTAGGCCAAGTGACTTCTCATGTAGGTACATATAAGGTATTGGTACCAATTTTTCCATTCGAAAAAAAGGGACCAAACCTTTGCACTCCAAGTTCAATACAAAATTGCTCTTCAGATGTAAAAGATTAATTAAATACAAGACAAACTGAGTGCCAAAATTGAAGCTTACATAGATGAAACTCCTGTTAAATGTTAATAGCTTCCACACGATACCTAGTGCATAAATTTTATGCATTGAAGTTCCTTGACGTAAATCAACAAAGTAAGTAAATACAATAAATTTAATATCTGCCTCATTAATGTCAAGCCAAAGCAAACTATTACCCACAAATTTGCTACTATAAAATTATACTGTAACAGATCTAGTAACAACTAGCAACTGATATTAGGACTGATTCTAGCTTACGATCCCATTCTGTATAATAAGAGGATGCGAAATCGTATTATAAGAATCTTATATTTAGAAACTTATTAGAGATATCTGTAAAAAAAATCAAAAATTGTTCCGGGCACAGATCTCTTCACTATACACACAATAAAGTTACGTGGCAACTCTCATTGCACTACCTTTAAAGTTCTTGAGATGGACTCCTCCGATTTGATGACCACCTAACTGCAACTGCTCCTTTAACATGTTTAGTGTAACAAAGACTGAGCAGTGAGTATCCACCTGTTCCTCACATCGATATCAGGTAGATAATCAGTATAAACAGAAAAGTGAGAACTTGTATTAGATGTACATGAATATTAGAACATAGCTGTTTCGAGCTTATTTGCTCTCATCAGCAGGTAAATAGTTCTGAACATCCATGACATCAACTAACTTCTCTATTTTAATCAGTATAAACAGAAAAGTTGAGAATAAGAATATAATCATGACGTTGTACTGAAAATTCTCGTGAGGAAGACTTGAACTCGAGGCACATGAAAAGTTGTCCGGGGTTTTTTTTAACGTCGCTATCAACTGCATGGTCATATCACGACGGTAGTGTTCCCCTTCATTCGCAGGAAACTCACAAACCTGCTACCCACCTTAACCTCACCCAGTCTGAGTTTCGTCGAAATGCCAGCATCACGAAGTCTTCACCTCGCTGGACATTGCTTCGTTCGGTGATCCTACGAGAACCGAAGCATTCACCCCGCCATTAACGTCGTGACGTTGGATAATGGGCTGTTTAATTGTTGACACCAGTTTATTGTAACGCAGTTTGCTCAAAATGCTCGCAGTCGCAGAGGCTCAAACTGAACAAACATTGAACACATTGGTGTTTGTTTAACTCGAATTAACCAGCCGTTATTTTCAGGAAGATGACAGGAAAACAGCAATAACTTCTTCTGAGTCTCTAACACAACGCGTTGCATATCCCTGGCCGCTTGTCGTTCTGATCTAAACTGTGATATTTATTTACCTATCTATTAAACAAGTCAACCAACTCATCTCCCTGGGGCACACAGCCCACAACTGCCGCCGCATTTCCTTGTGTCTTCATACGTGTCTTCTGGTTCTGATCTTGTGTCTCCATGCGTGGTGGTGTGCAAGCGTGGCTGTTGGCTATAACTCTGCTGATAGCCGTCTATTTTGTTCAGCATACCTGGGGCAAGAAGAAAAAATGGAAATTATCACCCGAGGCCGTGGGGGGAGGATAGCTAGCGTTCCGGTTGAAATGAAAACGAGACTCGGACTTTGCAGAGTTCTGATTTCCTGAGTGTCAACTTTAATTTAACTTCTTAACTTCAATTAATAACTTAACTGAACCCATTGCCTATGGGTAGCACATTTGTAAGACATTGGTATTGCCTGGGGTACCGGGGTTACATATAATTATGCAAGACAACTTGTCTTGCACATATGCTATACACGGTCTCTAGTGACAAGGAAATATGGGTTTTTTGTCTGGGGGACCGCGTGTTGCACATATGCTAGACAGGTGATTTTGAGGAAAATATCCTTGGTCCCCAGGGCAAGTTTCATAAAAATGGCTTGGTAGGCAATGGGTTAAATAAACTCTTACTAATTTAACTTCTTATTATTAACTATTTTAATGTAAAAAAGTCCATCAAATCTATATAATTTAGTATATTTAGACCAATTTTCATCACTACAATTTATATACGTATATGATATTCAACCCACACACAAGCAGCCTAAGACGATTTTTTTTTCTTATTTGAACTCATCAGTTAAACGATCGTCTTAGGCTGCTTGGGCTTGGGGTTGAATATCACATTATACGTATGTATATAAATTGTAGTGATGAAAATTGAGCTAAATCCGCACCATCATTGCCAAACAACTAAAAATACAAGGGTGGACAGTTCATGAAGAGCTACACTGTGTTGCAGACGGTGGTTCTAACCGCAGGGTTGATATCTGGTGTTACAGACGAGAAATAAACAAAGGTTTCATCATAGATCCCACAGTACGCATGGAAACATCAAAAGAACAAGCTCATATAGTAGATCAAGAAAAAAAAGCAATTTATGAACCCTGTATTTCATATTTCCAACAACATTACCAGATCCAAGAAATATCCGTCATTGGTGTACTGGTTGGAGCGCGAGGAGCTGTCACAAAGAATTTGGAAAACTTTAGAAAAATATTCAATCTCCCGAAATCTATGATTAATGACATTGTTATCACAGCTATTCGCGGTTCTTGTCGCATTATTCATAACCACCTATACAAACCATCCTGAAATATAACCATTGTCAATGTCTACTTCAACACAATTAAGAAGAGTACTGTGTCCTATGGCAAGCATCGATAGTGATGTCAGTTGTTAGTAAATAAATTTTACTTTCTTTCTCTCTACTAAAATATATAGATTTGATTTGATTCGTCATTGCTACTATATGGTCCTTTAAAGATTTCATAGTTGAATTGTAAAAATGTCTATTGTTGTGTTTTTATTCTTTTTATCACCTTTTATTAGGGCAAGCAAGATTGTAGAAAATTACCTGTAAGAAAATCTTAGTTGGAGAAATGTGATAAGGAGTTTTGTAATATTGAGATACACACTAAAGATATGACACAAAAAAACCAAATACATTGAAATATACCTAATAAATATAACTTAGTTGCATTGGAAGCAATGACACGGATCATTGGGGTTCTTTTGTAAATAAACGACAGCAGCAAATTTAGTTAGGTATTTATGACTTTTTTATGTAAAAAAAAAAACTAATCATTTGTTTGTTCATTATGTTTCACAAAAAAACTGGGTAAATGAACAAACAATTTGAGTACAGTCAATGTTGGTTGCAGACGGCAGAATTAAAAGTCATAGTTTCACAAATCATCAGTTCTCATTTTGAATCTCAACTGTTCTGATCAGTGTAACTGTTGTGATCAGTGTGACTGTTGTGATCAGTGTAACTGTTGTGATCAGTGTATCTGTTGTGATCAGTGTGATCACAGAGTTCATTCTTCCATTTTCTGCTCGAATACCTCGTGACGTCATGGCTTTCCCCACAAAAACCTTGCTGTGCGTGGCCCTGCTGGTAGCATCCTACTTGGCAATTGTTCATGCCATCGACCCTTTACACACGGCCCCTATATTGAATTCGAATGAGAAGTGAGCAAGGAAGCCATGTTAACTCAAGTGCTCCCGGTATAGCGGCCCCGAAAATGGTGAAGAAACAAGTACCTACCTATATTGTACCCATATAAATTAATAAAATACGTTTATATTAATCATGTTGGCATATATTTTTTGTTTTTTTTTATGGCAGGTTGTATACTTGGTCCATACCATGTTTATGTACATGTTTATATCTTGTAGTGCGGTGCGCGGTGAAAATCGCACCGCACCACATGCGATGCGGTAGACAATCTAAAACCACAAGCGCGATGCGATTTTTCACCGTGATTTTCATCGCGGTGCGATTTGTTTTTTGTCCATCGCTAATTTATACTGCTCAAAACAGTTATTGATTTATTGTTGATAATGTTGGTCTTTAATTTCTCAATATTTTTTTTTTTTTTTTCATTAACACATTTTTAGTAAATTCGGACTAGAGAATATACGAGAAAATAAATTCATATTTTCTCGTATATTCTCACATTCACAAGAACGGCTACGTATGAGTTCGGTGCGGAAAATAAAAAAAATGTATGAGTTCGGTGCCGCCTAAAAAAGGTCATGTATGAATTCGGTGCCGCCTAAAAAAGGTCATGTATGAATTCGGTGCCCTGGTACTTGCCCTGATGATCAGGTAATTATAGTATTTTTTTCCTTATAGACATGGCCTTCAATTAATAAACCAAGGCATGGCCTTCATTGTATTTTACCTAACCCTACTATAAAACCAAGGCATGGCCTTCATTGTATTTTACCTAACCCTACTATAAACCCAAGGCATGGCCTTCATTGTATTTTACCTAACCCTACTATAAACCCAAGGCCTGGCCTTCATTGTATTTTACCTAACCCTACTATAAACCCAAGGCATGGCCTTCATTGTATTTTACCTAACCCTACTATAAACCCAAGGCATGGCCTTCATTGTATTTTACCTAACCCTACTATAAACCCAAGGCATGGCCTTCATTGTATTTTACCTAACCCTACTATAAACCCAAGGCATGGCCTTCATTGTATTTTACCTAACCCTACTATAAACCCAAGGCATGGCCTTCATTGTATTTTACCTAACCCTACTATTAACCCTAGGCATGGCCTTCAAGGAGGAAATGGACAGCCTTGCTGAATGTAACTGTCTACAACATAATCTACTAACTTAATAACAGCAGGATGACTGTTAACAGGCAACAGAGTACATTATAAAAAAACAATCAATTTATAAGTCATTAGGACCGCACCGAACTCATACATCACCTTTTTTCGGCGGCACCGAATTCATACGTGCGAAAAAGGTGCGGGTAATCTTCGCACCGAACTCACCTATTGCCACAAGAACACAGGTGGCTTTTCAATAAATTTGGACTACCTAGGTATATTATAAATTCATACTCTCTCTCGGTAGTTCTGGTAGTTGAAAATAAGTCATTAAAGACCAACACTATTTGCGCAAGTGCTCAAACAACATAGTTAAATAAAATGAATTAACAACTGTTTCGAGCAGTATAAAAAGGAGCTCCGATTTCAGCCCATGGTTCAATCTTCGAATCTCAACGCAATGGTATTCACACCAAAAATCTTGCTGTGTGTAGTCCTGCTGATAGCATCCTACTTGGCGATTGCCAGCGCTCAAGATGTACCTCAAGAGAAAGGAGGATTTTTTTCACCCCCAGGATAATGGTCCTGAAGGCATAAAGGGAACTCTGACATGTAAGGACAACTTTTCGTATCTAGAAAATGAATTGTGCCCGAATCGCTCGCAAGATCAACACACTTCTTCTGAAGAATGCTGCCTTTCTTGATGTCTTCTTGATTTTGATTGTTACTATAACTATACGTTATTTTTTTATTTTTTAAAATTGACATTGTACCTTTAATTTATGACTGTAAAATGTATTATAAGTTTATTGTACAATAAAAATAACCTATTCTATTTTGTTCTTTTCACCGGGCCACGGTGGACGTTGCTTAACTTCGGGATCTGACGAGAACCGGTGCATTCAACGCGACATAGAAGCTGCCTCTTGAGACATTGCTCAGACAAAATTCTCTGTTCGTAAATACCTATGGCTACAGCTGTTGGTTTTCACCTGGCCACACCCCTCTCCTCATGAGTCCCTAAGGAAGGCCCCTGACCCCCGTCTAGTCACCACACCGCCCCGCTTCTCCTGTCCACAAGACAAACCGTCCCTCTTACAACCCCAGACCAATTTTTTCCATTTATTTATTTTTTTAGAAACTCTTTATAGATACAGACAAATAATGGTAAAAAATAAATATAGAAATTTACAATATTAATAACAAAAACAAGAGAAAAAAAAAACAAAATATATACACATGTCCTAACTAAAGGGCGGGGTTATTGTCTAAGTCAATCTCTTCCACCCAACCCTAAGTCCATCTCCATCAAAGGAAGATTCACTGATAGATTTCCTACCTTCATAGGCTGATGAACATAAGTCTTGAAAGACTATTTTATCGGTTAAGGCGCCTAGTTTTAAATTAATAATCATTTAAAAGTATTAATCTACAGGTAAATAAGTTTACCTCATTGGTAATTATTAAGATTGTATTTTACTGTTAAAGTGATAGCGCCCACTCTAATAAATGTCAATAAATAAATGGGTCTTTATCCGTAGTAGATTAGTTTCTGGACTTGAAAGTGTATTCTTATGATAATATAATCATCTACGAAAGTATACGAAATTTTAGTACAAAATAATAAATTATACCTTCATAATATTTTACCCAACATCATTGATCGTGTATAATATTTAAACAATAAAAGAAAATACTTTGAGAAAATCCCCTTTTCTATTTCGTTTGAGAGTGCTGCAGTTCCGCAGATTCTTAGCACCGGCCGCGCCTGGACACTAGTCTCTTGTAATAATAATAATAATAATAATACCCGGTGTACGGGAGTATATTTACGGGAATAGCCCTATTTACAATGTCAACAATAAAAATTTCAATAAATACAAAGATTAAAATAAAATATTGTTAAAAAGTATACAAGTAAAGCTTGTATACTTTTTAACAATATTTTATTTTTGTAGGAAGAACATTTATTTTGTTACTCGACGATTTCATTCTGTTGTTACCAAGTTGATGGTTTTGTGATGAGGATGTAAGAAGGAGTTCACATTCTCTCAAGATTCAAGATTAACGGAGTGGAACACATTGAGAGATGCAGACGTATGCCCTAGCTATATAGTATTATTTGGACTTGTATGTTTCAAGTCATTGTACCATTACCTAAGTAGGTTTCACGAGGAAGAGCATATCAACATGTATGTATAAAATGGAACGTCTTCCTCTTTTACTCTGTCTTATCCCGCTTATGCAGGGTGAACAACGTGGACGTTGTTGAATCTCACGGTTGAGGTTGGTTGCTTTTGGCACATTTTTTACGGCTGGATGCAATTTCTAACGCCAACGATTCTATTTGATAACGTCCTGGAATTAGGACGAGGTTTTATCCTCCATTCACTGGGAATGCACAGAGGGCACAGAATTTTCTGTGTGAAATCTGCTCCGACCGGGGATCGAACTCAGGATCTCCGGACTACTGGCAGTAGTCGCAATGTACGACTGAACATACTTACCTATGATTGTTTTAAAACGTTATCCTACTTGTGTTAATCACTTTCGTTATATCACAACTACTCAATCTCGCTTTACTAAATCTTTGATAAACTTAGGACTTGAACCACCGACCATTTGGTTACAAATCCCCCACAAGCTTTATTTTTGAGAGTTCTGAAAAAAATGAAAAATGAAAAAATATGGCCTAAAAGCCGGAAGGGCCGACCGGGGCCAAAAATAAATATGACCACAGGATGGGCCATAGGGCACTTCCTATACTTAGGACTTTACAGAATTGAAAAATTCCGTCGCGTTCAAAAGTTACGAGGGGGTGGCCACCTTTTCTGAAACATACTGTATATGTATGTACGAATTTGTATGTACGAATTTCTTTGTGGTGAAGCACAAGGCCTCTTCACAATTTTTGTGGGTAGCGCAGCATTACTAAGAGCCTCCTTTACATTTCGAATTATTCTATTACATTAATTTATTTTTACTCTGGTAATGCCGCCACTGGTCGTTACTCATACAAGTAACTACTCATTTTTCCTCACGAGGTATGAGTGGACCCCGAACATCCAAGTACAGAGCAGAAAAAATCCTCAGAATTTACAGAATTGAAAAATTCCGTCGCGTTCAAAAGTTACAAGGGGGTGGCCACCTTTTCTGAAACATACTGTATATATATTTTTCTGGACTTATTGAAACTTCTTGAGCAACTTTTGTGTCTGTCTGTCGTTCTCAGAAATTTAGAATAGGTACATTTCAATGAAATTGTGTTCACATGTTGTACAAATAATGTACATGCAGTAATCAAACCAGCAGATCTTAGAGACGTTTCCAGTTTTTGTGAAATTTTGTATGTAGCTAAATGCAAATTGGTGTTTTAGATAGAAAGTTAGTATCTAAAAAAACAGGGGCATAATAAATATAATTTAATTTTGAGCTTTGAGAAAATCCAAAGATTTTGACAAAAATGTGCAAAAATGAGGTTTTCAACTTGCCACTACAAATTATTATAGGTATTTAAGAAAATCATAAGATTTTGACGAAAAAGTACAAAATATGGTCTCCAACTCAACATTACAGATTTTTTTATTGCCAAGTGTATACGATGTGAACGATTCACGAGGAAGTATTGTGTCCATTACTCCAGCAGTGTATGCCTGTTTAAACTGGATCCTGCAGATGAGAACAATAAAAGAATTCACTAACTAGAACTGTGTGTACCTAGTAGAAAGTACTCAAACTGAAACAAAGAATATGTCTGTCAGGCATCCCATCGCTATTATAATAATACATTATTTTAATTATTTTAATTGAATAATGAGGAGACTACTGACGAAGTTGAAATATTTCTCACAGACAGGTAACACGATAGATTATACTCAATTTATAAGTAGATTTTTTATGTAAATGGAAAAAAATGGAGCAGGAATATCCAGTGGATAGAGTGGTACTAACTGAATCCTCTGTCTTTCTTTATACATGTATCTATCTAGTCAAACTTTTACTATATTTCAAAACTTATCTTCTCTTAATTTTATTATTATTTGTTTTTAGAATAAGTAAAATATATATTATATTCAAGTTAGTTTTAAGACTAGATATAAGAAAATTGTATACACCGTAAGGTAAACCAACAATAAAAATTATTATTCCATAGTATTATTATCTGGCTGTGGGACTATAAACAGGGAGTAGATCAGCAGTTTAGCTGGGGGACCAAAAATAGGAAGTAGACCAGCATTGCCTTGGTTCTGGGGGCCCTTGTCAATTATTAGCCTCCTTGTTAAGACAGTGGTAGAAGTGCTGAGTCATTCCTCTACTGTCTGGCTACCATCGTTCACGATGACGCCACCCTATGATGATATAAGAATAGGAATAAATTTTATTTCATTTCACATTTTTTTATCATTAAAATCCCCTTGAAGTACAATACCTGTTGTACTTTTAGGGGGTATTATTATTATGATAAGTATTATTATGTATGAGAAATATCTTATACTGCTTTCAGGAAATGCTTTCCAATGCAGTGATCAGCGCATGCGTATGTCTGCTTCTTCTAATTTTGGACTGCCGGGGATCGAAGCCAGACCTCAGTCACAGCGCGGTCGAGGACTCTGTCCAAATCATTGAGGAGAACAAACTTCTGCACGCATCCAACCCCAATGCCTTCGTGGAAGTTACACGACACAAGTTGGTGAAACCGTCAGGCCTTGCTGATGGTAATTTCTTTGTTGAGTTGTTCTTGTTTCAACGTCTCTTCAATAATAATAATAATAATAATAATAATAATAAGTTCCCCAAAAAACCAACCCTACGTCCGAGCAGTCAATCCTAGCCACGTGGGGGACGGGCAACACTCAAAAATGAGTGGCTAACAGGGCAATGGTAAAGAACCACCAGGGAGCGACGGTACCCAGAATGGGCGGCAAACTGACGTGTGGTAGTGTCTGTCTCCAGAGGAGCGGCTACATGCACAACAAACTAAATCCAGAAGCGACTGACCCAGAATGGGCGGCTCCCTGGTCAGCGTCTGTTCCTTAAAGGGCGGCTGTTTCAACTGGTGTCGGAGCCTTGCTCGCAGAGCTTATCTGCAAACCTTTTTAAAAAAAGCAAAAAGTGGATACAACTATAGAAAATAACAACCAAGGCGGTGTGACTACAAGGGCAAGTAGTCGTCGGAGCCGTCATGATGATTTGCCCTCAGCAGAGACCAATGATGGAGCGAGTGGCATCACTCTGCGAGAACGGCCCACAAGGAATAGGATCGAAACTGAACCTGCGGAACGTGTTTTGCCGGAAAGTCAGCCAGCAACCACCAAAGCGGGAAAACCGAGGCAACGAATAGGATGGAACAACACTATGAATGAAAACGTAATGCTCTGCTATTACGTTGCCTCACACCTGGAAACTTCAAATGGACGCATCGGAATTAACCTACATAAAGAATTCCTGAAACTTCACCCTGAATATACAGACATAATCACACCTCAAAGACTAATGGACCAAAAACGAGTTATAATACAAAAAAGCATAAAAGATCAGAACACCAAAAACATGATCGAAAAAACGAAAAGAAAAGCGGCAGAAAGTCTCGGAATGAGTATACCAACAACAATCAACCCCATTAATCAACAGACACAAGAAGAACCTCAAGAAGACAACCAACTAGAGCAACAACAAGAGCAACAGACACAACATCAAGAACTTACAATATCAGAAGAATGCCTTCTAAAAGAAAAACTTGAAGAAACTGTAAACACATTCAAAGACTCAGATCCAACCACAAGACCTCACCTGCCTAAACTAATTATCAACCAAAGAAACATCAACAACATTATAAAAATCAATGACATCATACAAAATAAAATTGATACAATCAAAAACCTTCAAGAAATACATACTCTACTCTACTGCAGTGCATACACTATATTACATCTGAATAATCAAATAAAAGAATCAAACAACGACTCAAGTAAGAGAAACTACAACGAAACCCCTAAGTGGCAAATTCGATTAGAAAAAAAGATTGAGAAACTCAGACTAGAAGTTGCTAGAACAACAGAATACATCAAAGGAAACATCAAAAAGCAGAAAATCATTAAAGAAGTTGAAAAACTCAGAGAAAATTACAAAGAAGATAGTTTCACTAACCTTCTCGACACACTTAAACAAAAGCTCATGGCACAAAGCAACAGACTCAGAAGGTACAAAGTAAGCAAAGATAGAAAACATCAGAACATATTATTTAGCAATAAACCCCGCAGTTTCTACGACAACCTAAGAACAGAGAAAATAGAAATTCACGAAACCCCTCCTATTGATACAATAGAAGACTACTGGAAATCAATCTGGTCTGTAGAAAAAGAATTCAACAAAGAAGCTACATGGTTAGAAAACGAAATAGAAGAATCATCAAGAATACCTCGTATGACAGAAATAAACATCACCACAGAAGACGTACAAGCCGCTATTAAACGAACCCATAGCTGGAAAGCACCAGGCATAGACAAATTACAAAACTACTGGTTCAAATATCTCAGCTCAACACACAAAAAGCTAGCACAACTACTCCATGAAGCCATAGAAAATCCAAACAAGATACCAAGTTTCTTCACTCTAGGACTCACATACCTGAAGCCAAAGACATCCGAAACCACAGATCCAACCAAATATCGACCTATAACATGTCTACCTACAATATACAAGATTTTAACATCCATCATCACAGCAAAAGTTGACAAACACCTGACAAATAACAAAATAATTAAAGAAGAACAAAAAGGATCCAGAAAAAACTCTAGAGGCTGCAAAGAACAACTTATTATTGATCAAAACATAATACTGGATGCCAAACACAGAAAAAAAGATCTATTTTGTGCCTTTATTGATTACCAAAAAGCTTTCGATAGCATTCCACATGCGTGGCTACTAGAAATACTGAATGTATACCAAATAAATCCAAAACTGATTAACTTTATATCAACCTTAATGAAAAGCTGGAGAACAACACTACAAATAACAACCAAAGAAGAAACACTATCAAGCCAGACAATAAAAATAAAAAATGGTATCTTTCAAGGTGATTCATTCAGTGCTCTATGGTTTTGTATTGCGTTAAACCCCCTATCTAGCATCCTAAAAAGATCATGTAAAGGATATTCTATCAAAACCACAAATATGGAAATAACCTTCGACCATCTATTTTATGTTGATGACTTAAAACTATTTGCTAGTAACAAAGAAGACCTTGAACACAACCTGCAACTAACAAAAATGTTCAGTGATGACATCAACATGACATTTGGTCTTGATAAATGTAAAACATGCAGCATCATAAAAGGAAAGGTACAAGAAGAACAAGGATATATACTGGATGATGGGAACAACATCGAATCACTTGAAAAAGAAGAACACTACAAGTATCTAGGCCTCTATCAAAATCCCCTAATCGTACAGAAAGAAAGGAAAGAAGAAATCAAAACAAAATTTAAAAGAAGAACTGAAGATATCCTGAAAACACAATTAAATGGAAAAAACACTATGACAGCCATCAACACATTTGCTATACCCGTATTGACATACTCCTTCGGCATTATACAGTGGACAGAAACTGACCTCAACAACATCAACATACTCATCAGAACAACAACAACCAAACACAGAAAACACCACCGAACATCAGCGACTGAACGATTCCATCTCCCGAGGACAAAAGGTGGACGAGGCGTGATCGATATCAAAAACCTACACAACAAACAGATCGACAACCTCCGCAAATTCTTCTACGAAAAAGCTGAACAATCACCAATGCATCGCTTGATTACCACCATCGATCGTTCACCTTTACACTTGAAAAATACTACCCTAACACCAACTATTGAAACAGATGAAGATAAAATAACAAGATGGAGAGGAAAACAGGTACATGGAATCTATAGAAAACAAATAGAACAGAACAATATCGACCACAAGGGAACAAACAAATGGCTCACAACACCAGGAATATTTGCGGAAACAGAAGGGTTCATGATAGCAATACAAGACAGAGTAATAAAAACCCGAAACTATTCCAAACACATCCTAAAAGAGCCTAACATCACCGATCAATGCCGAAGATGCTTCCAATACGGCGAAACAATTGAACACGTTACGAGTGGATGTAGTGCCCTAGCCAACAATGAATACACCCAACGACACGACAATGTTTGTAAGCAACTCCACCAAGCTCTAATGAAAAAATACGAAATTAAATCAGAAGAAAAACCATGGTATGCGTCAACACCACAACAAGTAGTAGAAAACGAACAAGCAAAAATATATTACAACAGAAGCATAATAACAGATAGAACAAGACCACACAATCGACCAGACATAGTACTTACCATAAAAAAAGATCAGACAACATACTTAATAGACGTAGCAATCCCCAACACTACTAACCTTGAAAAGAAGCATGCAGAAAAAATAGAGAAATACATACCATTGGCCGAAGAAATAAAACAGATGTGGAAACAAAAAACCGTCCAAGTCATCCCAGTCATCATTTCATCCACTGGAGTCATACCAAAGAAGCTACACGACAGCCTAAAGATCCTAGAGCTAAACAAAAACATGTACATCCAAATGCAGAAAAGTGTGATCATCAACACCTGTTCCATTGTTCGAAGATTCCTAAATGACATTTAAATGAAGATACTGACTTTGGTACCCACCTGCCAGTGTCTTCCAAAACCAGCAGATAGAAGGAGAGGAAATCGGCTGAGAACCCCTGCCATAATAATAATAATAATATCGCCTTATTTATTATGCCCGATTAGGAATATTACCCATTATTCCAGCAGTAAGCCCAAGACATATATTATTATGTGGTAAAAATCCCAAAAGGGAGGATAACTTGCCATGTCCCGGATGGGTTTCGAACCCACGATCTCTGGAAACTCTGAATTCACAGAGTGCCGCCTTTACCACTGAGCTACCGGGACTTTAATTGTTTATTTGATGGAAACTCACAAACCTGCTTAACAATGACCTGACACAGCCTGAACTGATTTAAGCCAGAAATAGATGGAAACGATTCCATTACTGTCAGACTTTAAAAAATGACATTTTATTCAATGAGGCAATGCTGCAAGCGTTTTAGGTTGTCATCCAAATGATGATGTCCTGAACAATGTTTTTTATGTTTAGTAAAATTATGAAAATAAATATACATAAATTGAAGCAGCATCCCATAACCATTTACGTAAGTTTGCGGAAAAAAAAAAAAAATCATTTGGACATGTTTTTTTTCTCATTTGAGTTTAACGTCACTTTCAACTGCATGGTCATATCACGACGGGGTTGTTACCCTTCATTTACGGGAAACTCACATACCAGCTACACACATGAAACTCACCTAGCTTGGGTTCGGCAGGAATCCCAGCATCATGAAGCTAAGTGAACGCTGGACGTTGCTTAACTTCGGTGATCCTACGAGAACCGGTGCATTCAACGCGCCATCGACGCGACGCTGGCTGAGAACAGGTTTATTTCTTTAACTGAAAAAGGGTTGGGTGGAAGAGATTGCCACAGGCAATAACCCCGCCCTTTAGGTAGGACATTAACTTCATTCTCTTTTTTTTATTTTGTTCTTGTATCTTTGCTTAATCTTTTTATTTTTCTTTATTACTTCATTTTATTTTACTGTATATATTTTTTGTTCTACCTATTAAAGCTTACTATAATAATAATAATAAGAAGAAAAGAAAGCCATCCTGATTGACATTGCTGTTTCACTGACACACAACATCGAAAAAACAGAAGTTGAAATAATTAGTAAGGACTTGAAATACGACATGAAACAAACATGGAAATTGAACAACATCCAAATTATACTCATTGTCATGTCAAGTGAAAGAGTTACATCACGCAATTTTAAAGAAATTTTGAAGCTATTGCATATGCGACATCCTGTAGAAACAACTATCCAGAGAGTGTGATCCTGCAAACTTAGGTATCATCTTGTGCGGAAATTTTAAATAATTAATTTTAGCATACTACTTATAGTTTTAGTGAGGTAGACTAAAATGTCTCCTCACTATTAACTTAAAAGCAATAAAAAAAAAATAAAATAAAAAAAAAATGTATCTACCTCAAAATAATAATAAAATTGTTTCTACCCTTCCCAGGGGATTCAACACCGAAGTCATCCGCCAACACCTGGGAGGATCAGACCCTGAACAAGAAACTGATGGAGGTGAAATTGGAGGAGAAAGCCAAGCTGAAAACCAATGTGAATATCTATGAGGGTGGCGGAAACAGTGACGTACAGAATGGTGACAATTCTGTGGGTATGTATGATTTTTTTGGGTATGTATGTATTTTTTTTTTTTCATAACCTTTTTTTTTTATTTTTTTTCAATTTTTATAAACTTTCAAATATTAACGTTCCCGCCCCATCTTCACATACAACACCCCGCATTTTCTTTCTCATCCCCCTCATTCTTATTGAATTATTGATACAGCTCTGATCGGTGTTTACTACTTGAGTATTGAACTACTACTTTGGTACCAAACACGCAGGTAAAAATTACTAGTTCGGTACGGAAGATGTACTACTTGGGTACCAGATAAAAGCAGGTAAAATGTTAGTACATAGAAATTAAGTATACCTATAGGTTTTAGATTAATATGATGCGTAAGTGAATTTTTTGTTACAGGAATTTTGTAGTTAGGTAGGGTTAGGTGGAGTTAACAAGGTGAGATTGCACGGTAGATCACTGACTTCAGTTTGTGGGGTAGGATGGTTGGGTAAGTGGAGGAAAAAAAGATTGTGATTTAAATAAAATGATGTAAAAGTATGTAAGAGAAAAATAAATAGGTATTTACATAAATAATTTTTGCTGAAATTGTTTTTCTCTGGGTCGGATGTGTTACAACATATCATTGATTCATCATATTACTTCAATTATCAGCAAAAAAGTCTTCAATCACGCTTCTCTTGCATCCCTGACAGGAAACATGCAGCACGGAACCGACACTAGTGGAGGCCCTCAGTCAGCAGCTAGTGCCTCCAAATCTGTGCCAAGCTCAGCGTCAGCATTGTTCCAACAGATAGCAGCAGTGAGTCAGATGAAAAACCGATTCAAATCTTCGGTTGCGCGGAACAGCACGAGTGATGCAACTAGTAGAGGTACAAGCAGACCTGTCCGGGGATCAGCTACCCTCAGGTTTGTATAGAAAACAATAATAACTTAACCCTCGAAGGACGAGTGTAACTTATACGTGTCACACCCCTGTAGCCACCCGGAGCGTTGAAAATATAAAGTAAAAAAAAAAATATTAGATGGACTCCTTCTAACAGTATAAAAAGGAAAAAAAATACAAGATACTATTGAACGTATTATGTTTATTTATTTACAACAATTATTACAAATAATAAACAAAAAAATTATAACATTAAATCTTCGGTTACCTTCGGTTGGTCACATGTTGTCATCATCTTCCGAAGCAGGGTGGGCGCATTGGTGGCAACGGAACATCCGCTCGAATATATTATGTTCCACACACACTATGAGAATAACATTCTAACATTCCTAAGGACCTTTCAACTCAGACGATTACCGGACACTAATAATTAATTCCCCGTTAGTTCTTGGTTGGCACATCAAAGAAAACACTATTTTAGTAAGCTAGACGAAAATCTGACTTAATTCTACCAGTCTAAACTGGTTTTAGGTGTCAATCAATTCGAATGTTAGAAAATTTCTATACAGCACACCACTCGCGGGTTATACGTACGTAATGTAGTTATAGAAACTTATTACTAACCAAAAAATAAATAATACAACTTTCTTCAAGCTTGAATCTTTTCTTCAACAGCTCTTCAATCCCCGAGACTGGAAAGAAAGGGTCAGTTGTGAAGACGAAACTCTTTAGTTACCTTTAGAAAGGTAACTAAAGAAACTAGAAACTTATTACTAACCAAAAAATAAATAATACAACTTTCTTCAAGCTTGAATCTTTTCTTCAACAGCTCTTCAATCCCCGAGACTGGAAAGAAAGGGTCAGTTGTGAAGACGAAACTTAGAATTGTGGACACAGATAAGGGAGAGAGGAAATCAACACCAAGCACTGTCGAAATTCTTGGCGAGAAAAATCTGCGTCAAGTTATTGCTGATTTGAAACCTGACAACAACAACAACAACGCCATGAATCAGAAGAAAGGTAACTAAAGGTTCTTTGTTTTTAGGTGTCATATATACCTACTACATAAGTATATTTTATTAAACATTATTCAGGACATCATCATTTGAATGACAAACATGCGCGGATATAGCCCTCTTGTACTGGGGGGGCACAACCGCACAATATACCTAACTAGCAAGCCGCTTCGCAAGCCTATCACACACACAGACACACACACACACACTCACACATACACACACAAATGTCAATATTTTTCGTGTCACCCATCCATTTTTTGTCCTTACTGGAGCTCAAGAATGGCTCATCAGAATTTCGCGATGTGTCAAATGAAGACTCCAACCCTTGCAAAAACATTTTCGCTTTGAGTTGATAGTTCGTCACGACATATTTCGAGAAAAAATGTCATTCAGGTCAAAAAACGTAAATACTTTTTGTTTACCCATCCATTTTATGACCTTACTCAACGTAGCTCAAAAACGGCTCATCAGAATTTCGTGATTGATATCTCAAATGAAAATTTGAACCCTTCCTTGCTTAAAACTTTCTCTTTTTGAGTTGATACGCCGCCGCTGTGGCGCCGTCACGATAAATTTTGAGAAAAAAGTGTAATTTTGGACTAAAATCGTGATTTTTTTGCGTCACCCATCCATTTTTTGTGCTTACCCCGTGTAGCTGAACCCTAGAGTTATATTCCCTGATCCAAATGGACCTATAGGCTATAGGTAAAATTTCAGGTTTCTTTGTAATTTTTTTGTAATTTGTAATAATAGGCAATGTATTTGACATCAAAAATATATACAAAGTGAACAAAAGTACATACAATAATAAATAATACATTTAAAAAAATAAATGAATGTTAAGTAGGTAGGTTAGGTAACAAATATAAAAGGTAATTGAATACTGAGTTAGTAAGAAAAATGATATGTTATATTCGCTTACCATCTATGTACCTACCTAATAAGATTTCTATCATTATGTATGTACGATGTATGTTGACATTTGCCATAGCTATCTACACTAAGGGAATTATTTCCCTTGTTTTGTGGATAGCGTTGGATAAGAAAGTCTAGAGCAGGTATACTTGTATTTTGAGGATGTACATTGTTATTATGTCCAAAGAATTATTATTAAAAAAAAAAGATATATATTGCTTTAGTATTTATCAGTTTTTATTAGAACATTAAATTGTTAACTAAATCAGTGTCTGATAGCCATTTTTTCAATTTGTATTTGAATGTTTTAAGATCTTTAGCTTCCTTCACTTCTCTTGGAATTTTTTCATAAAATATAGGTCCAATGAACTCTATAGTTTTTTGCCCTGTGTTGGTGGTACAAATAGGCAAAATCAGATTCTTTTTTCTGAGACTGTGGCTATGTTCTGTGGATTTTATATATTTTGATTTGTTTTTTATGTATGATTATACCTATGTTTTTGTAAAAGAGTTTGGTGATATTTAATATACTAAGGTTTTTTGTGTAATTCAATTGTTGAGTATCTTCTGTTTTTCCGATATAATATTTTCAATATAGATCTTTGTATAATATTGAGTTTTTCAATAACAGTTTTATTGGCTCTGCCATATACATTTATACCATATTCGAGAACTGATTGAACGAGAGCAAAGTAGAATTCCTTAAGGAGTGGGAGGTTTAAAAAGTTTCTCAAGTTCAAAAATAGATAGATGTACCTCCTAAGTCTTTTAGTGAGTTTCTCGGACAATCTGTGTGGATTTGGTCTTAGAATTGGGAATTATTTTGGGTCCCGTACCCTCCTAGCTTATTGAGATCTTTTTTTACGGGATTAGTCTTAGAATTGGGAATTATTTTGGGTCCCGTGCCCCCCTAACTTATTGAGATCTTTTTTTTACGGGATTAGTCTTTGGGAATTATTTTGGGGCCCGTGCCCCCCTAACTTATTGAGATCTTTTTTTTTACGGGATTAGTTTTAGAATTGGGAATTATTTTGGGTCCCGTGCCCCCCTAACTTATTGAGATCTTCTTTTTAACGGGATTAGTCTTTGGGAATTATTTTGGGGCCCGTGCCCCCCTAACTTATTGAGATATTTTTTTTTACGGGATTAGTTCTAGAATTGGGAATTATTTTGGGTCCCGTGCCCCCCTAACTCATTGAGATCTTTTTATTACGGGACTAGGTATAATGAAATTTGAGAAACACCGCGTACCGAAAAAATCTGGGGGGGCACGTGCCCCCCGTGCCCCCCCCCTATATCCGCGCATGATGACAAACCAAAATGCTTGCAGCATTGCCTCGTTGAAAGGTTCTTATATTTTATTTACGTTATCAAATACTAAACGATAGGAAGGAATTTTAATTCCTTGTCTGGCTGGGGGACATTAAACAGGGAGAAGACCAGTGTCTCGCTAGAGGACTATAAGGAGAGAACAGACTAGCTAACCCTTACAAGCCAGGCTAGCTTGCAGTTTCCTAAGGATTTAATGGCCTATAAAGAAAAGTCCAAGTACTCACGATTGTTGATCGCACATAGAAATATGTGGTTCAGGACGAGCCAGCTTTGATATAAAGCTGGCTGGAGACCATCACTTACCCCTCCAGCTGTAGCCAAGCTGGCTACAACAACAACAAGGAATTTTAATTGAGGAAGAACCAGGGATCTCAACGTATTAAAAAACAATGAAAGAATCTTGTTTGACGATTGAGAACTGAAGTAGGTGCAAGGTAGACTGAGGAAAAAAAAAGAGAGAGAAAATGTTTATTAATTTCTATTATTTAATTACTTTTATACATATATCTGTTTATATCTGTATATGCTCTGTACATCTGTTCATACCATTGAGAACTGAAGTAGGTACAAGGTAGACTGAGAGAAAAAAAAAAAAAAAAAAAAGAGAGAGAGAATTGCGAGATAATGTTATTTGATTTAATTTTTATTATTTAATTACTTTTATACATACGAGTATATCTGTCTATACATATTATATCTGTATATGCTTATAAATAAATAAAGCTACAACTACAAGTTGTGATACATGTTCGGATTCGAAAAAACAATATTAATTTAGGTACCTACTCGTATAAAATTAAATGATTTTACTTCCGAGAAATTTCTAATATTAGAAATCGGAAGTATTGTGTTCGTTTTTGTAAAAAAAAATATTTTTTTGCTCCGATTTCAATTTTTTTCAGATTTCTGGACGTTTCATAACCTCCTGAGCAAATTTGGTTTTGTGTCTGTCTGTCGGTCTGTCGTTCTGTCGGTCTGTCGGTCTGTTAAAACGATTCCTTATAACGCGCAAATCTCGGAAACTACTCGACCGATTTTGATGAAATTTTGCACACATCTAGGAGACATTCTGTAGATGGTCCCATTTTATATTCATCGCATTCGTACTAGCGGTTCTTGGTGAAAGAGCCCATGCGCCTGACCACTAACTTTTTACTTAAACGCTTATATCTCGTGAACGGTACACCCGATTTTAATGAATTTTAATTTTGTGTGTGTATGCATATAATTGTTTTACATAGGCTATTTATATATATTTTTTAATTAATTATAATTAGATTCTGATATTTAAGAAAATCCGAAATTTTGGACAAAAAAGTCAAAAAATAAGGACCACGACTTGCCGATACAGAAATTTTTGTAGAATCCAGAAATTTTTATTTATTTATAAAAACGATTTTCTACCATATAAAACAAATTTGAAGAAAATCGGTGCAGTCGTTTTGGAGATACAAGTAATTTAGTATAAAATCTCAAAATTGGCACGTGTTAACAATGTGAAACAATCACGAGGAAGTATACCTACAGTCCATAATTGGCAGTGTTTTTTTTTTATTATTAATCTTTCCATTATCTATTTATGTAGAGTACCTTGTACCTATTGCACTTTATAATTATACAATGGTCATTCATTCATTAATAATTATAAATTATAATTATAAATTCATTTATAATTATACAATGGTCTCCCAGGCTCTAGCGAAAAGAGGAAATCCAGGACCGTGGACTTACTGGAACCCTCCACACAGCCTCTGTACGGGGTGCGTAGCTACAGTGAAGTCATCCCAATCAAACTATGGAAGAGATCCATACCATCGGACGGTGTGAAGGAAAACGAGATCAGACATAGAGACTCCAAAAAATTGAAAGGTAAAGTTTCAAAAAATGGACGTTTTGTAATCCCTCTGTGGTTTCCAAGTCTTGACATTGCGTAATTGTAATGGAATAATCTATTAATTTTGTTATTATTTTATAAAGTTCTTTCAACATAAAACTCCTTCCAAACTTTACCTCTGCGATTTGCTTGGTATTATTTATAATTATTTTAATTTAAAAAAAAATGTAAGAGCTGGATGAATAGAATTCTTCCATCTATGAGGCGTTAAAAATTGGGAAATATTGAACACAACAAAGATATTTTCTGTAACTCAATAATAGGTATGCATGCAGAGGAAAATATTAGTTTGTGCATAATAACAAACTTCTATTTATTTGTGCTGACATACTGCCTAATAGAGAGAAACAAATATTGATCATATAATTAAAATACATACAATAGGGGCTGTCTACCTTTGGTAGATTGCTAATACACAGCAAATTCCATCAATCCAGAAGATATTTATTTTCTCAACTGTGGAGGTTTTTCTATTTAATTCATTTCTTCTTTCCAATTTAAGTTAAGAGTACCTATGTCGTAATTACAGAATTATGTACCTCTACAGAATTACGACAAAGAGTACCTATGTCGTAATTACAGAATTCAATTTACGCCATTGCAGGAAAAAGACAGTACCACCGCGGCGTGGTAGGTCACGGCAGGCACACCACCGTTAGAAAGCGACGCGCCATCAGCACCGACTTCGTAAGCAAGAAGGGCAAGGAGGCAGACTTCGTGACGTCACTGAAGATGAGTCCCCCGCCGCCGCCCATCCTACGAGTGTTGCCCAACGAGCCGCCCTCGTACTACCACCGCTCCGGGCGGGCGGATGAGAAGCAGATCGCCGCCCACCAGGTGAGAGTACGTCCGACATTTCCAGACCATGGAGTAATCAGTTGTTTTTTTTACAAGTTCACGAGTTATGCCCATTTTTACAATCTCTATATATAAAACAGAAAAAAGGACTACATACCTACCTACCTACCTATGTTTGTTTGTTTGTCCGGAGTTGTTTAGCCAAAACGTTAAGAGATAGCGAAAAATGTCTCAGAATTGACCCCCCCAAAACCATTATCGCTTTGATCAGAAAAATTATAAAAAGTTCAAAAAGGCATTGCTGTCCAGCAGTACGGCCATGCCTTAGTAAATTTGAAATTTAGTCCCGTTGAAAAGCACGGGCAAACGGCTAGTGAAATACAAAAAAAAACCGTAATAATATTTAACACTTATGACTAGAATTAAAAAAAAAAAACACTTATGACTAGAATTAAAAAAAAAACACTTATGACTAGCTTATAAAAAACATTTATGACTAGCTTAGAAGTTCTACCATAGAACAGGTTAATAGATCGAGATCTGCAACGGCATCATTTCCCATGGTAATGGAGACGTCATAACTATGTCTCATGGGTAATAAATCTATGCCAGAAGAAACTATCCAATATTATTATTATTATTATTATTATTATTATTTAACACTTTATTGGTCAATTACATGATAAATTCAACACAATACGTCAAGGAAAAAAAAGAACATAATAGAATAAGTAGTGCACCAAGAGCGAGGTTAAAGCCCGTGGCTTTCTCTTCCACCGAAACCTCCCCCCCCCCAAAAAAAAAAAAAAAAAAACGAGAAAACGAAAAAACGAAAAAATCCCTCTTCCAATATGGTTGCCGTCATTACCTTCAAAAGGATGTTAGAAGAAAAATAATTTGTTATTGTTGTGATCCATCTATACCTATAGGGACAATCCACGTTCTGCTGGCTATTCCCGACCGCACTTAGGCTAGGTAAGGTTGATTGAGCAACATTTTAGGTTGTTCAACCAGCGAACTTTGTTAAGAACCCCTGTCATGATATGATTATGACGTTGAGTATCGTTAATATACCCTTAAAAAACAACCAAACAAACACTGAAATCATTTCTTTTTTGTCCATAGAGCTATGACCGAGACGTCCAGGAACTCATCCGTCACAATGTGCAGCACTACGTCACATCCAATAACCTTGACGTCACCCCCAATGGCCACAACGACTTCTTCAGCCGTCTGGAGAGTCCTAGTCGTCATGGCAACCAGAGACGCATTATATACTACGCGACGTTGCCGGAAATCGTTCGACGACCCAACATGCTAAGCTTGCATGAGTCACCCTACTGGACCAACTATATGGTACCTCGGGAACTATCAGGTAATTTTTTAAATAATAAGTAAATTAATATATCATCATCATAGGGTGGCGTCATCGTGAACGTTGGTAGCCAGACAGTGAAGGAATGACTCAGCACTTCTACCACTGTCTTTACAAGGAGGCTTATAATTGACAAGGGCCCCCAGAACCAAGCCAATGCTGGTCTACTCCCTGTTTATAGTCCCCCAGCCAGACTGATGGTCTACTCCCTGTTTATAGTCCCCCAGCCAGACAGCTGGTCTACTCCCTGTTTATAGTCCCCCAGCCAGACAAATTAATATAATGTATATTTAAAAATCATAGCTGGTGTATTTTTTTTTTTTTTTTTTTTTTTTTTCTGTACAAAGAATGAATATTTTTATTGTATTTCATAAAATAAATCAACCACTAGTCAATTTGAAATATCTCTTCCAAAGATTTCCCACTAGGCAGTGTACCCAAAATCGATGTTGCATTCCCTCGTTGAATAGCGAGGGAAATCCGTTGCTTCAGGTACACTTTGGCCCTGGAGCTGCCCGTTATCATTGTCAGTTTGTTATCAATGTACTCAACAATCTTTTTGGCCTCAATGCACCATGGTCCTAGAGTTTCGAAAGCTAAGGGTATGAACAAATAGTTTTGATCCACGATGCATCGGTACTTCTTGGTTTTTCTTTCACTGGCTTCCTCTGCTGCGGCTCCACAAGTTTCTTTGGTTCTCGACAAGTATGAGGCCGCCAGGGTGTCTACACAAGTGCAGTCCCAGACCATAACTTTTCCTTTGTTCCACGGCACAAGAGTCATGCCATCGGGTCGTTTCCCATCACTTCGAGATAGTCCAACTGGTTCAAGAGTGGAGGGAATATTGATTGACGTTAAAGCTCGATGTATTATATCATTCAATTCTGAGTGACGAGGAAAACGACCTTTACTCTTTTGGCAGCTTAGTCCATGATGACCATTATCCTGAACAGTAGTTCCACATTCACATTGATGTTTCTTCATTATGGAACAACCCAAACGGAGAGCAATACAAGTTCTGAAGGACAAGTTATCCATTTGTGTCCCAATGTTTTTCGAAGGATATGCATGGAGCCAGGCACCAGATTCACTGGCTTTCAATGCCAAAAAACGTGCATTTTCTGAATCACTTATAAAATTCAACTTTTCTTCAATGATCATATTAGTGCTGATTTCATCCCAACTTTTTTGAAATTGCATGTCTTTGGGCAATTGATTTCTGAATTTACTTTTCCAGACATCCATAACTTCATTCAAAGATTGAACATGAACTTGATTATCCATAAAAGAGAGTATCTGAGACATCAAGTCCTGCACACCATGAAGAGAGCTGAGGAAAGCTGGAAGAGCGAGGTCACTGATCTTGCGTAATCCAATTCCGCCTTTCTTTATAGGAAGTGTCGCCATAGTCCATTGATCTTCGTTTAAACGTGTATTTAAAATAGATTCTAATGAGTAATATAAAAGTTTATCGATAGACTCTATTATATCTTTGAATTTCCATAGAGGACTCGTTCTCATTAGATAGGTCATTTTTGGAATAAGTAGACAGTTCTTCAAAAGCACATAGCTGACATGCGCGTTAATTTCTTCTAGACGAGATATGAGAAGTTTTAATTTGTCAATTTTTGGTGTCATAAAACTTGAAAATCCAGCATCAAGAACCGGAGAACCCAGCAAGCTGAGTTCCGCATCATTTATGACGCGGATACCAGGTGAAATAGTATTGAAGTTGTGGACTGTAGTACTATCAATTGACTTTGAACAAGAATACAACTCACACTTGTCTGGATTTATTTCGAGTCCTATTTTTCTTGCCATTTCAACGATTTTTGTGAAGTTTTCCAAAACTTTATCAGGAGTGTCAGCAATGACCGCATCATCAAGATACCAACTGTTCAGCTCTGATGTGATGGATGTAACAATTGGATGAACTGTGAGGCTGAACAGAAGAGGGCCACAGGAATCACCTTGATGGCAACCTGTTTGAGATAAAACAATATCTTTACCGAAAAATAAAGATGGATTTCGGTAGCATTGATCTAGGAATGGATAAAGAGGCGGCACTTTCTTTTTCACTTCTTGAAGCATGACATCACGAGATATACTGTTAAATGCATTGGAAAAGTCAATTTTCAACAACAGTTTGTTTCTGTTCTCCAATTGAGTCACATATGTCCTTATAGCATGTACAGCAACTTCACATCCTTTCTTCACGGCCACACCCAACTGAGAAGGTGAAAGATAATTAATTAAATCATTCTGTACGCACCGCGCGGCAATTTAAAAATTATAAATATCAATAAATATTTTAAAGGACAATTATAATATGCATCATATGCTAGCTCCATCTTCAAAGGGTGTTGAGACTATTCTTCTTCTCGTGCCACGAATTCTCAATGACACAATGACAATTACTATCAGGTAATTAGTAAAGTCCCCTTTTATTATAAATGTGACTCATTGATTAAACCTGGTGAGCTTTATGCTTAATCAAAACAATTTTTAATACAAAGTATATGTACTAAAATAATGTCCATTTTCTTCTCAGGTTCATCCAATCAAGCAAACAATGAGGTCAAAGTTCATTCCACCATGCTGGATGTTCGCGATTCCACAAATACCCTGATCCCCATCAAAACCATCTCCCCCCATCAAGCCTCTGGGAACTCCATGTCCCGATCCGACAAGACAATCCAGCCCGCCCCGTACTATGCCGGTGGCTACCCCATGAGACACAACCGGTACCCTCCACCTGAGCCCACACTGCCTCCACTCCGTCCTATCAACTACGACCTCGCCATGTCCAACAACCCAATCACGAACCACCCCTCCATGACACACGCGAATATTATTCCAAACGTCATTCCGAAACAACTTGAGATCCACTCTCCGAAGTCTTACGAAGTGAACGGCAAACGATACGGGATATACGATATTCCGACGCTTGGCGACAACTCTCTCAAGCCCCTCTACGATGAAGGACGACACGAGAACAACAAGTTCTCCAACTACGAGAAGTTCTACAGCGCTCCCGGCACGTTTGATAAACACATAGACTACTACGAGTCCAACTCGGGGGATCTCGACAGCGACCTGGACTGGTCGCTAGGGCCGCTGGGCGCTACTTCCAAGTCCAGCTACTCGCTCAAGTATGTCCCCCAGTCTGTGACGTATCTGCCCCGCAGTGTTGTCAAGACGCTTGACCCAACTTCCAGTGGCAGCTTCAAGCAGGACGTGGTGGGGAGACATTCGAGCAATGTCGTCCATAGCGTCACAGTGGAGACTAGCAGCGGCAACACCAATGGGACCCTGGATGGTCCCACTGTGCAAGTCAATGAGAAGAATAGTACTGTGATGTACGAGAAACATGTCAACTCATAGAAGAATAGTACTGTGATGTACGAGAAACATATCAACTCATAGAAGAATAGCACTGTAATGTATGAGAAACATATCAACTCATAGAATAATAGTACTGCGATGTATGAGAAACATATCAACTCATAGAAGAATAGTACTGTTAGGTATGTATGAGAAACATATCAACTCATAGAAGTATAGAAGAATAGTACTGTGATGTATGAGAAACATATCAACTCATAGAATAATAGTACTGCGATGTATGAGAAACATATCAACTCATAGAAGAATAGTACTGTGATATATGAGAAACATGTTAACTCATAGAAGAATAGTACTGTGAGAGAGAAACAATTTTATTTTTTATTAACAAACAAAATGAACTGCCAGCCTTTAACTGGTTCCTTGATACACAGCATACTCATCAAAAGATCTTGTCTTCATATTCTTTCATTGATGTTTACTAATTCTCAATGTATGAGAAACATATCAACTCATAGAAGTATAGCACTGTGATGTATGAGAAACATATCTACTCATAGAAGAATAGTCCTGTGATGTCTGAGAAACATATCAACTCTAGAAGAATAGTACTGTTATGTATGAGAATTATGAGAAACATATCAAGTCATAGAACTTTTTTTTATTTTTTTTTAATGTTTTTTTTATTACCTAAGATTTTGAATTTTTTTCATTCAAAATCTCAACAAAAAAATCATAGAACAAGTAAGAGTTGGAGTAGATAAATAGACATAAATAGTTCTGTTTTAGCCTGTCGCTACATGATAGGGAAATGCATTCTGTTAATAATATTTAAGAAATCATTTCTACATTGTCTTTGTAAATGGATATTTATATTCAGAATCTAATAAGTGAGGTGTTTAAAAAAAAAAAAAAAAAAAAAAAAATTGACTAAGATATTTGTTTTTTTTTTTCTTCAAAATAGATGTGTAGATTGTATTATGGAATCGGCACTGAACAATACCATAATATACGAGTAATTTAAATTACGAGAGTTCAAGCCCTTGAATCAATTATTTAATTTAAACTTTATATTCAAACTTGTAAATAGAATATTAAATCACCAGTTGCAGAATTTGACTTCTTTTTGGTCAAATGCCGAGGAATAGGGGATTTTTGTGATTTTAACACGAATTTATTTCAGAAGAAAGGTCAATTTTTGTATTGACTGACAATGAATAAACTATATTGTCTCTCCAGGTAGCTTAGTGGCAGAGGCGGCACTCTGCGAATCCAGAGGTCGTGAGTTCGAAACCCAGCCGGCACATGACAAGTTATCCTCCCCTTTGGAATTTGGGATTTTTACCACATAATAATATGTCTTGGGCTTACTGCTCAGGGCCGTATTTAGGGGGAGAAGGGGGGCCAGGAGGCCCGGGCCCCCTTCTCGAGCTTGGGCCCCCTCGAAATTCTTACTCCAACTGCTCAAACAGGAAGACATCGACTGCTTCGAAGAAGTGTTTTGCTACGACGAATCGGGATGTAGAAGATTTTGTGATATCTTGGCTTTTCTAAAACATGAGAATAAGGCTTATATTATTGACCCCACTGTCAGGTTTGAAAGTAATGATTTGGAGCAAGCTGAAAGTGTAAATCAAGATAAAAAAAAGAGTCTATGAGCCATGCATTAAAAATTTTAAAATGAAATTTGATGAGAAATATCCAGAGAGATCATAATTATGAAGTAATAGGATTATGGTTTGGATCGCGAGGAACCATTAGTCAATTCGCGATTTTTTTTTTTTTTTTTTTGAAATTCAACCTGAACATGAAAGAACTACAAATAATTTCTGAAACAATTTTAAATGATTCAATATATATTCTGAATCAACACATTTACAAGTAAAAAAAATAAGGCAAAAAAAAAAAAAATGTTTTTTTAATTGATTGTTATGCTGTGATTGTTAGCAACCCACCATAAGGTGGGCAGCATGAATATTTGTAAAAATAAATATTATTCTTCTTTCTTCCGGCTTAGTTATTCATCGTAGAGCTATGTTGAATGTAATTCAGTCCGCCATCATAATGTATACCTACAATAATGTTTTAGAAAAGGTGGCCACCCCCTCGTAACTTTCGAACGCGTCGAAAATTTTCAATTGTGTAAAGTTCTAAATTTGGTTCTGGGGGCCCTTGTCAATTATTAGCCTCCTTCAATTATTAGCCTCCTTGTACAGACAGTGGCAGAAGTGCTGAGTCATTCCTCCACTGTCTGGCTACCATCGTTCATGATGACGCCAACCCATGATGATGATGATGAAAGTTCCAAGGATAGTTTTAGGCTCCGGCCGGCCTTTTGGCCTTTAGGCAATATTTTTTTTTATTTTCCTCGTGAATTTTCCTGTAAATAAAGCCTGAATTAGGCTGAGTAAAATAAGCTTTTAAATTTTTTAAAAACCTTATCAGGGGTGGAGCTAGTAGGGTGCAGGGTTCAAATCTGTTACAGCCTGTAAATCAGCGTTAGTTAGATTTTTAGTACACCTTTTTTCTACATAGGTTCAAAATATTGTTTTACACCATATGATATCAAAAAATATTCTTGTTAACATTTAATCACGGCTGTAGTTAAGTTTTAGTAAAGTTTCTTTTTCTCACGTCAATTAGGTATTCTGTAAATTAATGGTGTTTTTCGAAATTGGCATTTGTAGAGGTGAAAGTCTGCAGTGACATATGTTTTTTATGCTTAAAATCGAAAGAAAACTTAATGAAGAAGCGGTTGCGGTCATAAAAAAAGGCCATTTAAACTGTTAGTTTATTCACAAAAGTGTCCGGTAAAGTGGGTGAATTTTGAAATTATTGAATTTTTTGTTGTTGAGTAAACACAATTGGCATAGAAACTAAATAATACCCCTAAGGAAATAATACTTCAACTAGGACACCTCAGGAAATCTTAGACGTCAGATGCGGATGAGTACGTCCAAGTTTACTATGTTGTCTGTAAGACAACATAGTAAACTTGTACGTAGTAATAGTAATAGACATAGTAACGATTGACGGAATAACGTCGCGTATTGAACACTCCAAGTATCTACTTTATGCGGATGATCTCAAAATTTTCAAACCCATTTTGACTCCAGCTGATGTAGCCTTACTACAAGCTGACCTAAATGCAATTCAAGAATGGCTTAACGAAAATAAACTTTCTTTCTGTCCGCACAAATGTGAGTATGTACAATTCACCAGAAAACATACAACCATTCCTGGCTTATACATACCATTGACAACGTACCACTAAAAATGCTGGAATATAAAAAAGACCTTGGAGTAACATTTTCAAAAAATCTATCTTTCAACTATCACATTGAAAACGTTGTACTTTCAAGCTTAAAAATCCTTGGTTTTGTAATGAGAACTCTGCATAAAGTTGACGATCCTGACTCTTTCCTCCTTCTATACAAATCTCTGGTCCTGTCTAAACTCTCCTACGCATCTGTGGTCTGGATGCCTTCTACTCAAGCTTATAAGCATCTGCTTGAGACTGTCCAAGCTACATTCTGTCGTAAGCTCTTTTTTAGACTCAACGGATTCTATCCTTCCTACCCTGAAGCTATATCGTACTCAGACCTACGAGAACACCTCTGTTTGCTGTCCATCGAGTCTCACCATAAAACCATATCGCTCCAAACTCTTCACCGTATTATAAACAATGGTATTGACTCGATTGATTTATTAAATGATGTGCTCTATATTGTCCCCTCTGTGCGTACCAGGGCACTAAATAATGTTTCTCTCTTTCATGTACCAATTAACAACTTTTCATCAATCTCCCCTCTATACCAAACTCTAACTACTTACAATATCCATCACCGCCAGCTAGACCTATCTCTGAGCCTTCAAAGCTTTTCTGAAGCCGTGAAGAGCTGTTTAGCTAAATTCTTAAAATTCTCAATACCTACTAACCTATTATTATTTATTACAACTTCCGTTCTAGTCTTAAAACTCTTTTTAATATTTTTTTTTTATACTTATTATTATAATTAGACTAAGTTACAATAATTATTTCTTAAGATAGATAGGCATATATTATATAATGTTCATTGTAAATTGTGTTTAATGTTTGAAACGTCGCAATAAAGTAAAATTAAATTAAAAATTAAAAAGTAAAATTAAAGAGCGCGCGATTAGCTCAGTGGTTAAGCACTCGCTTGCCATGCGGAAGGTCCCGGGTTCGAACCCCCGCGCCGACAAAAATTTGTATTCTTAATTTGGTTACAGTTGTTTGTAAGGGATACCTTCCGGTGCGCTCGTGTTGACCCAGCACCTAATTGGGAAGTATTGTGTCACTTCTCGCCCATCAGAGGGGAGGCATACTACGGGATGGGCAGGCTACAACACAGACCACAAGCGTCTACAGTAGCTCCTGTTTCATGGCTACGAAATAAAAACGGCTGTGAAACACTCATCTTTAAAAAAAAAAAAAAATAAAAAAAAAAATAAATTAAATTCAATTAAGACTAGGTACTTCGTTGGGGATCATATCCTTCCAGTTGATCATATCCTGGAGATCACGTTTTTAGACCTAAATGACATTTTTTCTCGAAATCTTAAGTGACGACCAATCAACTCAAAGCTAGAAAGATGTAGGCTTTCATTTGACATATTGATCGCGAAATTTTGATGAGCCATTCTTGAGCTACGCCGCTTAAGAACAGAAAATAGAAATAGACAGAAAACCTAAATGACATTTTTCTTGTGTGTGTGTGTCCTTGTATTTGTGTGTATTCTGTGTATGCTTGAATGTGTGTGTTGTGTATGTGTGTGGTTGTGGGGGGGGGGGGGGTGTTGTGTGTAATGTACCTACATGTGCAGTCCATTTGAACAGGTTAAAGAAAGAAAATTCTTTAAATAAAAAAATTGGGGTTTACGCCTATCACTTTTTTGATATCTTGAACTCTTTGGAAACCGGACCCAATTTTATTTACCTATATTTTGGGAGGTTTCCGCTTTGACTAACTTTCTAATATTCATCCTCAATGGGGGATTGTGACATATCAAATCCAATAATTTTGAGGTGCAGATCACGAATTTGACCCTGATTTTAAGCTTACTGGTACCATTGCGTCGGATGTGGCAGACTTTGACTTATTTTCGAGTGATAAGGAAAGTCAAAACTGTAATACGATAGTAACTTTACTAATATATTGATAAGACCAGGTCTATCATTAAGTAGGTACATAGATCAATTGGATAACACAAACATTTTTGAATATTAAATTAACATACATAATTTACACTCTCAGTAAGTTTTGAACTTTGAAACGAATGCACTTTGACTTCCCAAACTATCTAATATATTGCAAGTCGGTACTATGCTTCTTGTTCTTAATGAGAAAAGAATAAAAAGTCTGATTAAAAAAAACATATTTCTGGACTTAACGTAAAAATAACAATTTAAGCTCTGATACCTACCTATTTCAGAAAATCCAAAAATTTGGAGAAAAAAGTGTAAAAATCAACTTACAGATTTAAAAAAAGTAGGAGAAACGGTATTGCGCCATTACCATATTAATATAGTTTGAAAAAAACAGATGTGAGTTGTGAATAGTTAGAAATATAAAAATGATTTATAAAAAAGCTCAGAATAGTTAAATCTATCTATACATTCTATACAGTAAACTCAGAGCACGATTTGCTGAGTGATGGTTAAGCGTTCGGTTGACATTCGGAAGATCTTGGGTTCGATCCCGCGACCCAACAAACAAACATTCTAAATTTGGTTACAGTTGTTTGTAAGGGATACCTTCCGGTTCGCTCTTGTTAACCTAGCACCTAAATTGGAAGTATTGTGTCACTCCTCGCCCATCAGAGGGGAGGCATACTACGGAATGTGCAGTTTAAAACACAGACCACAAGCGTCTACAGTAGCTCCATTAAATAATCTGTGAAACACTCATCTTTTTTTTTTTAATCACTTTCGTGATATCACTCCTACTCAAACTAGCTTTACTAAATCTACACTGAAACCGGGACTTGAACCACCGACCCCTAGGTTAAAAGTCCGCCGCCTTATCGATCAAGCTACTCTGTATCTCCAATCAGAAAGTCACACCTATCTAGATCTAAAAAAATACCTACCTAAGTATTGAAACATCATAGATCTCACGTATCTCTACAAAATCCTGAACAACCAAATTGACTGCCCAGAACTCCTTGAACAAATCAATTTTAGAGTAAACGTCAGAAGGACTAGATGTGAGGATGTGTTCATGGTTCCATATAGGAGGAAAGAAGTAGGATTATATTCACCTATTAACAGGATGCACACCATGGGAAATCTGGCTGGGAGAGCAGGCATTGACATATTTAATTGTAATCTGACGAACATCAAACATCTGTTTGATTGTGATTGAATGAATGTGTTGTAAATATTAATATGAATGAATGAAGTGCATGCGAATGAATGATTTTTTTTTTATCTCTACCTAGACATAAGCATTAGATTTAGACATTTTTTATATTATATTATTTTTGTTTATAATTAGTTATTTTATATTTTTATGTATTATTGTATTTGTATTTATGTAATATTGTATATTGGGTTAGAAGCCCGTGAATAAAATAAATTAAAATTAAAATAAAATTGAAGAAAAAAAAACATTGCCAATTATGGACACAAAACTTCCTCGTGATTGTTTCACAATGTATACTTGTAATACTCACCAATTCAAATTTTGATGATCGATACAAATTAGTGCTAACTATTTTTTTTTGTCAAAGCAAAAAAACTGAGGAAGTACTGTGTCCATAACTGGTTGTGATTGTTTTTGTAAAAAAAAAAAAAAAATTCTCCGATTTCATTATTATTTTATAGTTTCAAGGAAGAAACTATAAAATATAATTCTCCTATTTCATTATTATTTTATAGTTTCTTCCTTGTGTTCATTAAACTGTTACCAGTTTAATGAACACAAGCAAAGCTCGACCCACCTTGAGAAGTACCCCCTCTTCCCCTACCGTTTCGGACTTAATTTTCCTCATATGTCATCATTATAGAGCCATTTTACCTTGTGAGAACTTCCAAATTCGAACTTTCCCATGGAACCTTTTGAAATTTTCCATGATAAGGCAGGTAGTTCGGTTATATATAGGCCCAAGCTGGGGTTCCTTGCTTCAGTGAATTAAAATGCGGAGCTGGCAAGCATTTAAGTGGGTGAGTCGAGCTTTGCTTGACCCAAAATATCGGGTTCCTTTGGGGAGAAAACTGTATTTTTTTTTTTTTTTTTACAATCAATTTTACGCCTAACATGTAGGCAATTACAAAATCAATTAATTTACATCTAATCACATATATACAAAAAAAATATGAAGAATTACATGCAAAATATTAAATATATAAAATAGCCTTTGCTTTCTCTTTAAATTGTTCGAGGCTGTCGGCAATGTCCAGGACTTTGGCATTCTTATTGAAAATCGCCATGGCAGTGGGCAGCGTTGATGAGGCAACGCTGCCCACTGAGGCACAGGACTTCGTGTGTTACCAGATGAGAAGAAAGGAGGGTTTTCTTTAGTCCGTAGTCCAAATATGGGAACTCTAAGTGATATATATTGTAGAGCAGAGGGGATGTCTATCTTATTGTTGAAGATGTTGTACAACAACAGTATGTAATTGTATTCCCGTCTGCTGTCCAATGTTTCAATCACAAAGCTCTCCCGCAGCAATGCATAAGAAATGGCATTAGGGTACGCTGGGTAAAATCCATTTTCTCTTCTGAACAAAGATCTCAGAAACCTAGCTTGAATTCTCTCCAGCACCAACACATAAGACTTAGCCTGGGGGGCCCAAATAACCGAAGCATATTCTAGTTTGCTACGCACTAGTGAGGTATACAACAGTCTTATTGTGTCTATGCTGGTGAAAAAGTAGCTGTGTCTGACAACCAGCCCCAAAGTTTTGTAAGCTTTCTTAGCAATATCTGCTATATGTTGGTCGAATTTCAGTTTTGTCTGAAAGGTTACACCAAGATCTTTTTTTGATTCGACTCGACTTATAGCAGAATTGTCAATGATGTAGTTGTATACGCTCACTGATCTCCTGATACTGATCGTCATGACATCGCACTTATTTATGCTGAACGTTATCTGCCATGTGGCCGGGAATACAATGTGATATAGTCGGAAGATATTTTTTAAATCAGGTTCCAGTACACAACGGAAAATAAAATAGACATGACGCAGAGGTATTGGTGCAAAACAGAGGCTATAGAAAATATTGTAAATTTCATTTACGAAAGTAAAATCAATATTTAGCATTCTTAAGAATAACATTCTACAGCGAGAAGGTTCAAATTACAAGTAGGAATGTATGTACCATGGGATAGGAGACCAGACCAATAATATCAAATATATGTACACATAATTACATGAACTTTCACAATATTTGATGCACATGGAAGATAATGAACGACATTATTGACATTGCTCACAATGAACAAGAAGTTACCCACAGCCTGTATAAATTACAGGGTAGGCTTAAGGCTTAGAGGGGGTCCTCAGTCTCCAGAGGAGTCTTTTGAAACTCGATTTTGCGACAGTAATGCCTCATAAAATTTGACGTGGATTGCCAATTTGCCCAAGGGGGATATTTGTCCTTGACAAGTCAAAGTTGACAGCAGAACGTAGGCTCCAGGCTTCTATACGTAGCTCCCTCATATGTTACAATTAGGTAGTATGGGATTTTTATTTCATTTGAATCATTGGACTGAATAAATACATATCTTTTTTCTTTTTTTGTTATATTGTATTTTGTATTTTCGTTTGTAATTATTTGTATTGTATAATATGTCTTATTACCTAATAAAGTGTAAATAAATAAATAAAAATAAAAAAAAAATCTTTTGAAAAAGGAGATTTTGTTGAAGTCCCTTGAAAACCCATAGACATGTCTTTTATGGGAGAATTGAGCAGTACAGTGTGATCCAGAATCTTATCAAGGGCCTCTTCAAAAAGGTAGTTTGGTAGAAAGGGGTAAATATTACACAGTATTAATTTAACTGCTGGCTGCACGAAAGGAGAAGTATTAAACTGGATATTGTTTACCTCGATAGTTGGATGATCCTTGAGGACATTTTTGGCCAGTTCCGACGAGGCTAGGAATCAGCAGAACTTGGCACCTGGAACTTTGGATGCTGCGACAATGTTGTGGTGACCAACAACGCTGGCAACAGCACGGATGAACAAATAGTAGGGAGTGTCGTGAACATATCCTGGGCTGCTTGCAGTCAGGATAATAGCTTGATCCTTGGTTGGTCTTCTTTCTGCTACTTCCTTTGAAGGATTGAACGGCGGTCGGAAATTCCTACCTTCATTTTCACTGTTATGCACTACACTAGAAAAAGAAGTTAGAGACATACTGTATGACAGTATGCCTCTCTTCGAAAATTAATTTTATTTGAAAATAAACTGAGCGAAATTATTTACATAATCACAAGTAGTTATGACTAACGAGGTAACTTTCCAAAGTCCAAAGTTCGAATTAGGAAGTTCTCACAAGGTAAAATGCCTCTATAATGATGACGTATGAGGAAATATAAATCCTGTACTTCTCAAGGTGGGTCGAGCTGCAGCTCTGACCTAAAAAAAATTGTTTTAAAGTATCTGTCCTTTAACCCTTTCTGTCGCTACATCGTCAGATTTATCGTCAGATTTTTTTTTTGTCGAAAAAAATACGCTACCGTATGATTTTAAGAATTTAAAACGAAATAAGTTAAAGTTGTGGGTATAACCCCGCAACTTTAACTAATCCGCAGGTAATAACCCCGCCCTTTAGGTAGGCCATTAATTTCATTATCTTTTTTTTTGTTCTTGTATCTTTGCTTAATCTATTTGTTTTTTTTTCATTGTATTTTGCTGTATAAATTTTTTGTTCAACCTAATAAAGCTTACTATAATAATAATAATAAAATAAGTTTTTGCCACAAAATTTGGCCATGGCCCAAAATCTTTGTGATATTCGTGACGAGTCCACACTAAATTGGCACGTCTGAGTTTGGGCTACGGCTGGATCCAAAATGGACCCTAAAAAATAAAAAAATCTAGGTCACATACAAAATGCGTCCACCAATTATTTTCTTCATATTCAAAATGCGTCTGCGTCTAACTGTTACATACCTGCATAGTGCATATAGATAAACAGATAATTACAAATAATTGTATGAAATTAGAAACAGTATAAAAGAGATCAGAAAATAAATGGATAGAACATAATTATACAGATGTACTAACATAGGGCGGAATTATTGCCTCTGGTAACCTCTTCCACGAAACCCTTGGTACTTGTTGTACACATACGTTCCTAATATATTCCCTAGCCCTGCTTGAATTAAAGAAAACGATTTGTTGCACTATTTTTTCATTATACTTCGCAAATTCGCTCAATTGAAAAAAGGATTTTCAATGTTTATACTATAACTAGCGGGCTACGCCCGCTTCGCGTGGCCAAGGCATGGCCACATTTTAGTTAAGGCATGGCCACCGCCGCTGCATAAGTTTTATGGTTATTGAAGCACTTCTTTATACACCAGGTTCTTTGTTATACCATCTGGCTGTAACACAATGAGGGACTTGGCAGACCTTACTCTTGAAAAAGCAACATAGAGCTGACCGTGGGAGAAGCAATCGTTCTAAGGTCAATTCCAGCTAGCTCAAGAGTTTGCCCCTGTGCCTTATTTATCGTCATGGCAAAACATAGTTTTCTGGGGAATTGAACTCTTTTGAAATTAAAGTGGTAGTCGAAAATCACATTAGAACCCAAGAGAGAGATGGGAGGGCACTACAACAAAATCAGTAGGTGCCCTACAGCGCCGCACTTGAAGTAATGATATTTTTCGGTTCCAAGTGCGGTTAGCTTTTAGAGAAGGTGGGTTTTTAGTGGGTGGAAATCCCACACCCCAGGCAGGATCTGGGTGTCTTTGAAAGATTTTTTCCTGCCTTCCATTAAAAAAAAAGAACCCAAGTGCATAGTTGCTAATGAACAGATTAAATGAGCACACAAATAGCTCAGTGGTTAAGCACTCGCTTACGATGCGGAAGGTCCCGGGTTCGAACCCCCGCGCCGACAAAAATAATCCTGTGTACATATACCGTTTCACCTGCACCAGCCCCTGTGAATATAACTGCCTCGATAATGTTTTTTTTTTTTTTTTAAGGATGTAATTTGAAGCCGCGTGCCGTTACACAATTTCGGGGGTCTCAGATTTCTTAGTAATATTATTGGTGCTCCAACCTTAAGGCATAGCCGATGGGGTGGCAAGCCAGGAGGATTTAGTGTATTAAGAAATTCGGTTGGGTAATGGATGGCTTCTTCCTCTTCCACAACAGTGTCTACGGATTCGTAAGTTGATAGTTCAGAAGGCATTCTTTTTAATAAGTCATTAATAATTTCCAGAGCATTAATATCATTCTTTGGTGTTAGTATGGCCCTTATCTTTAGCCAAACAGGGACAACAACACTTGGGTCATCTAGATTGGGGTAGATAGTGTCTAGGAAGGTGTTGTAATCGACTAATGACTGACAGTGTTCGGTAGGAAATACAATTTTTTCATTTTGTTCAGGTAACTGTCCATCACCTATCCGAAGCAAAAGCTTCGAAAAAACTTCTGCATTTTGATCAGCGTGAAGGTGTACACGCATATTCAACTTTAAAGAAAGAACAGTTATCTGTGGCCACAAAATGGATGATTTTAAACATGCCTTCACTTCGTCAGCTCTTGTTCCACGTGGAACAACGGGTAAAGTTTGTCTAAAATCTCCAGACAGTAGCACAGTTTTACTACCCATAAGATTTTTAACACCACGAATGTATTGTAGAGTACGGTCCAGTTTCTCTAAGCCAGTTTTATGAGTCATTGTACACTCATCATATACGATCAACTTGAAATCCCTGAGGACTTTGGCCATATCACTTTGCTTTCCAATAATACAGCTTGGTGTATCTACTGAATTTAAATTGAGCGGCAATTTCAAAGCAGAATGAACAGTGCGGCCTCCTTCTATCAGTGTGGCGGCAATACCGGACGATGCAACAGCAATGGCAATATTTCCATCTTTGCGTATTGTAGCTAACAAAAGGTTTCTTAAGAATGTTTTTCCAGTTCCACCTGGAGCATCTAGGAAGAACAAATTATTACCTACAGAATCAAGAGATGAAGTGACGCTCTGAAGTACAGTTTCATACACGTATCTCTGTTCACTATTGAGTAATGGCACTTTTTCAGAAACGAAAGACCTCATTTGAAAGTGTTGTATAAAATTTCTGCCAAATAAGTTCTGTTGGTAATAATGTTCACATTGCTTGCGCATCATCAAGTAACAAACCCATGGCTAGGCATGCAGCATGGAACGTAGAGTATTCAATGCCGCCTACCATTTTGAGGCTTCTGAATGAAGTAGGTCCTCGCACTCTATGTAGAAGTAATCGTAGGTAGAAACATTCTGAGTCATTCGGATGTACGGTATAAATTTTACCAAGAACCTGGTCTTTTTTTACACCCGGATGTCCTGGAACAATTGATCTTTTTTTCCTTCTTTGGATCATGTTGTTTTTCCACACATAAAATGCTGGTACTTCATTATAAAAAAGAGTCTTTGCAAATTCATCCTGGTTGCATAGTTGGAAAAACGCCATTAATGTTGTTTTAGGAGGGTTGTCAATTCTCTGTTGGACATTTTCGGTTGTAAAAACTACCCTTTGTCCATTTTCAAAGTGGACGGCCAAATGTATGACAGGAGAGTTTCTTTCATGAGTCGAAAAACATAGTATTCGCCATCCAGCTTGACAATAAGTTGAGAACCCCTATTTTCTTTTAAAATTTGTTTCTTATTATTCCTCTACATCACAAAAAAAGCTGTCTGCCAAATATAAAGTCATTCGGCTCAACCGTTTTGAGAATCTTGCAAAACGCTAAAATGTCTACTTTTGTCCATAAGTTGAGGACCCCTGTTATCTTTGAAAAATCCTTTCATAGTAAGCTTCTTCATCACTGAAAGAAGTTTTCTGCCTAATTTCAAGTCATTCAGCTCAACCCTTTTGAGAATCTGACAACACTCTAAAAATGACTAATTTTGACCATAAGTTGAGAACCCCTGTTTCCTTCAAAAAATCCGTTCTTAGTACGCCCCTACATCATAAGGAAAAGCTTCCTGCAAAATTTCAAGTCAATCGGCCCAGCCGTTTAGGCTCTGCGTTGATTATCAATAAATGTTAATTTTTGTCCATAAGTTGAGAACCCCTGTTTCCTTCAAAAAATCCGTTCTTAGTACACCCTTACATCATAAGAGGAAGCTTTCTGCAAAATTTCAAGTCAATCGGCCCAGCCGTTTAGGCTCTGCGTTGATTATCAATAAATGTTAATTTTTGTCCATAAGTTGAGAACCCCTGTTTCCTTCAAAAAATCCGTTCTTAGTACGCCCCTACATCATAAGGAGAAGCTTCCTGCAAAATTTCAAGTCAATCGGCCCAGCCGTTTAGGCTCTGCGTTGATTATGAATGAATGTAAATGGATTTTATATATATAGATTATTGTTTTTTGAATCTCTATGATCGCCAATTTTAGACCCTGGTTTTAGAACTAACATTTGTGGATAGCAACCAACAGAATTACATCAACCAGGCTCATGGCAAACGTTTAAAACGTACAGACACCCTAAAAAGAAAACCAGGCGTTCTAATTCTTTCCCCACCTTCAGCACAAGATTTTTTATCTTTTGAAGGTGGGTATACCCTCTTTGTTTGTTGAAGATGTTAATGTAAAAAATAAATAAATAGAAACTTTAAACAAAAAAAAAAAAAATGCACTACACGTACAAGTTTTTTTTGGGGAAAAATTCAGCAAAATTCAAGGATGCATAATTTATCTACACATAAGGACTTATAAATGCGGAAGTCACTCAACACTCATTAATCTCTGTTTGTCCGTGCTACCAGGTGTTGGGAGAAAACTGACATCTCGTCGGGAGAGTGGATTTTTCATCCCGTCCTAATAGCTGAAACAGGTAAAGCGTAATAAAAGTACTCGATATATTACTTCCGAAAAATTCAAATAGGTATTAGAAATCGGAAGTATTGTGTTCGTTTTTGTAAAAAAAATAAATATTTTTTTGGTCCGATTTCAATTTTTTCTGGACGTTTCATAACCTCCTGAGCAAATTTGGTTTTGTGTCCGTCTGTCGGTCTGTCAAAAATATTCCTTTTAACGTCCAAATCTCGGCAAACTATTTAGCGCATTTCAATGAAATTGTGTACAGATTATAGAAGACGTTCTGTGCACATCTTTGCACTAGCGGTTCTAGGTGAAAAAGATCATGCGCCTGACCACTAACATTTTACGTAAACCCTTATTTCTTGTGAACGGTACACTCGATTTTGATGAAATTTAGTATGTATAATATGCAATTATGCATATTACTGTTTTACATAGGCTATTTATAGTTATATTTTAATTAATTATTATTTAACTCTGATATTATAGAAAATTAAAAAAAAAAGACAAAAAGTGAAAAATGAGGTTTGCAGAATTTTTTCAAAACAAATTTGAAGAAAATCAGTTAAGCGGTTTTGGAGATACAAAAGGTTTAGTATAAAATCTCAAAATTGCCACGTGTATACAATGTGAAACAATCACGAGGAAGTATTGCAGTGTTGCCAACAGATTTAAAAAAAAATCGTCATGGCGTAGCAAAAATCTCGTCAAAAAATCGTCAAGGAAGAAAAAAAATCGTTAAAAAAGTCGTCAACAATATTATACCTTAAAAAAGATTGAAATAGCGGGTTACACCCGGCTTTCTTGGGGTTTTTATTGAACAGCATGCATCAGCAATCACCATGCAAAATATATTATATACAAGGAAGATCACTTACCAACCATCATAATAGATTGAACTTTGACATCTTTTGGGGCTTGATCCGATTTACCACTATGAAAACTTCATGCCCAGTACCTACACCAAACCATGCTACACTATTTACAGTATTTACTCAGTTTACACTTACATTTTATCACTAAAACACATAAAAGTTTAGAAGTAACCAAAGGGAAAATTAACTGAAATGAGTTTGAAGTGTTTGAAATTTGAAAAAAATTAAATTTCAAAATTCATTTTACAGAGTCTAGAGTACCGGAGACCTGGCGGCTCGGTGACCGAGAAACAATGCTCACAAAAATAAAAGATCTCGATGCGCTCATAATTACATAGTACATATGCCGCATAGTGTCGCGTCTACAGGCTACACCTACGTAATACGTAACCTACACATTAAAATGTAAACAATAGGGCGTGTTCACACGAGGAAAATAACAGCGGGAACGAAAAAATCGATTCAAAAAATCCAATTTTAATGGATGGATTTATGTCCATAGCTTTCCACAGAAATCGTCAAAAAACCGTCAACTATAAGAAAATATCGTCAAAAACTATCGTCAACCGTCAAAACATTTTTTTTCCCGTCAAGAGAGTTAAAATATCGTCAAATATGACGAGAAAATCGTCATGATGGCACCACTGAAGTATTGTGACCATAGTTTTTTCAACTCGAGAGGCGTGCGCGTCACTATTTTCGCACCTTTTTTTATAGACTTGATTGTTCTTAAAATGGTCCATAATAATTCTGTTTATAGGATTTACCTACTTTTTTGAATCACAATACATGTATAATATTATGTTTATGTTAGAGATTAGTTTAATTCCACTGTTCGGACAACCATTACACATTACGCAACCATTACCTACCAGGGCTTGCGTTTAGGTAGGGAGGCAACTCATTGAGTCCCGTCTGAATTTGTCCATTTTTGTCGATGCTTCATTGAGTCCCAAGGTTTGGAACGGTTGAAGTTATCGTACCACTCATTGAGTCCCGTCCATAATTAATACCTTTTTTTCCTTATACATAAACTTGTACATAGAAAATCATATTATTTGTCAGTCAGTTGGGTCAGTCAGTAATTGGTGTTCAAATGTAATAGATCTCATTATGTCCGAGTTAAATAAAGTTTTAAGTCAGAAGGAAAGGGACTTAATTATACAAAATGGATACAAATTTGGTTTTCACAAGAAACTGGCACATAATATGCAGCGCTGGAAATGTACGAAAAGCTCATGAGTAAGTCGTTTATTAAAACTAGTCTTTTAATATTAGGGGACTCAATGAGTCATATGGTCTGAGGTACCTGCTAAAATTACGGGACGCAATGAAATGAAAAAAAGGTCAACGGGACTCAATGAGTGTACGTCCGTTTAGGTGATGCAGGGTCAACAATTTTATTAGGTGCATGTATTATTGTTTTCTTGTAGAAATTCTAATTCAGTAGACCATGCAGCCTCCCATCCCCGACAGCCAATACCGCTGCTTCGAGAACATTATTCGGATCTATCAGCTAATCGGATTCCTACCGGAGGTAAGATGGATAGAAGGTATAGAGTCCGCGATTGATCATGAACCATTTTGAAATTCCTTTATGTTCATAACGAAAGTGTGAGGGACACTATACCAAGCACTAGAGCGCTGGATGAAATATTTTACCTATAATATTAATGTACATGTTATGTATTTTATTAAAAAAAAAAAAAATTGACTCAGATATTCAAGAAAAAAAAAAAAAAAAAAAACTAAAGCTTCAAAATGAATTTTTCTTTGATGGAATGCTAGAAAATAGAATGCCATTAATGGTAATCATAACCAATTCACGTTTTGAAGATCACATCAATCACCAACATCTTGATGCAGAATGCATGAATTTCCGTAACCTTACACTCTGCCGGGATGTCTCTTTCTTTGTATTTATTATTTTTTTTTTTTTTTTTACAAATCAACGGGACAATGCCCCAAGTGTACAATTTATTAAACTACAATTAAGTTTAAATATTAAAGCTATATACACTATACAGGGTGTCCCACCAAAGTTGGACACCTCAAATTACTCGGCCCCTGAAAGAGTTTTTTAAAAATAAAAAATCCTAGGGTACACTTCCTAATTATGCGGTTTCATTTATGAAATTTTTTTTATACAGGGTGGTTCAAAAGTCAGAAATTGAGGTGTCAACTTTCGATTTTTAAATAGATCGACCTGAATTTTATTTGATAAATTTACTTTTAAATGATTTTTGAGTACTTTTTCAAACAAAAAATTTACATACAGGGTGGTTTTTTTTTTCGACCAATTTTTTTTCTAAATCTCGAATAACTCAAGTTCTTTTAATTTTTTCGATAACAAGAATAAAGAGTGTTTGTGTAATGAATACATGCACTTTTTATTGGCATCAAAAATTTTTATACGGGGTGGTTCACAAGTGAAATAATGACTTGATTTTTTTTTTAAAACGGAGTTTTTTTAATTTTTTATTTGGGATTAATAATTCTCGCATAATTTTACACATTTTTTGTTGGTCATATCGAAAAACAAAACTAAAGTGTTGTACAGGGTGAGACATGTTTTTTTTTGTAACACACTGTATATGGGCAGTTAAAGAGACGTAAAATTAAATAGATAGACTAAATGTGCAAGAAAAACTTTGATTTTTAATTAAATTAAAAGGTTAAGGTGTATTAAATAATATTGTCGCATGGACCACCCTGTAGATATTCTCTTAAACTATCATGTGGGTACTCGAATCTTTAAAGCTAGGCTATGTTATAGAATAAGTTTGTCGATAGAAGACAATAATTGAGATTTATTGGCGTTCTTCACACGTCGACCGAGGTGTTTGATTCGGAATTCAGACAGTCTCTCGAGCTGTGCATCGCGTTTACTGAAATTTCTTCGGAGATAGCGTTGATTTTTTCTATTCTTGATTTGGGTGGAAACCCTACAAGAACTGAGTGACGCTACACGACATGATATAAATGCTATCCCCGAGAACACGTCGGTAAAAAGCGATTTCCTTGGGTTTCCTTTACATCTTTTTCCCACCCACACCTTGCCTAAAATGCATAATAAACGTTACCTATTGGTTCCCCAGGTTTCCTCTTCCTCCTTGCCACCCCCACAAGGCGTAATAAACGTTTTCCATTGGTTCTTAGGTCCCACCCACCACCTTGTCCCGTCGCATCTTCTACCTGACCCCCTGGGTTGTATGGTACTGGTTTATCATGTCTAGTTTGATCAACTCGTACAATCTGCTTACTTCGGATTTTTCCGTCAAAGGTAAGTAGAATGAATAAACCCCCGCTAATGGGAGGTAAAACCTCCGTCGGGATATGAATATGCAGTTGAAAGCGACGTTAAACCCTAAAAATATATGTATAGTAGTAGTCAACGAATGAGTTGTGGGGCGAAATTAATAGACACATTGTTCATCACAAGTCATTGCTAAATGTCGGTTTTCCCTATCTTACACAGTAAGCAATCCGTGACTTAGCGCCACAGAGGTATTACAAAACGTCTATTAATTCCGCCCGTAGAGTTCCTGGGACGGACTCAGCCAATTTTTTAATATTCCTGTTCAGGAAGGTACGAGAGCTAAACGTTTGAAGTTATCAAAAAATGTAAAAGAGTCGACCCCCCATAAACAATTGATAAACCCCAATATAAGCAATTTCGTTCTTACAAGTAATTGGAGTACCCGCCACTAGCGGCGGAGAAGCAGATTTTCTACGGCGCGGGCGGACTGAGTATCAAAATTGACCTCCCCCTTTATAGATATATAAAAAATATAAAACTTGTTTAATATTTATAACTTCAGATTTTTAAGAAAAACTATTGCCTGTCCCGGTAGCTCAGTAGTAAAGGCGGCACTCCCTTTCTGTATTCAACGTGCCAATTATGAAAAATTGCTGAAGTAATCATGATTCAGAAACCAGGACAACAACCCGAGGAGCTGAAGTCTTATAGACCCATTTCTCTGCTCCCTGTGCCATCGAAATTGTTCGAAAAACTTTTATACAAGCGTTTAACATCAGTCATTTCTGACAAGAAACTTATACCAGACCATCAGTTTGGGTTCAGAACAAAACACTCTACCATAGAATAAGTGCACAGACTTGTACATCTGATAGAAAAATCAATAGAAGGAAAGAAATTATGCTCCACAGTATTTCTAGACGTAACTAAAGCTTTTGATAAAGTATGGCATGAAGGCTTGAAATTCAAGCTGAAAAAAATGTTGCCAGAAAAACTTGCAAAATTTCTTGAATCATACCTCTCAAATCGGTATTTTAGAATTAAACATGAAGATGCATATTCTGAACTGCAAGAAATATGTGCAGGCGTTCCCCAAGGAAGCGTACTTGGACCAGTCTTATACCTATTGCCACATTTGCTGATGACACAGCATTTTTGGTAGTTGGAGATAATACCGAAGAAACATCATCAGAACTCAACCAAACCCTCTCCAGATTTCAAAGATGGACTTCAAAATGGAGAATAAGACTAAATGATAGTAAGTCGGTTCATATGGATTTTACCAACAGAAATCAGCCCTACATACCGATTTACATCAATAACAAAATCATTCCCTTTTCGAATCAAGCGAAATACTTGGGAATGACTCTCGATGCAAAACTGAAATGGAAAAAACACGTAAAGAAGAAAAGAACTCAACTTGATGTGAAATACAACAAGATGAAATGGCTAATGGGACGCTACTCTCCACTTTCCATCGAGAATAAACTTGATTTGGACCTATGGTATCCATCTTTGGGGCTGTACCAGCGCATCCAACAGACTCATTATAGAGAGATTTCAGAACAAAGTTCTAAGGGACATTGTCAATGCCCCATGGTACATTAGGAACATCTTACTGCACCGCGACTTGGGTGTTGAGTCAGTTAGAGAAACAATGCAAATGTATGCCTCAAAACATCAACAGAGGCTAGAGGTACATGAAAATATTGAGGCCGTCCATCTTCTCAATGTTTCAGACCTTGTTAGAAGATTAAAGAGGAAGAAACCATTTGAACTAGTATAAATTACTTACTTTTATACTTCGTAACGGTACAGCGCAAAATGTAACCACCTCAACTAGAGAATATTTATGTTTATGTACATATATTTCACGTTTTACAATAACCTTTTTAGAATAAAATTGCTTATTAGATTTAATCTAGATTGTAATGTATCAATAAATGGCCAAAGTGGGATATACATATATTGAGGAAAAAAAGGACGGCTTTTCCCAAGTTTTCCCATTGACAGTTTTTCCATTGAAGAGGAGCGGTTAGACGATGAAAAGTCTGTTAACAAATTCGAAAAGGCACTTCATTTGTCGATTCGAAACTCAATTTTTTGGCTTCCGACATTGGTCTGACTGGTTTCAGGGACGGAGATCTTCCAGCGCGTCGTAGAGAGCTTTCTGGCCCCGCTCATAATGTTTGAAATGTACTACTTCGTGAAGCACAACTACAAGCAGGTGCTGGAGATGCGGCGAAGCTTCGACCCGGACCCCGAGATGGCGGCGGCCTGTCTGGCGAAGGAGAGGATCATCCTGAACATTTCGGCCGGAATTGGTGAGTGTGCGGCCACAGAGGAGTCCCAAAATACTGTCGCATGTTGAACCCCCCTGTAGACTATTCTCTTAAACTATTATTCGTGCGTGTGTGTGATAGGTGTTCGTCTGCGCGGTGTTTTTGTGTGTGATGTTCGTGTGTGGTGTGTGTTTGTCTGATGGGCTACCGAAGCAATGGGTGTTACCCGCTAGTATGTTAATAAAGTTATTGTAAAGTTTTTCCCGAAAAGTACACTAGTACTTCATGGGAACACAGAAATGTATATGCAAAAGATAAATCATTAGAGATCATTATTGTTATATTCAGTTCGATTCATACTAATTTCAGTCTCTTCGGCCTTGTTCATGTCCTGTTACCGTCTTTTCTTCGGCCGCGCGCCGCAGGAGGTGGAGTTCGTCAGTTACTACTACCAGAAGGCGAGGCCAGACCGTCAGCTGCCCTACAACATGTGGTTCCCCTTCCAGGCAGACGACACAGTGGCGCCCCTGTACTACTTCTCCGCGGTCGTCAACATGTACATCCTGCTCCTGACGGGTGTGCTCGGTGAGACATGGGTGTAGACTTGTAGAGATAAGTTAACAACAGGTGCCGCACCCCGAAACAGGCCAGTGAATCAAACACCTCGGCCGAGGTGTGAAGAACGCCTATACAAAGAAAGAGACAGCCCGGCAGAGTGTAAGGTTACGGAAAACATAGTTCCCATGCGTTTCATGTACTTTCAGCCAGCGAAATACTAGCTACTTTAACTACATTAACTCGAAATTTTTATAATTGCTATGCTACAGAGAGACTTGTAAGAGACCGAAAAAATTACATTGGCTCCAAATCAAATGAATCGCTAAAGCCGTATGTTTCTTTCAAACCAAAGTTAATCAAACTGGAATAAAATGAACTAAACTGGAAGCAAGTCATTTTTCTTTTGAAAGAGGAAAAATTTCCTCTTCCAAAGTTAACCAAAATGGAAGTAGAAAATTCTCGCTTCCAGTTCTTTTATAGGTTAACTCCATTGTTTATTTCAAAAGTACCGAAACGCATTTTTCTTTCACGAATGTGGTGAAGTTGACCTTGGAATAAAATGGAAGTATCGAACCTGGAATTTTTTTTATGCAAACGAAAAATAGGCCTTAGCCAGCGTCGATGGCATGTTGAATACACCGGTTCCCTTCAGAACACCGAAGTTAAGCGACATCCAGCGAGGTTAAGACTTGGATGGGTGACCATTCAAATTCTAATTCTCGTGACGCTGGCTTTTCCCGGTCCCACTCAGGCTGGGTGAGGTCAATGTGAGTAGCAAGTTTGTGAGTTTCCTGCGAATGGAGGGTAAAACCCCCGTCGTGATATGACCATGGCAGTTGAAAGCGACGTTAAACCCCACTTAAAAAAAAAAAAAATAGGCCTTAGTATTGCCAAGGTGCACTGAAAAAACCTGGATTTCCTACCAGAAAATGGTATACAATAGTTTTTTTTAAAGAAAAACAACGGCCTTACTTTTCACTAAAGAGTATTTTTGATTCGAAATTTCGACCTTTTTTTTCACATTTTTCTCGTTTTTTAACAGATTCCAGCGCGGAACTTAAAATTTATCATATTTTTTATTATAAAACTGTCTAAGAACATCACATGCTTTTATTTGGGCCCTTTGTTGCCATATTCTGACAAACCGTTCTCGAAATATAGGCCAGTTTGCTACATTATCAATATGGGCTATGATAGATTTGGCTTGGGATTTTGAAATTTACAGCGATGATGGTTGTGTGTGAGGGTGTTTGTGTGTGTGTGTGTATGTATTTGTGTTTGTGTGTGTGAGTTGTGTGTGGGTGTGGTTTGTGGTATGTGTGTGATGTATGGGAACATCACATGCTTTTATTTGAGCCCTTTGTTGCCATATTCTGACAAACCTTGATGTTGTAGTGTGATGGCTTGGCGAAGCGGGTGCAGCCCGCTAGCATGTATATAAAACTCAAATCTGTGGGTGTCTGGCTGACTATGTCCTCTTGGGGGTTGTCTGTTTACGATACCAGAGCCCAAACGGTAACAGATATTGTAAACGCTAAAAAGGAAAAGAAATAGATAAATATACACAAACACACGTCCTAACTAAAGGGCGCGGTTATTAACTATAAGAATCTCTTCCACCCTTCACGTTTAACCCTCTCATCTTTTTCACCTGTTGTTTGCCTTCACCGGACACCTGTGTTACACTTTAGCTATTCACAGTAACACCTGCATTCTCCTCTTCACCATCCATCTGAACGGGCAGTTCGAAATCCTCGCCAAGTACCTACGAAACTTCGGAAACCCACACCTATTTGTCTACAGGAAAGTTGGAGGCGGGGCCACCCGGGGCAATGACCTCGACACCAATGTAGTCATCGTGGTGGAAATGGCAAACAATGCTTCGCAACCTTCGAACAGGTAACACTTTGAGACCAAGGTCCGAATTGTGAAACAGGATTAGATTAGAGGGCACGGCTGCAGCACCTTCAGACGAAAAGGAAACATTTTCAATTCCTGGCTCGTACACAATGAAAACTATTACACATTTCTAGAATAAATTATTACTTTATAATTATAATGATTGGCAGTAGTCACTGTGGCAGAGCGAGTTAGCGCGCTAGGCATTGCACACATGGTGACCTGGGTTCGATTCCCAGCGGGGGAGGATTTTTTCTGCTCTGTACTTGGATGTTCGGGGTCCACTCATACCTCGTGAGGAAAAATGAGTAGCTGCTTTAATGTGAAGCAGCGACCAGTGGCAGAATCTTAGGCAAAAAATTAAACAAGATATTGTAAATTAAAGTGGTAAAGTCCTATGATTCTGCGCTACCCACTAAAATTGTGACATAATAACACAAAGAAAAAGCATTATTATTATTATTATTATTATAATGATTGGCATTGTAATCAAACTAAAAATTATTAGGTACAAAAACAGCAACTCGATAAATCCCATTTTAGTTGTTCTTGTTGTTTTTGCCAGCTTGGCTATAGCTGGAGGGGTGACTGATGGTCTCCAGCCAACCTTATTTCAAATTCAAAGTTGGCTCGTCCTAAACCACATATTTCTATGTGCGATCAACCATCATGAGGACTTGGACTTTTCTTTATAAGCCATTAAACCCATAGGAAACTGCAAGCTAGCCTGGCTTGTAAGGGTTTGCTAGTCTTTTTTCTGTTTATAGTCCACAAGCGAGACACTGGTCTTTTCCCTGTTTATAGTCCTCTATCGAGATACTGGACTTCTCCCTGTTTAACGTCCCCCAGCCAGACTCCCATAGTCCTGTTTATGTGTATATGTGGCAGCACCCCCAAAATATTTTCCTACCGGTCGGGCAGTACCTGGTGGACACTATCCCTTAACGCGCCCTCTAGTGGCTAGAGATAGTGTCTACTTAAATTAAATATAATCCGGTTTTCTTCGGCCTTAGAGCTGAAGCATGATTCATTCATCGCCATCGACTCGGGTTCACATTGACTTTCCAGCCCAAGCTGGGGGACGTAAGAAGACCAGTATCACGCTAGAGGACTATAAACAGAATAGCAAATCCTTATAAGCTAGCTTGTAGTTTCCCATGGGTTTAATTGCTTATAAAGAAAAAGACCTAGTCCTCACGATGGATGATCGCACATAGAAATATGTGGTTCAGGACGAGCCAGCTTTGAAATAAAGTTGGTTGGAGACAGTTATTCCCCCCTCCAGTTGCAGACAAGCTGGCTACAACAAAAACAACATTCCATTCCAGACTTGAGGCGGACAACAAAGAGTCCAGGAGTTTTGGACAGACGAATGAAGTGTCCGAAACTGTTGAAGACTTCGGAGCTACTTCACCAGAGGTCACCAAAATAGACATTCCCAGAGGTAGTCTTGATGAGCCACTTTTTCCAACTGGAGCAACCTTTAAGTACAAAGATTTGGAGTCGGAATACCGCGATAATCTTCTACAAGCTCTGGCGATGGGGCGCATATTCGAGAGGGATATCATCGTGTTCCTCATCAAACGCCATCAGTACCTCATCCGTTTCCGGACCCAACTGGAAGCAAGGCTCAAGGTATTTGGAATTTTATAGTTAGGTAGGGACATATTATTATCATACGTCAAGTGCACAACAAGTAAAGACAAATGCCAATCCTTTCTTCTTTATTATTGATGATTTTTCAGGAACTTTTAGTAATTTTAGGGAATCTTTAGTCCTAGTCGGGCAGTTATGAATAAATTTATGCTCAATTTTTTGATCGTGATCATTTCAGATACTTGTCATAGCCAAGTTACCTGCTTACATCGTGTTGATAGTCGGTCTCTACATGCTGAGTTTGGTGACCAAATTCGACATCAACTGCGTCCATCTCTTCTTTCAGTTCCTCTACATTCTGTCCATCTCCTTTTTCCTCACGCTCGCGTCTGAGCTGCTAGAGCGTGGGAACGAATCTGCCATGCGCGCTGCCTACGACAGTAACTGGGTGTGCGAGTTGCGCAGTTTAAGTTCGCGCAGACGTAATACGCATGCGCCGTATGTGCGTAGGGCCGAGGGCATTTATGCGCGTGTGCTGCTCATTCTCATGTGCCAGCGATCCATCCGTCTGATGTACTTTGGCAAAACCTTGGAGCTGTGCAACCGGTCATTCCTTTCCGTGCTTCGATTCTGCTACTCAGTGCTAGCTCTGATGAGACGATCCATTCATGTGCATTCCGTGTAGTAAGATATTGCTACGAAAATTAGACAATTTTTATCTGCTAGTAAAATTATATGTAGAATAAGTAAAATTATATGTCTAATATGGATTCCGATCATTACCCGATACATAAAAAAATCTTTTCAGAGAGAAGACGAAAATGTAAATAAAGATCAGTCCAAATGGCACATGACAGAGCAAATTGGGGCGGCTTCTCCTCACTTCTAATATAAATCTTATATCTCTTAATCTCTTTAAAATTTAACATGTCCAACACAAACACAAGTGGATCCATTTTCTCTTATATCTACCAAATCCTCTGTCCAACCAGCGCTATCTATGTCAGAGAATATTTCAATTTGGTAAACATTGGGACAATAGATTGGCTTGCACTCAGTCTCGAGATAAACCCAATAGAATATTTTGGGGATCTATTGGAAAGACCTAGGTGTGGCCCTTAGTGAGGGATGATGACAGCCAAAAGATAAAAGCATAAATTCAGTTAAAACCATTTACTTGTCATGATGTATTTTAAAAAAAAACCTGTTAGAGCAAGAAATCCAACTCCCCCAAGCATCACAGAGCTGAGCTGCCCTCAGTAAAGAATTTCCCTGATGAGATCAATGCCAATTCGGATGAAGGCCATAATAACAGCCATAAAAACCATATTTCTTATATAATTGCCTCCTTGAATTGAATTATTTTTAATATATTACACACCGAAAGGTAAAACATAATAAAAATTTAATCCAAGGAGGCAATAATATAAGAATTGATTTTGAAAAAGAGTACAAACTTTTTACTTTTTAATGAGTGGATTTTAACCATTTAAAGTTTATTTTGAAAGTTGAGAACACTTGCTTTCAGAATTCATATCTAGCAACGATTTATGTTTTTAATTTTTATTTATTTAGTACATGACAATTAAATGGTTCCAATATATATATAACAATGTAGTACAACAACTGAGATAGAGAGCCAATTTCAAAGGAAAGAAAGATATGCAGTTTTTGTGCACGCAAGTGTATTCTGTTTCCGGGGATTTCTGATCTAACGCCGAGAGCGACGAATTCCGTAGAAGTATCTTTTGATTCATGCGATACAATCGCTTGAATGGCAGCTGGTGGAGTTGAAATGATATAAAATTGAAACAAGAGTCAAATATAAATATTTGTAGCTTTATTCTTACAAAAAAATAACCTGATATCTGAATATGTAATTTTTTATCGTTAAATAAGGGGAAAAACATCATCAAACATTGTTATACCTTTTATATTGTGTTCACTTTAGAAGTTAAGAGGTTTTTAAACATTTTTCCCTCATTAATAGCATATTTGATTTTATTTTGATTTTATTGATGATGACATTGAAAATACATTTTTACAATAGGTAGTTAGGTACGTAAGATTAACTTAAATACGAAGCAGATGACATATTAATTCACATAAAATGTCCTTAACCACCCACACTAAGAAAATCAGTGATTTTCTTGTTTTGAGGGATAGTGCTATTTTTCTCATTTGATTTAACTTTAATGTCCCTCTCTCACTCTCTCCCTCTCTCTTTCTTTTTTTTTATTTTTTTAATTTTGTTGGTAGCTCTTGATAGATTTTGATACCTAGATATTTTAATGATTTTTGGCTTTTTGATTTTTTACATTTTTCAATATTTATGTTTCTTTCTTTAAGTTCATGTTTGATTTGCTTTTCTTTTACAAGTGATTCTTTGTTTTATGGATGTAGACACAGATATTTTTTTGTGAATAGATTATTTAGGTTTAGTATTTTAAGATTTTGGTAGAGTTTTACCGTTGGATACCTTCTTTCTTTCTTGTATATTATTTTCAGCAAGGAATATTAACTTATAAGTTTACATTTTAGAATAAGTTTACTTGGTAGAAATAATTATCTTATATCATGGGAACAAATATTATAAAATAGTTTGTATTAGTTATAATAATTGAAATAAACAAGTCCCAACCTGTTGGGCATATTTAAAAAAAAAAAAAAAAAAAAAAAAAAAAATGACATTACAGGCCCCCCTTGAGCTTGGCCCCCCCTCGAAATTCTTACTTGAACGCAGGCTCTCAAAATACAAAATAAAACACGGTGCTTTTGATTTTTTTTTTTAACTTTCATTTCTCCGTGTTTTTTTTTAAACTTTCATACGCCAGCCTCCGTGGCGTAATGGTTGTGACTACTGCCCGTAGTCCAGAGTTCCCGAGTTCAACTCCCGGCAGGGGCAGACTTTTCGAAGAAAATTCTGTTCCTTCCAAACACGTGAGGCTGGCATTTCCGGCCCTACCCAGGCTGGGTGAGGTTAATGTGGGTAGCTGGTACGATTCCCAGCGAATGGAGGGTAAAACCCCCGTCCTAATCCAGGACGTTATATCAAATAGAATCGGTGGCGTTAGGAAGGGCATCCAGCCGTAAAAAATGTGCCAAAACCAATCAACCTCAACCATGAGGTTGAAGAACGTCGACCCTGCTTGAGCAGGATAAGACAGAGTAAAAGAAGAAGAAGAAGATTTCTATAGAAAGGAAAGTAATGGAATCACCCAAAATTTTCAATAGTGAGTTTTCAATGCCAAAACACGTTTTAGGATCCCCAGAGCCTAAATCCAAAGTTTCAGCCATTGTTCCGTGTGTCTATCGGTCTGTCTGTAAACAGGATAATATATCAAGAACGGCAGAAACTAGAGCAGGGCTGCCCAACCGGTTGATCGCGGAGTGATTTTGGGTCGATCACGTCCAGAGAGGTGAAGTGACGTTCCCAAAGTCTAGATCTCTAGAGTACAAAATGATTGTGAACAAGGTTTTCTCTGGCTTCTCACACAAGTTGAAATCCTAGATCTCCTTCCTTAACTCATGAGAATTTAAAGTTTGGTTGAACTTTAAAGTTTGGTTGAATTATTTGAGATTTTATAGGAAATCTTCTGTAAAGGTTTGGCACCCCTGAGCAAGAGATTTGAAATTCGGCACAGAGGTCATAAATTTATAGAAGACGCATCATGAAACTTTTGGAAAAATTCGGTGACACCGGTGGCGGCCTTTTGACCGCTTTTTGGCAGAATTTTCTGGTTCTGTCTAAATAGTAAGAGATACGAAATTTTCATGTGGACAAGTTTTTTTTTTAATAAAAAAACATTGGGGTTTGTCCCGAATATTTTTTATCTTAGTAAGAACTTTTTAATTTAAGGTATAAAATGGATGGATAACACGTAAAATAGTCAGGTTTTTAAAGCTAAATCACAGTTTATTCTCAAAATTAGGAGTGATCTATCAATTGAAAGTGAGAAAGTTATAGACAAGGGTCTGAGCTTGCATTTGACACATCGATAGCGAATTTCTGATGAGCCGTTCTTGAGCTACGCCAGGTAAGGTAAAATATGGACGGGTAACACGTAAATTAGTCATGTTTTTAAAGGTAAATGACATTTTTTTTTTCGAAATTTGATGTGACGACTGATCAATTCAAAGTATAAAAGCTTTAGGCGAGGATCTGAGCTTTCATTTGGTGTCCAAACTGAATTATTTTAAAACTTGAAATAAAAAGTAGGTAGGTGTAGACACAAATTGAAAATGGCTTTTTGAATTCATTTTTTTCTTTCAGATTCAGACTCCTCGTTGAATTTTAGACAATTTCGACTACCCATATGATGGTTTAAGAAAATATCTACAGGGTGGTCCATGCGACAAATATCAGTTAAAACACCATAACGTTTTTTTTTTTTTATTAAAAATCGAAGTTTCTCTTGAACATCTAGTTTTTCTATTCAATTTTACGTCTCTTTGACTGCCAATATACAGGGTGATACAAAAAAAATACGTCTCACCCTGTACAGCATTTTAGTTTTGTTTTTCGATATCACTAACAAAAAATGTGTAAAATTAGGCGAGAATTATTAATCCTAAATAAAAAATTAAAAAAACTCGGTTTAAAAAAAAATTAAGTCATTATTTCACTTGTGAACCACCCTGTATAAAATTTTTTGATGCCAATCAAAAGTGCGTGTATTCATTACACAAACACTTTCTATTCTTGTTATCGAAAAAATTAAACGAACTTGAGTTATTCGAGATTTAGAAAAAAAAATTGGTCGAAAAAAAAACCACCCTTTATGTAAAATTTCTGTTTAAAAAAGTACTCAGAAACCATTTAGAAGTAAAATTATCAAATAAAATTCAGGTCGATCCATTTAAAAATCGAAAGTTGACACCTCAATTTTTGACTTTTGAACCACCCTGTATAAATAAAAAAAAATCATGACTGAAACCGCATAATTAGGAAATGTACCCTAGGATTTTTTATTATTCAAAAACTCTTTCAGGGACTGAGTAATTTGAGGTGTCCAACTTTGGTGGGACACCCTGTATACATATTATATGTCCTAACTTAAAAGGCGGGGTTATTTCCTTTGGCAAACTCTTCCACCCAACTCATTTCTTACGAAACTAGAATTCCACGACTGGTGTGAACGACAGGCTTATTATAATTATTATTAGATTTATTAGATACTTTCGTGTAACACTTTATTAATTGGACATAATATATATACATCACGGATAATTACAAATTAATATACAATATGAGAGAAGTAAAAGGAGAAAAAATGAAGAGAAAAGTGAACGGCGCTTTAACGAGGCTTCCCGCTTTTTAAAGCGCCGTTAAATCAACAGTAAATACTTCCGATTTCTAATATTAGAAATTTTTCGGAAGTAAAATCCACGTGAGATTGTAATAGTTTCAAACCCAACTCGTGATTGGTTCGGATGATTTGGGTGAATACCATTCCCAACGTTAGAAGGATGTAAAAACAAAATAGTGTCGCTATTGTCTGTCCCGGTAGCTCAGTGGTAAAGGCGGCACTCTGTGAATCTAAAGATTCAAGATGTCGTGGGTTCGAAACCCAGCTGGGACATGACATGTTATCCTCCCATTTGGGATTTTTACCACATAATAATACGTCTTGGGCTTACTGAAGGAATAAAGGGACTTAATAGTCTTAATCGGGTAGTATAAATAAGGCGATATTATTATTATATTATGTGGTCAAGAAAGTTCTCAAATGAATGAGGAAATTATAGGAAAAACTTCTGCCCCGCATAAATTATCATATTTGTGTTAATCACTTACGTGATGTCACAACTACTCTAACTCGTTTTACTAAATCTGCGCTGAAACCTGGACTTGAACCACCGACCTCCAGGTTACAAGTCCGCCGCCTTCTCGATCAAGCTACTGAAGTGAGTTACTGCCCTCCATAATCAAACATCTCGGCGGAGGTGTGAAGAATGCCCTATGACAAAAAGGCAACACCTATTGTATAGCAGATATCACATACAGGTAATTTCTACACAATAAGTACAACTTCAAATAACAAAACTTTTACGTCAATTATTTATTTAGATTTTTTACTGAACAACATTCATAATTATTATAATTTAAAAATAGATAATAATAATAATGTATGTATAATATTTATGTATTCGGTAGTTAAATTTCACATTGATACTTTTATTTATAAAATTTAGGTAGGTATGAAGGTAGGTATTTGGTAAAAATAGAATAATAATACATAATATTTGTAATACTGATTATTTTATATGTAGATGCACTTTCTACTTTCTAGCTGTTCCATAGTCTTTTAAGTACAATATCTTTGTTTTTTTTTGTCCTTAGAATTCCGCCACTGCAATGCTCACTGCTTAATATCAAAGCAGCTACTCAATTTTCCTCACGAGGTATGAGTGGACCCTGAACCTCCAAGTCTAGAGCAGAAAAATTCCTGTTCCACAGGGGATCGAACCCAGGTTATCAGGCGAGCAATGCTTAGTACGCTAACTCACTCAGCAATCAAAGACTAATGGTAAAATAAATATGTAAGCTGTACAAAATGTCATTTTCCGTTGCATAAGAGAAGGATTGAGTTCATATTTTTTTTTACACAGAAATTAAATAATGTTCAAACATCAATAAAAATTTTTTCCAACATTATTAAATATTTGTTGAAGAAGCAATACCCATGCAGTTATCTAATAAAGGTCAATAATAGACAGAATAACAAGTACATTTGAAACAATCAGAAAAAAATCGGGAAAAAAAGAAGAAGAAAAAAAACAAAAACAAAAGGAACAGTGCCGTTTCTTATTATCTAAATAATTCTACACTTCATTTTTGTTGTTGCAAAAAAAATATCCTTGTGACGACTAGTGATTATTAAATACATTTTCTTAGCCACTCTTCTCATTGGAATAACTACTATCTTCTCACAATGGACTTCGTTCAAAAATAATTCTATCTAGCTATCATTATTATTATTATAATTTAACACTTATTGGTCAACTACATGATACATTCAACAATATAGGACATGAAAGAAAAGAACACAATAGAATATGTAGTGAACCAAGGGGCGAGGTTAAAGCCTGTGGCTTTCTATTCCATTAAACCCCAAAGCTCTTCTCCTATAACATCAACTCCTCTCACATAAACTATACCTAAACATGCAAAATTCAAGAAGTATATGTAGGTAATATAGAAATCTCATCAAAAGCTTTACCCATTAAATTGAATTTATAGGAACAAAAAATAGTAACATAGGTACCAGTGATATGATCTCGTTTTTAATTTTTACAAAACCAAATGACGAAGAATTTAACCTGTGCCCTCAGGGAAAAGTTTTGGTCTTCTCTCTATTTATGGTCTTCTAGCGAGACACTGGTCTTCTCTCTATTTATAGTTTTCTAGCGAGACACTGGTCCTCTCTCTATTTATAGTTTTCTAGCGAGACACTGGTCTTCTCTCTATTTATAGTCCTCTAGCGAGACACTGGTATTCTCCCTGTGTATAGTCCTCTAGCGAGACACTGGTCCTCTCTCTATTTATAGTTTTCTAGCGAGACACTGGTCCTCTCTCTATTTATAGTTTTCTAGCGAGACACTGGTCTTCTCTCTATTTATAGTTTTCTAGCGAGACACTGGTCTTCTCTCTATTTATAGTTTTCTAGCGAGACACTGGTATTCTCCCTGTGTATAGTCCTTTAGCGAGACACTGTTCTTCTCTCTATTTAAGGTCTTCTAGCGAGAAACTGGTCTTCTTCTTATTTATAGTCTTCTAGCGAGACACTGGTCTTCTCTCTATTTAAAGTTTTCTAGCGAGACACTGTTCTTCTCTCTATTTATAGTCTTCTAGCGAGACACTGGTCTTCTTCCTATTTATAGTCCTCTAGCGAGACACTGGTCTTCTTTCTATTTTTAGGTGCCTGAATAGAGTAAAATTCATGATATGAAAGACCTAACCTTTGCGAATTAATATGATATGTTAATTAACCCTTTACGCACCCACAGTACGCTCAGACAAATGGTACTCAATTCAATAATGCTTTTCTCTACCACCAGAGCGCGCCCTCGAGCTGATGACGTCATGTTAGAGGCAGTGGTCTGCACTCTGTTCTGTTGGTACTGCTCCAGCTCCATTCCGGAGATTTCTGAAACAAAGAATTTGGTGCGAAATTTAGGGCGGAATTAATAGATTTTCGTTTTTGTATTTTTAGAATTTTGTATTTTTAGAATTTTGTATTTTCGTTTGTAATTATTTGTATTGTATATGTCCTATTATCTAATAAAGTGTAAATAAAATAAATAAATAAATAGACAACATCAATAACTTAAGTCGTTGGTAAGTGTCGATTTTCCCTATCTTACACAGTACGCAATCCGCGACTTAGCGCCACAGAGGTATTACAAAAAACGTCTATTAATTCCGCCCTTAGAGACAAAATCGGTATCTTAAGTCATAATCCGTGGCTCAGTGGTTAAGAGCATTGGTTACTGACCCGAAGGTTGCGGGTTCAAATCCCGGCCGGAGCGGAAATTTCTGACCGAAATTTTCCGTTTCCGGAATGGCATGGATGTAAAGGTAAAGTGCCCTGAAGTTATGCGAAAGCGATTTCGGGGCACACTTAAAAAAAAGAAGATATATCTTTACAGAGGTATTATTCTGTGGTATGAAAAACTTCTATTTATTACGCCCTTGATTAATCAGATATTATGCAATTATTTTTTTGTTAAAATTTACTCCATTGGAGACGAGAAAATGGTGTTGTTGTTATAAAAAAAAGGAATTAAGGTGCTTCTAGAAATTGACTATTTTTTTCACTTCTCTATTTCACTTTCCTGCTTCCTATTTCCATGTTAGCGTAGTTCTATAATAATAATATCTCTTCATTTGCAAAACTCTAGCAGACGCATTTCACCAATTTCCTTACACTCATCACCTGTTGCCCTTAACTTAAATGCTACAAATATTTTCTTCCCTCCAACAGTTTTGAAATTGTTCAAAATTAAAATAAAAAACTAACATTTCCTTGAAAGTTCTCGACCTTTTCCAACTCATCAAAATAACATGAAGTAATTTTTGAAATGCCTCACCTCACCTCTTTGATACTTTTTAATATTACTTTTTAAAAAGTTCTTGGAACAATTTTTTGTAAGGCGAGACTGAAAGTTCAGTTTGCAGTTTTGATTTTAGTCTTGGAAAAATATATTATACCGTATCGGATGCATTATACCGTATCCCTCATCCTGTGACTTCTTCACCTTGGAAAACTCACTTTTCTGTTTATACTGATTAAAATAGAGAGGTTAGTTGATGGCATGGATATTCAGCACTATTACCTGCTGATGAGAGCGAAAAAACTCGAAACAGCTGTCCAGGTATGTTCTGATATTCATGTAGGTACATCTTCTTCTGTTCTGATATTCATGTACATCTAATACAACTTCTCACTATTCTGTTTATACTGATTTTAGTGAAGAAATAAAAATAATAATGTGGCGATGAGACATTGAGACAATCACTGCCACCAGATTTCCTGATCAAGTTTGATTTGTTTTTTGATTTGATTTAATTATTCTTTATTTAATACAATTTTGATTTACATTATATGACACCTCCGAAGAGAATTCTACCTTATTGTATAATTATATCTTATTACTTTGAGATATGTAATAAAGCCATACGATAAGACATAATCAATGGATAATTGCAATAGTATCAAAGCTTGCTTTCTACACCCGAGGTCACAGCTTCAATTCTAAATCGGGACAGGTTTTACTCGTAGAACGGATTTTTTTTTTTTTTACTGTTTTATTTAGTTTTATTAAATATAAAAAACTTGTCCCAGGGACCGTCCTTCCGGAAGGAAACCGAGGATGCAAGAAACAAAAAAGTTAAAAGTTAAAAAAAGTTATCATATTTGTGTTAATGACTTTTGTGATATCACAACTACTCAAACTCGCTTTCCTAAATCTACGCTAAAACCGAAACTTGAACCACCGACCTCCAGGTTACAAGTCCGCCGCCTTATCGATCTAGCTACTGAGGTCGGATGGATGCAAAAACATTACCTACAAGAACGGATTACCTACATTTATAATTTCATCGAATTTAACCCGTTAGGGTATTAAGTGATTTCCAGAATGGTGATACTCAGAAACCAGAAATTAAATTTCTTGGAAGAAAAAAGCTTTGCTTTGGAAATGATTTTGTATGTATGCTTTGGAAATGATTTTAAATGATACAATTACCTAATTCTGTTGTACAATATAATAAATTATTATATTGAGATCCTGTCTGCCCTACAACACATCTCTTTTGCAGTACCTAAAAATGGTTTACGTCCTAGGGCAAACCCTCCTCTCTACTCGGCCGCAGATGCAGGACGAAATATAACATACTTCACCTCTGTACTGCCTATACTGCCATTTTCAATAAGCATGCTACAGCTCTGGATATCGTTGACACACCTGAACACTATAAAGAGGCACTAAATGTACTGCTATATAATTCTTAGTTTCTGTTATACCCATTGATTTTGTAACTGTCCATCAAGACGTTTAATCAATTGTTAAAATAAAAAAAATGTATATTTAATACCTACAAGAAGTTCAAATTTATGATTCCTATTTCCAAAAGAATAGATTCCTTTGGAAAAACTCTCCGTGTTGTACCTACATCCCTTCTTTTCCCCTGTTCCTTTATTTCATCTCGTGAAGGAATTGCCAGCATCACGTAGCTCTAGTGCAAAAAGAAATCTAGGTATCCATGTGTAATTTGCCAATGATGGGAAAAGAAAGCAATGCTATAAAAAGAAAAAAAATAATACATGCAATAAAGAAATAGCGGAATCACGTATTTGCAATGCGCCATTTAGCGAAAACGAGAACAAGATAATTAGAATCGTCGCAAAGTTGTGTTTCCATTCGTATGATAGCCATTCCAGGAGGATATATTATGGAATGTTTATTCTATTTGGAACCATTGAATACAAATGATATGAGAAAGAAGTGAGTACCTGAATGAATAATATTGAATTAAAATGTCTTGAAATTTAAGCTAGAAGAAATTAAATTATGTACTATTCTATTTTATTTTTTATTGTAAAGAATATTTTTTTATATTTATTTAACTGACATCTCAGTGATGCTTGCCAGGCGACACAGTAATATTATTTATTATGAGAAAGACGTGAGTACCTGAATAAATAATATTGAATTAAAATGTCTTGAAATTTAAGCTAGAAGAAATTAAATAAGTACTATTCTTTTTTTATACTTATTATAAAGAATTAAAAAATATAGCCAGCGTCGATGGCATGTTGAATACACCGGTTCCCTTCAGAACACCGAAGTTAAGCGACATCCAGCGAGGTTAAGACTTGGATGGGTTACCATTCAAATTCTAATTCTCGTGACGCTGGCTTTTCCCGGCCCCACTCAGGCTGGGTGAGGTCAATGTGAGTAGCAGGTTTGTGAGTTTCCTGCGAATGGAGGGTAAAACCCCCGTCGTGATATGACCATGGCAGTTGAAAGCGACGTTAAACCCCACTTAAAAAAAAAAATATATATATATATATACATATAGTGAGTATTTGATAGTCACTGAAGTCGAGGGGAGTAGCTTACATGGTCTGTACGTAGGGTGCCCTGGTTCGATTCTCAGCCGAGTTGGAATTATATCTACTCTGAATTTCGTATAAAACGCTATAACACTTCTTCCGAACCCCACCATATTTCCTACATTGTGCCCATTCAATATTTCTGAACTGTATTTTTCCCAACTTCAAATTCGTCTTATCGTGTTCAGTGTGAAGTGGGCTTTATTTCAGTTTTTGAATCTGTGCTGTTAAATAAACAAAAATAATGAGTTATCAAAGTGCACTGGTAGTCAAGTGGTTAACGCGCTAGTCTGGTAATCCAGGTAGCGTAGGGATCCGTTGGTTCAAATCCCATGCAGTGGATATTTTTTTCTTTAATTTGAGTTTGTGACCACATAATAATACGACTCTGAGGATTAGGTGATAGAAAATTCTTTGAGCACCTCGCCTGGTTGTTACCTTCTACTAAGGTGTGTTATTATTATTTGTAGGTATATTTTACATTAATATTGATATTACAATAAATGGGACGGAGATAAATCCCAAGCCAACAGGAAATCTTCATTGTTTGAAGTTGAGAAACTTCCTGGTAATATGACATATGTCTGGAGGATCACTGCTTTTTGTATCATGTTGATAATGTTCTGATGGATATTCAGCTTCTTCAGATTTTCTTCTAATGTTTTGATTGTTTTGTCAATGACACCTGTCGCTGATATTAACAAAACCACTGTGTATAGGTACATTCTTCTGTTTCCAAATTCTTTTTATTTCTTCTTCCAATGTTTTATATTTTCCAGTCACCGTGGCAGAGTGAGTTAGCGCGCTAGCCATTGCACGCATGGTGACCTGGGTTCGATCCCCAGCGGGACAGAAAAACTTCTGCTCTGTACTTGGATGTTCGGGGTCCACTGATACCTCGTGAGGAAAAATGAGTAGTTACTTGTATGACCAGTGGCGGAATTACTAGAGTAAAAAGAAATGAATGTAATAGAATAATTCGAAATGTGAAGGAGGCTCTTAGTAATGCTGCGCTACCCACAAAAATTGTGAAGAGGCCTTGTGCTTCACCACAAATAAAACCATATATATTTTCTCGTTTTCTCCATCAATACCTTTGAATGATGGAGAAATTATTATTATTATTATAAAAAAAGAAATTATTATTATTCTGTCTTTTTCTGTACAAAGGATGAATTAATGGTTTCATTTCTCACTTCATACTTTGGTATTGTTTAATTTTACTAATTGGTAGGTGGCAGAGTTTTAAGTATTTTTGGAATTGTAAATGTAGGATTTATAATTTTGAAATTATTTTTTATTTAATTTTAGGATTATTATTCGGTACAGGATGGAACTTGTTCCGTAAACTTTCCAAAAAAATATTATTTTTACTGCTGGAATAATGGGACTTTAAAAGTCCTAATCGGGCAGTATAAATAAGGCAATATTATTATTATTATTATTCTCAGGCTTCTCACCATAGACCCGCACGTTGCCAGACGTCTTGCCCAGAGAGTTGGTGGCCTCACACGTGTACACGCCCAGATCCTTCTCCGCCACTGACCGGATGGTCAAGGTCATTGCCAGCTTCCACCTCTCCTTCTCATCCCGCGTCTGAACCACCGTGTGTTTGGTTCTGGGGACACAAGAGGTTTCGTTAGGGACAGAAGAGGGTTTTTTTTTTTTTTTTTTTTTTTTTTTTTTTTTTTTTTTCCTTTTAGGCGCTTTAACTCTGTCATTAGACAGGTCGTTCGCGCCGATTCTTCTGGTGCATTATATAAGTGTGTACAGTTTTATTCTTTTAAGATAACTAAGAAGGGAATCGGCGCTCTCGACAGAGTCTGACAGAGCTGGAAGGACAGGTAGGGAGGCTCTTATTTGTACATGGAGATGGCAGTTTAGAATATGGTTAACTGAGATAATTTCGCCACAGCGGCAGTTTGGTGGAGGAGTGCGCTTGAATAGGAAGCTATGGGTGTATCGCGTATGGCCTATCCTCATACGGCACAGCACTACCTCTTCAAATCTAGTTTGCCTATCGCTTGAGCTCCAGTGAGATATGAGGGGTTTAATCGACTTAAGTTTGTTGGAGTTGGGAATATTATTCCAAATGATTTGCCATTTTTCCTTTATAGATTTTGCTATGTATGGTTTGAAGTCATCAGAGGAACAGATTTTTATAGGGGGTATATTTTTCTGTGGCGAACGAGCGGCTGTATCTACTGCCTCGTTACCATGGATTCCTGAGTGGGAAGGGCACCATAGAAAGGCTATGACCTTACCACAGCTAATGAGGTCCCGCCAACAAGAATATAATAAGGATATTAGAGGGTTGTTATTCTTTGGATTTGAGAGAGCATCCAAAGCACTCTTGGAATCAGAAACAATTACAAAATTATGTTTAGGTAAGAACTTGATATGTTTGATGCATAAAAGAATGGCAATAATTTCAGATGTAAAAACGGAGTTAATATGATTGAGAGTAAAGGAAGATGTAATGACTTTATCAATTATATAGGCGCAGCTGGTGGAGTTGTTCATTTTGGACCCATCAGTAAAGCACAACGTGTAGTCAGAATACTTAGAATTAATTAATTCATGAAAACATTGTTGAAAAACAAGAGCAGGCACATCTTCTTTATTTCCTACATTTAGAGATTTATCAATTTTCGGGGTATCTTGGGACCAAGGTGGAATATGTCTCTTAAATGGAGCGAAATCGCTGTTTAAGAGTTTATTCGTGAAATCAGTATCCTCTCTAAACCTTAAGCAAAGAGGTTTGGGTTTATTGGGCAGAAAGTTTGCAGCATTGGGTTTGGAAGATATTAACAGATTATACACAGGATTAGATGGACAACTGGCGATTTTGGAGACATAGTTCATCCCTAGCTTGTGCCTTCTCAAGTGAAGAGGTGGAACTCCTGATTCCACGTACAAACTAGGTACAGGGCTAGTTCTCAAAGCTCCAATGGCAATTCTAATGCCTGCATTGTGGACAGGGTTAAGTTTATTTAAAATGTTTTCTTTGGCAGAATCATAAATAAAAGAGCCGTAGTCAAAAACGGGCAATATATAAGATTTATACAATTTAAGTAAGGCTGAGCGACGAACCCCAAAGCTCTTACGGGATACCATCTTAAGGACATTTAAGGCATTAAGTGCTTTTTCTTTTATATAAGCCACATGAGGAGACCATGATAATTTTGAGTCCCAAACTAACCCAAGAAACTTGGTTTTGTCGACAAAACTCAAACGATTTCCATCGTAATATAGACAAGGTTTGGTAATATTGCGTGACCTTGAAAAGAGAACAAACACAGATTTTCCAGGTTCAGAAGAAAAAACCAATCCATTCCTTTTTGACCACGAGGAAAGGTCATTTAAGGCGGATTGAAAACGAGTAGCAAGAGTTCCCATGACTTTACCTCTTGAGAAAATCAGTAGATCGTCAATGAACAAGAGCCGCCGCAATGGTAATTTAATAATATCAAGTAAGTCATCCATGAAAATGATGAACAGGAGCGGAGATAGCGATGACCCTTGGACTATACCATTACTAAGAGAGTACTGATTAGAAATTACACCATTACATCTGACTAGAATTTTCCTATTGTAGAGAAAATTTTGGAGGTACTGTAAAATATACCCATTAATGCCTAGACTGGTTAACTTTTCTAGAATTTTATACCTCCATGTCATATCAAAAGCTTTTTGAATGTCCATGAATGCCGCTAGGGTGTGCTCCTTATTGGAAAACCCCTGAGCGACCTCATGTTCTAGAGATACAAGATTATCAAATGTGGAGCGCTTATAACGTCCGCCACTTTGACTGGGGTTAAGACTTTGGTTATGTTCAAGGACCCAAAAGAGTCTCTTATTAACCATTTTCTCTAAAATTTTGCCACAGCAATTTAATAGAGAGATAGGTCTGTAGCTGGATGGCAGAAGTCTATTTTTCCCAGGTTTAGGAAGTGGAATTATGAAGGCAGAAGACCAAATATTAGGAAATTTCCCTGAAGACCAGATGACATTGAAAAACAAAAGAAGTTTTTCCAATGCTTCTGTTGGCAAATTTTTCAGGTGTACATAAGATATACCGTCAGGTCCGGCAGCCTTAGATGAGCATGACGAGAGGACATGCATCATCTCGTGAAATTCAAATGGTTTGTTGTATTCCTGACGGTTAGTCATATCTGGTACAATAGGTACACTTTCAGTTGTAATTTTATGCTTTAAAAAATCGGCAGAATAATTCTCATCCGAAGACACACGAGAAAAGTGGGCCCCTAAGGCATTAGCAATGGCATTACTGTCATAGAGAAGAGTATTACCATCAAGACAATTCTGCATAGCAGTGATGTGTCTTGATGTATACTTTCCTCTAAGTTTGCCCATTTTATGAAAGAGTTCAGCAGAACTCATAGAATGATCAATGGATTCAACGAAGTCTGTCCAACCTTTACGTTTCTTCTCTTTGATCATTCTACGAGCTACTGCACGCTCTCTCATAAAAGCAATTCTATTATCGTCAGAGGGATGTCTCCTGAGGGCGCGTAAACACTTTCGCCTGGTTTGTATAGCATTCTTGACCTGATCATCCCACCATGGAACAGGGAGACGATTATGGGGTATTTTTTTTTCAGGAATTGAGGCATCAGCTGCAGCTAGTATACTAGCATTGATCTTCAGAAGAGTAAGATCAATGTCAGGATCGTCAACAGGGAAATCGAATCGAACATGTTCTCTAAATGAAATCCAATCCGCTTTGTCATAGTTCCATATCTTCCCAGAGGGAGTGGATATATTGGAACTAGAACACGGAGTAGGGGCCTGGGAGGTAATGACAATAGGGAAGTGTCCTGAAAAACACAAGTCCCTTTCAATGGAAAATAATAAGTCTAGAAAAATAGTTGATGAACACAGAGTTAAATCGATAGCTGAGTGGGATAAATGTGTAAGGCAGTAGTGAGTAGCTTCCCCTGTGTTTAAAAGATGGACATTATTACTAAGAATAAACTTCTCAACTTCTTTGCCTTTCAAATCAAGTTTATGATCACCCCATAGGGGATTATGGGCGTTAAAGTCACCAGCTAATATAAAAGAGCCTGTCAGTTGTGACTGAATTTCGCTTAGATCTGACTCGGTAAAATTTGAATGCGGAGGAAGATAAATATTACCAAAACAAATTGGCTCAGTAAAAAAGGGAAGTTTAACTAAAACAGCAACGCACTGTAAGTGGGTGTTAATAGTTATTTGTTTGGAAATTTTTTTTTTTAATAACCATAAATATATTAATTTTATTTGATTGTTCACATATGCTTCCTTGTCTTTTATACTAGGGTGAATATTTGAGAGCATATGATATTTTAAAGAGATTAAATTTAAAAATGGTTAATCCATTACTCATGGGGTTTTCTAATAAAGAGAACCCTGTTTCGAGTAAGGATTTTATAAATGATGAAATTATTTATTTATTTTTATTATTATCTATTAAAAAAAAAATGGATGTATACCTTTTTATTATTAATATATGATAGTAGAGAGAATGAAGTTAATGAACAAATAACTTTATTTTAAAACTTTGAGGAGTTTTATTTCCAGAGCTGCAATATGTGTTGAAATAGGTGGTAAAATAAAATTTCAATTTAAGTATTTATCAATAATATTCACAAGACCATTCTCTAGTATGAATTTTTTTAAATATTTTTTCAGCGTAGAAAATGACATTCGGTTTTCAAATATGATATTCGGTAAATTGTTAAAAATTATTGGTCCTAGATAAATAAAATGTTTCTGTGTATTGGTTTTTTCTGCTCTAAATTCTTTTACTTTTTGTTGATTTCTTAGTCTATAATTTTCCTCAGCAGGTTCCCACAAGTTATTGTATTTTAATGAAAAAATTGATGTATTATATAAATATATTTGTCTTATAGTCATTACTCCTGCTTCATCGTAAGTTAATTTTGTACTATGCTGACTATCTTTATTAAGCATTATTCGTAAAAGTATATTTTGAGATCTTATCAAAGGTGTAATTGTTGTTTTGAAAATTCCTCCCCAAACAATTATTGCATATTGTAAAACTGATTGTACCAGTGCATAATACACTGTTTTTAAAAGGCTTTTCTTTAAAATATATCTTAATTTATAAAATGTTGTTATTAAAAACCTAACTTTCTTTTTAACTTTATCGATATGAGAATGCCATTTTAATTTATTGTCAATTATTATTCCTAAATATTTTCGGTAGGGACAGAAGAGGTTTCGTTAGGGACAGAACAGGTTTCGTGAGTGATATATTTATTTATTTATTTACACTTTATTAATAGGATTTACAACACAAATAGAGATTGCCACAGGCAATAACCCCGCCCTTTAGGTAGGACATTTCTCTTTTTTTCCTAATTGTATATTTGTTTAATCTTTTTGGTTTTATTTATATTTCATCGTGTTCTATTGTATATATTTTTCTACCTAATAAAGCTTAAAAAAAAAAATACAAATTAAAGTACAATATTATAAGAGAAAAAAAAATATATTTACAACACAAATAATTACAAATTAAAATACAATATAATAGATGAAAAAAGTAAAGAAAAAATAAATAAATATATACAGAACTAAAAGGCATTAAGGGGTTATTGCATTTGGAGGATTAGATTTAAAAAGGAACACTCATCTTAGTAGCCAAATAAAAATGGCTTAGGATGGGTCCTCTGTAAAAAAATAATATGAAAAATAAAACACATGATTTATTATTATTATTTATAGCCGTATTTAGGAACAAAAAACGCCGTCTGAGCAAAGTCTCAAGTATGATTTCTCTTAATAATTTTGATCAATATCTTGCTTGAGAAATTGCTCAACCAAAATTCGCTGTGTCATCGTTAACGATGGTAGCGAGACAGTGGATGAATTACTCAGCATTTCTACCATTGTCTTTACAAGGAGGCTAATAATAAAATTGACAAGGGCTCAGTGTTTAAGCACTCACTCGCCATGCGGATGGTCCCGGGTTCAATCCCCGGTGCCGACAAAAAAATGTATTGTTAATTTGATTATACAATTGTTTGTAAGGGAAACCTTTTGGTGCGCTCGTTCTTGAGATATTTTATATTTTGTTTACAGACAGACCGAAAGAGAGACCCACAGACAGACATACAGATCGACGCACGGATCTGTACACTCTTTATACACGGATCTGTATACAATAGCTGAAACTTTACATTTATACTCTGGGGATCCTAAAACTTGTTTTGGCACTGAAAATTGACAGTCGAAAATTTTGGGTGATTCCATTACTTTCCTTTCTATAGGATAAGTAAAGTAAAAAGAGTAGAGAAGGATAGTCAGAAAAAGATGGTAAGTAGGAAAGAGAGAGGAAGAGAGAGAAAACGATAAAGAGACAGTGTGCGGTAAAAAGAGGGAGAAAAAGGAGACGAAAGGGATGTATTGAATTGGGATTAAAACGTAAAGTTTTTCATCTAAGCTCTTAAAGGGACCCCTCAAGAAGCAGAGGCGAATTTCAAATTACATTTACATTGTAAAGAGTAGGGTAGGATGTGTCGGAAAGGCTTAATAATTAGTCTGTCCCGGTAGCTCAGTGGTAAAGGCGGCACTCTGTGAATCCAAAGATTCAAGAGGTCGTGGGTTCGAAACCCAGCCGCGACATGACATGTTATCCTCCCATTTGGGATTTTTACCACATAATAATACGTCTTCGGCTTACTTCTGGAATAATGGGGTTTAGGTAATAGTCTTAATCGGGCAGTATAAATAAGGCGATATTATTATTAGTATAAATAATTATAAGAAGAAAAAGGAACTGTAAAGTCTAGCCCTGCAAAGATACCTGAAAAATTCTTGCGAATTATGTTTAGTGTAGAAGTTTAGTCGACATGCCGTGAAAAATAATTTTCAACCAAGGACAAAACATTAAGGATAAGGTAGTAGTCACCATGGCAGAGTGAGTTAGCGCGCTAGGCATTGCACGCATGGTGACCTGGGTTCGATTCCCAGCGGAGCAGGAATTTGTCTGCTCTGTACTTGGATGTTTGGGGTGCACTCATACCTCTTGAGGAAAAATGAGTAGTTACTTGTATGAGTAACGACCAGTGGCGGCATTACCAGAGTAAATGAAATGAATGTAATAGAATAATTCGAAATGTAAAGGAGGCTCTTAGTAATGCTGCGCTACCCACAAAAATTGTGAAGAGGCCTTGTGTTTCACCACAAATAAAATCATACATTAAGGATAAGGTTCTTCTTATCTAACCAATATAACTAATATAATTTCTGCATATCGAGGAAACGGAAAAACCTAATAATTATTACCTATTAGAGTACATTATGTCACTGAAGTATCTAAGTAATTCGTGTGAATTACTTAGATAGACATTAGTTCAAACTAAAAGCTGCTAGGTGTCGAGTGTGATGTATCTATCTATATCTATAATTATTTAAGTAATAGATACGTATCTATCTAAGTAATTTGCTTCAATGGAACTTAAAAAAAAAATCATTTTGTAACTCGAGGATCACGGATTGAACCATTATGGGGTGAGTTCATCATAAGAATAGTACTACAAGACAAAAGAATAGTACCACAAGTATTACTACTCAAATCCACCTGACTTATATGAGCCATGATTCGCATTGCTCTTCTGGAGAGTAGACAATTCTGTAGCCTAAACGTTCTATTAACGGAGCTCTTGAAAACTTTGTGGAATAGAATATCATAGAATATACCTTGATTATACTGGCGAGGTAATACTGAAAAGTCCCTTCACTTCAACATCAACAGTCCAACAGGTATATGGTTTTAATTTTGTGGTGAAGCACAAGGCCTCTTCACATTTTTTGTGGGTTACTAAGAGCCTAATTCACTTTTATAATCATTCTATTACATTATTTTCTTTTTACTCTAGTAATGCCGACACTGGTCGTTACTCATACAAGTAACTCCTTATTTTTCCTCACGTGGTATGAGTAGATCCCGAACATCCGAGTACAGAGCAGAAAATTTCCTGCCCCTCTGGAGATTGAACCCAGGTCACTTTGCGTGCAATGCCCAGCGCGCTAACTCACTCTGCCACGGTGACTACTGTCCAACAGGTATATATTTTATAGGGGACCTTGTCAAGCTGTTTGAAAATGGAAGAGATTTTTTATTTGTAACATTTTAGAAAAATTAAATAAAACTTCATACTTATGATATCATACCCAGACATTTATACGAGGTCTGTTTGTTTTATAGGATAAATTTGTACTGACCACTAGTCCAGCACTGGTCTGCTGGAAAAACACGAATACAATTTCGAAGCAAGATTATGGTGGAAAATATTTTTACTGGATTGAGAGTAAAGGGGTAGCGAGCAAGGGGGGGATTTTTACACCCGATTTTCCTAATTTATACGCCACAGTTCTGCTTTGGAAATAGCACACAACAATATTAAGTATCTTTCGGCTAATCTTATTTCCAAATACTTACTGCATTAAGTCAGCATTGGAATCGAATTTTACGTTTGGGATTTTACGAAAATGTTTTCGGAAAATTTTAACATCGCGTGGGAAAAATGGCATTCCATCGAAAGCTTTCCCTTGGTGTTTCCTTGCTCATCCCCCTGCCATTCTCTCTCTCTCTCCCTCTCTTCTCTTTCTCTCTGTCGCTCTCTCTCTCCTCTCTCTCTCTCTTCTCTTTCTCCTCTTTCTCTCTCTCTCTCTCTCTTTCTCTCTTTCTCCCTCTCTCTCTTCTCTTTCTCTCTGTCTTTCTCTTTTTTCGCTCTCTATTTCCCTCTTTTTCTCTTTCTCTCTCTCTCTCTCTCTCTCTTCTCCCCCCTCTCTTTCTTCTCTCTCTTTTTCTTTTTTCTTTCTCTTTCTCTCTCTTTTTTTTCTCTTTTTCTATATCTTTCTCTCTCTCTCTATCTCTCTTTCTCTCTCTCCCTCCCCTCCCTCTCTCTCAATGACCTGGTTGTCTCTCTCACTGCTATCCGTGTTTTTACCATTGCTCTTTATCACTCTGAACTCCCTTTTCATTTCGAATTCATCCAGGAAAATTCTTGGAACAAAGTACATTATGTGAAATGGAGTGTACCACGTGTAAAAATACATAAAGAAAGCTGGAAATGACGACAGTCTGGAAGAATTTTTTCATGAAATACCTAGGTTATGAAAATGTATACAGTTTCGCAATTTGCAATCATTTCTAAATTATAATTTTATTTATTATTTATAAATGAAATTTCTAATTTATTATATAAAAAAGATTTGCAATTAAAAAAAAGAAGAAAAAATCACTTTCTTTCAATTTTTTTCCTTGTCATCATGCAGAAGGGAAATGCAGCCAGTGTAATTGGCACAGTTCCAAGTACTGTACCCATGAGTGAACTAAAAAAAAAAACATATCACATTTTATCTATATTTTATTCAAATTATTATTCGACGCGTTGTCGTAGGAATGCACCGGTTCTCGTAGGATCACTGAAGTTAAGCAACGTTCAGCGAGGTGTAGACTTCGTGATGCTGGCATTCCGGCCCAACCCAGGCTGGGTGAGGTTAATGTGGATAGCAAGTTTATGAGTTTCCCGTGAAGGGAGGGTAACACCACCGCCTCGAGATGACTTAGTTAGCTGTTGAAAAATCCCACTTGATAGTTAATATTATTACTTCCGATGAATTTATAATATTCGAAATCGGAAGTATTGTGTTCGTTTTTTATTTATTTTGCTCCCATTTTTTTTTTTTTTTTTTTTTTTTTTTTAAGGTAAACATAAACATTAAGGATAAAGTTCTTCTCATTAAGATAAAAAAATGACATCGGAGAAAAATAAATATTTAGTTTTGATTCCTGATGTAAATAAAAACTGTTACAGCTCTGTATGTATAGTTGTATACAATGTATACATTATAAAGGAACCTATTTTGAACATTTCCATAACACAAGAGACCTATGCACCATTTGAACAACATGAATGTTGTGTAGGTACCTACCTGACCTTTCTGCAAACTTCAGGATCCAGGTTCTTCGCGAGAAATGAAACGGTCAAAATACATAATATAATTTTACCTCAGGGAGGATATTCACTGCGTATTGCATAACCATCAGTTTTAAAGGCGCAATTGGTTATTCAAAGATATTATTTTAGTAGGACATTATAATCAGTAAAATGCTAGCTGAAAATCCCGTACATTGTCAACGGTGATATTTTTTCCGAAGCTGGTGTCCAATTAGGAATTTTAAATTTCCTTTCTGTTGCCACACAACGGATTTGAACCATGGACCTCCACAGTACGAAGCCGCCACCTTATCGATTGTGCTTCTGAGGTCGTTATCTTTTTATATAATATGTACTAGTCGTTTGCCCGTGCTTTGCAACGGGACTAAATTTCAAATTTACTAAGGCATGGCCGTACTGCTGGACAGCAATGCCTTTTTGAACTTTTTATAATTTTTCTGGACAAAGCAATAATGGTTTTGGGGGGGTCAATTCTGAGACATTTTTCGCTATCTCTTACCGTTTTGGCTAAACAACTCCGGACAAACAACCAAACATAGGTAGGTAGTCCTTTTTTCTGTTTTTATATTGAGATGTGTCTCAATAGAAAAATTGTACCCAGAAATACAGTACTGTATCCCGTACTTATACTATGTATGGTGGGAATGGTGGGATGTTTTGTAAGTTGAACAATATGTAATATGTCTACAAGGTGTAGCACAGCATGCCTCATAACGAATAGCAAATAGTTACAGGTGTTAGTGATAATTATTTCTTGTTTATATCCTCTATTCATGACGTAGGTTAATATAATATAAAACTTCACAACTGGCGACTATGTTTCTTGGAAGGTACCCATTAATTTTTAAATTTTGTATGATACAGATTCTCGGTAGGTACATATAATATGTAGATAAAAACTGTCATTACTATTACAATAGTAAATAAATAAATATGTTTATTTGTGTTATTATATCAGAAATTTACCTAGTGGGTACAGGGCCGTATCCAGGATTTTCGTCAGGGGGGGGCCCAAATAGTATAATAATAATATTACTAGCGGGTTACACCCGCCGCGGCAGGTGTAAACGGCGCGCCGCTTGGCCAGCCCATCAGACACACACACACACACAAACACGCACACACACACACACACACACACACACACACACACACTCACACATGGAGAGAGAATGTGTCGAAAAACTTGAATATTTTGTCTTTACCCGGCGTAGCTCAAGAACAGCTCATCAGAATTTTGCGATCGATATGTCAAATGAAAGCTCAGATCCTTGCCTAGAACTTTTTCACTTTGAATTGATCAGTCGTCAGTTCAAATTTCGAGAAAAAATGTCATTTACCTTTAAAAACGTGACTATTTTACGTGTTACCCATCCATATTTTTACCTTACTTGGCGTAGCTCAAGAACGGCTCATCAGAAATTCGCTATCACTGTGTCAAATGAAAGCTCAGACCCTTGCCTAAAATTTTCTCACTTTGAATTGATAGGTCACTTCAAATTTCGAGAAAAAATGTGATTTAGCTTTAAAAACGTGACTATTTTACGTGTTACCCATCCATTTTTTACCTGAAATTAAAAGGTTCTTACTAAGATAAAAAATGGTTATCTGATTGGTGTTCAGAACCTCAAAAAATCAAAACCCACATCTAGGAAAAATAATAAAAAAGTTAGTCCGGGTGGACCCTCCCAAAATACCGGTAATTAGAGTCGGGTACCAAAAAGTTCAAGATATTATGAAAAAAAAAAATATTCGGGACAAACCTCAATGTTTTTTACTTAAAGAAAAACTTGTTCTCATGAAAATTTCATATCTCTTACTATTTAGCCAGAACCACCAAATTCTATCAAAAAGCGGCCACTGGTGGCACCGATTTTTTCCAAAAGTTTCATGCTGCGTCCTCTATACATTTTATGACCTCTGTGCCAAATTTCAAGTCTCTAGCTTCTGCCGTTCTCGATATATCCTGTTTACAGACAGACAGATAGACACACGGAACAATGGCTGAAACTTTGGATTTAGGCTCTGGGGACCCTAAAACGTGTTTTGGCATTGAAAACTCACTATCGAAATTTTTCGGTGATTCCATTACTTTCCTTTCTATAGGATAAAGAAAGTAAAAATAAATCATAAGCACGGTGTTTTGCACTTTCCACTTAGGATTCTACTTGGTAGGTACATAATATTATGTTGTAATGAAGTTGGTTTTTACTGTTTATTGTGTTTAGGAATCAACATGTACGTATGTAGATATGTAATGTACCTAGAAAAAAATCCAAGGCAGGGGGGCCCCAGGACGAGAGCCTGCGTTCAAGTAAGAATTTCAAGGGGGGGGGGGGGGCCGGAACAAGAGCCTGCGTTCAAGTAAGAATTTCGAGGGGGGCCCGGGACGAGAGCCTGCGTTCAAGTAAGAATTTCGAGGGGGGGCCCGGGACGAGAGCCTGCGTTCAAGTAAGAATTTCGAGGGGGGGCCCGGGACGAGAGCCTCCGTTCAAGTAAGAATTTCGAGGGGGGGCCCGGGACGAGAGCCTGCGTTCAAGTAAGAATTTCGAGGGGGGGCCCGGGACGAGAGCCTCCGTTCAAGTAAGAATTTCGAGGGGGGCCCGGGACGAGAGCCTGCGTTCAAGTAAGAATTTCGAGGGGGGGCCCGGGACGAGAGCCTGCGTTCAAGTAAGAATTTCGAGGGGGGGCCCGGGACGAGAGCCTGCGTTCAAGTAAGAATTTCGAGGGGGGGCCCGGGACGAGAGCCTGCGTTCAAGTAAGAATTTCGAGGGGGGGCCCGGGACGAGAGCCTCCGTTCAAGTAAGAATTTCGAGGGGGGGCCCGGGACGAGAGCCTCCGTAATTTCGAGGGGGACCAAGCTCGAGGGGGGGGCCCGGGCCCCCTGGGCCCCCCCCTTAAATACGGCCCTGAGTGGGTAGCGCGACATTACAGGATTTTTCCTTATCTTTGTTTAATATTCCTAGTTTTGCCTATAATTCCGCCACTGGTCTCTGCTCACATTAAAGCAGCTACTCATTTTTTCTCACGAGGTATGTGTGGACCCCGTACACCAAAGTACAGAGTAGAAAAAATCCTGCCCCACCGGAGATCGAACCCAGGTCACCGTGCGTGCAATGCCTAGCGTGCTAACTCACTCGGCCACGGTGACTAATTACAATAGTATGGATATGATGCAAAATTTTAGCACCAATAATAAAACTAATACAAACCGACCTCAATAGCTTGATCCTTGAGGCGGCGGACTTGTAACCTGGAGGTCGGTGGTTCAAGCACCGTTTTCAACAAAGATTTAGTAAAACGAGTTTGAGTAGTTGTGATATCACGAAAGTGATTAACACAAATATGATGACTTTTAAAACTAACACATCTTACTCTTATGTAAATCAAGTACAAATTATTTAAAGCTCTTTAACGTATAATTATTTATACAAGTTTTTTTTATAGACTTGGAAAGCATATTTTATATTTTAAAAATAATTTTGTAAATAAATATATATTATAGATACACAGTACCTATCAAACATAGAAAACTATTTCAACAATCTCATTATTTATCATTATTACTGTCATGTATTAAATAAATAAATAAAACACGACACATGGACCATACTTCATAGGTATAGCCCTTAGTGTGGGATGACGACAGCCAAAAAAACTAGCATAAGTTCAGATAAAAATATTATGGATTATGTAAACTGTCATTGTTTTTATATAAGTATTTGAACCATTTACTTGTCATGTATTTAAAAAACAAAAAAGAGCATGGAAATTTTTCTCTCTTATTAATCAACTGATAACAGAAAATTCCAAAGCTTTTGAAACAACTACTGAACAACTTATGAGACAGCCAGTATCATAAGAACCTTTAACAAAACCAATGCTATATTTATTTTTTTCTTTGAAAAGGTAAGTGTGCCCCGGAATCGCTTTCGCATTACTTCAGGACACTTTACCTTTACATCCATGCCATTATAATGTAATTGGGTGTATGTCAAATTTCATTTTGACATAGGTACATCTGTTTTGCTTATTAGATACATACTATAATAGAAAATTAAAAACACAATACTTCCGACTTCTAATATTAGAAATTTCTCGGAAGTAATACTACAATAGAAAATTAAATACTATAATATAAAATTATATAATATAAATATAAATATAGGTAGTTACCTAATACTATAATATAAATCACTATAATAGAAAATATAATATTATACAAGAAAATTAAACACTATAATAGAAAGTTAAATACGTTAATAGAAAATGAAATACTATAATAGAAAATAAAATACTATAATAGAAAATTAAATACTATATAACAGAAAATTAAATACTATAATAGAAAATTTGACAACTTATTAGACATCCTGTAGTACAGGAACTTTCATAACTTACTTGGGGTAAGTTTCATGCTAATAATAATTACTCTAATGAGCTTCCACATCTGGGTGAATTTTAAATGTGACAATGAACACAAGCTAATTAGAAATAATGACGAAACTTTGCCATCGCAGCATCTTAAATAATGAAACTTAGCCCATATAATTAGGTAACTACCTACCTCATGTACTTAGCTAACTACCTACCTGCTTGTAATTTCATAGTTCCTTACAAGTTGACTGTATCGTGGCAAACAAGTTGAATGTAAGACTATACCTAAGAACATAAAACTTAAAGCCCTACTCTTAAAGTTTACACAGTGTTCTATTAATAAAATAAATTATTATAGGTAATAACAAGTAATGTTTATCGTCAATTTGTCAAAAGGGGTATTACTTCCGAGAAATTTCTAATATTAGAAATCGGAAGTATGGTTTTATTTGTAGTGAAGCACAAAGCCTCTTCACGATGTTTGTGGGTAGCCCAACATTACTCAGAGCCTCCTTTACTTTTCGAATTATTCTATTCCATTCATTATTCTACGAGTATTACATTCATATTATTCCATTACATTATTAATTCTATTACTTTTTACTCTGGTAATGCCGCCACTGGTCGTTACTCGTACAAGTAACTACTCATTTTTCCTCACGAGGTATGAGTGGACCCCGAACACCCAAGAACAGAGCAGAAAAATTACTACCCCGCTGGGGATCGAACCCAGGTCACCATGCGTGCAATGCCTAGCGCGCTAACTCACTCTGCCACGGAGACTACTAGAAATCGGAAGTATTTCTTTTGGATAATTTATTTTTTCCAGTTTCGACATTTCCAAATATTTCCATTTTATTCCAAATACTTCCTGTCTAGCTTCCCCACTATTCCTGAAAGAAAAATGCTTTTCGGTACTTCTAAAGATAAACAATGGACTTTACTTATAAAAGAACTGGAAGCAAGAATTTTATTCTTCCAAAAGAATAATGACTTGCTTCCAGTTTGTTCATTTTATTACAGTTGCATCCACTCTGCAGGTTAGAAAGAAAAATACGCCTATATTCAGAGCGAAATAAATAGACAAAATCGAAATCACGAAATCTAGATGTTCATGAAATAAGATTGTTTTCGTGGATTTATTTAACTTTTTCAAAAAAAAAAAAAAAAAAAAAAAAAGGTAACTGTGCCCCGGAATGCCGGAACAGTTTCGCATTACTGCAGGACAGTATACTTCGCAGTCCTTATTTTAGGTTTTTTATGATTTTTTCTGGGAAGTGGGGCCCAGATACGAGACAACCCTGAACTCCCCTCTGAATACGGCCTTGATGCATCTGCAGTCGTTTTTTTTGTTTTTTTTTTTTTCTCTCTCTCTTCACGAAGTCTTGTTAATTTCTTCTCTCCTTGATTTTTCTTTCCTTTTGTTCTTTCATTTCAACAAAATAACGTTCACTTGCTCATTTGATCTGCTCTTAAAGATTTTCCTATCCCTCGCTTTGTCTCTGTCTGTCTGTCTCTCTCTTCTCTCTCCCTCAGTACATTCTTCCTCTTGTCTTTCTTTAATTTCGTTTCATTTTCTTCTTTTTTTTTTCACTATCTGTCTTCAAAAATCTTCATGTTCTTCTGTTCAGTTTGTTTATTCCTGTGTCTCTGTCATTACCATTAATGAATAAGTGATTTATTTATTCGTTTACAATACAATAAACGGAAGTTATTCCAGTTCTAAAAATACAATAGATACATTAAAATACAATGAAATTATTAAGAAAAATAAAGATTGAGCAAAGATACAAGAACTAAAAAAAAAACACTGCCAATTATGGACACAATACTTCCTCGTGATTGTTTCACATTGTAAACACGTTCCAATTTTGAGATTTTATACAAAATTACTTGTATCTCCAAAACGACTGAACCGATTTTCTTAAAATTATATGGTAGAATATTGTTTTTTCTAGATTCTACAAAAATTCTGTATCGGCAAGTCGTGGTCCCTATTTTTTGACTTTTTTGTCCAAAATTTCGGATTTTCTTAAATATCATAGTCAAATTATAATTAATTAAAAAATAAATATAAAAAGCCTATGTAAAAATAATATATGCATAACCTTACAAAATTTCATCAAAATCGGATGTACCGTTCACGAGATAAAAGCGTTTAAGTAAAAAGTTAGTGGTCAGGCGCATGGTCTCTATCACCAAGAACCGCTTGTACGAATTCGATGAATTTAAAATGGGACCATCTACAGAATGTCTCCTAGATGTGTGCAAAATTTCATCAAAATCGGTCGAGCAGTAAAAAAGGAATCGTTTTAACAGACCGACAGACGGACACAAAACCAAATTTGCTCAGGAGGTTATGAAACGTCCAGAATAAATAATTGAAATAGGAGCAAAAAAATATTTTTTTTTTACAAAAACGAACACAATACTCCCGATTTCTAATATTAGAAATTTATCGGAAGTAAAAGATAATGAAGTTGATGTCCTACCTTAAGGGCGGGGTTATTGCCTGTGGCAATCTCTTCCACCCAACCCTTATTTGTGTTGATCACTTTTGTGATATCACAACTACTCAAACTCGCCTTACTAATTTCACGCTGAAAGTAACTAGTTAATAATAATTCCAGAGGTTCCAGAGGTCGTGGGTTCGAAACCTAGCTGGGACTTGACAAGTTATCCTCCCATTTGGCATTTTTACCACATAATAATAAAATGTCTAGGGCTTACTGCTGGAATAATGGGACTTTAATAGTCCTTATCGGGCAGTATAAATAAGGCGATATTAATATTATTTATAGTGCCCGAATTAGGACTCTCAAAACCCATTATCCCAACAGTAAGCCGTGTTACTATCTGGTAAAAATCCCAAATGGGAGGTACAGGATAACTTGTCATGTCCCGGCTGGGTTTCAAACCCGCGTCCTCTGGAATCTCTGGATTCACAGAGTGCTGCTACTACTGAGCTACCGGGACAGAATTACTGTAGTAATAAGGAACTCATAACGTATATCTTCCGAGTGTTGACTTTGTCAGATGAAATTGGCCAAGTTGCAGAGCTGAAAGTTTTTTTTTTTTATTTTATTTTTTTTATTTATATTTTCTCAAACTTGGAAATTATAATTTATTAAAAATAAGTACATTCATTTCCATCTTCAAAGCCAACTATAGAAATCACAAGCTGAAAGTACTATAGAAATCACAACAACACAAATTAATTCTTTTTCAGATTTGCGTAGTATAGATTCGGAAGTTAAAAAAATGGTAGCCATATTGGATGGCTGTTATCGGTTTTTTTAAGGGACAGGTTTGAGGGATTACGAGTTCTCCTTTGCTTATTCCTACATGGTCTCTCCATCCATTTCTCCCAAGTCACCAAGTGCTAAGCCTATCTCTCTCTCTCTCTCTCTCTCTCTCTCTCTCTCTTTCTCTGTCTCTCTCTCTCTCTCTCTCTCCTCTTTCTCTGTCCTCTCTCTCTCTCTCCTCTCTCTCTCTCCTTCTCTCTCTCTCTCTCTCTCTCTTTCTCTGTCTCTCTCTCTCTCTCCTCTCTCTCTCTCTCTCTCTCTTCTATTTTCTATTCATCTTCATCTTATCTCCTATCCACATCTTTCGTATCCCCTCGTCTTTCTTTGTCTCTTTTCCCATCTTTCTCGTCCACTCTCCTAGTTCTGTCTTTATTGTATTTATATTATTTACACTGCTCCCCATTTCATTTGTTTTATCCATCCGAGACGCGTCTTTGGCCTTTGATTTTCTGTTGACATTTTCCAAGTGGTCGATTGAACAGAAAACTCCAGTACTTATTACTCTTGCTCTTGGAGAATACTGGATGATGTTGTTGTCTTCATTTATTTATTTATTTGTAAACAGTTAGATCATGGTTTATTTACATTTTTTTTATACATACAATGAACATAATAATAAGTAAATTTTAACAAAGCCTGATCAAGGGTAGTGGATAATGCATTCGGCATTCTCTTCCATACCACCCTTGATTACTTAAAATAGTTGGCTAAATAGAAAAGAAAATATTTACAATTAATAATATTAGGGGGAAATTCTTTTCTCGTCCACCCAACCCTTCATCAACTTGATACGTCGATAGTTTCTTTGTTTTTGGTTAATAATTTATTTATTTTTAACACAAACGAATACATTAGGTACTTGTTACTTATTCCGATATATATTTTTTTATACTCCCGAAGTAGCTACTGTAGGCTCCTTATCTTACTCCTACGGATTCATGATCTCACATAAATGATGAAGATGGGATTATCATATTCTGTGGAAAATTGTCCATGAATTTTTTCGGACATTTTATTAAATCATAACTTTATTTTTCGTAGAAAAAGGGGTAATCTCACCAGATCTACAGTCTGTCTCAAAAGTCTTGGCCTTTGCCCATAACTTATGAAAGCGTGGGGTAGTTCCGTTTAATTATTTCTTTAGGATGAGAAAATGGCAATGGTTAAAAAAGCGATCTCAAAATTCAGGTTCGACCCCGTTTAAAACTTTTCATTGACCTAGAAATATTTATTTATGGTTTCATATAACACAACTATTGAAGGTTGTATATGTGCAATACATTTTAAACCACCGTTTAAAATGTTTTGTTAAAATATCAGTTTCTGATATTTTTAAACATCTTTAAGGAGCAAGGACTCTGATTGTTAAGTCTCCTCTGTAAATAAACATCAAAAAAAAAAAAAAAAACATCTTTAGGGTCTTTGTCAGAACTTCCAGGGATGGAATATTATTCAATTCCCCCCCCCCCCCCCCCCTCTTCCCATCTCTTAGCATTTTGTTCAGAAGACCTCCCACTACAAATGTTTCCAAATTAGCTCATATACACCGAATTCTATTTCATATCGGCAAATTATTGTCTTTGTTGCTCAGACGGGCAAGGACTCTTGAGACACACTGTATTGCAAATCCTTCCTTTGTCTCTTATTAAAATATATTCTTTTATTTTTTGAGAAGAAAAAAAAACACAAAATTAATAACAAAACGTCAACTTTTTCTGTCTCTTTCTCCTCTCTCTCTCTCTCTCTCTCTCTCTCTCTCTCTCTCTCTCTCTTCTCTCTATCTCTCCCTCTCTTCCGCTTCCTTTTTATCATCCTATTATCTCTCTCCTGTTTTCTCTCTCTCTCTCTCTCTCTCTCTCTCTCTCTCTCTCTTCCTTATCCCTTTTTGTTATTCCTTTGAATTTTAATATTAGGAACAAAGATTCACTCCTATATTGCGACGGCAGAAGAGATTATTTTTCGTTCATAATATTCTTGTGAGAAAAAAAAATGTAGAAAAGGAAGTGAAAAAAGAGAAACAGAGAGAGAAAGAAAAAGAGAGAGAGAGAGAAAGAGAGAGAGAGATATACAGAAAAAAGAGAGAGAGAGATGAATAAAAAGGGGTAAGAAAAACAAAGAAAGAGAGAGGGAGAGGTAGAATGAAAGAGAGAGAAACTGAAGAAGAGAAAAAGAATGTTAACGAATTATTGAGTGAAAAAAAATGAGAATTAGATTATTATGACATTATGGGGATGGACATCGGAAAGGGAAAGAGTATGAAGGAGAATGATAGAGTCTAAGATTTATATATTTATTTATTTCCACTTTGTTTTTTTTATACAAAACAATCAACAATATATTATTAACCGAGATAAAAAAATTAACAATATTTACAAAATAAAATATAGAAAAAAAGGCATCTTTTTCTAACTGATGAAAAGTTATCTTACCAAATGCTTATTTCGATTACAGGATTTACAGGTCATGTCAAAAAATTTAACCTGATGTTAAAATACAATATCAAACCTGGATGTTTGATAGTTTGACATGCCCCATACTTGCTTCAATCGGTTTAACTTTGTTTAACTTTTGGTAGCTAATCACCGAGTCACCGAGGTGAGAGCTGCCTTCAGTACTTACCATCAGTTCAGTTCAAATTTACCTACCGCCCGTTCATCTAGGTTTCTTGATCTCGTAGGCTATCGTAGCATATAGATAGTCCGACTTTTCATTATAAAGTTTCATCATTTTCATTTAAACACTTTTTCATCTTTTCAATAATTAACATCAGTGCAACTAATCAACATAAATCAAAAATAATAATATAATGCAGACCAAATTAAATATCAACTAAGCTAGGGTATCCCTTTCCTCTTCCCTCTAACGTCTTTTTCTAACCCTTAGTCGCGGTCGCGTCTTCAATCTTCGGTCGCGAAAAACCAACCTCGATCGCGAAACTAATATAAAATAATTTAATAACCTGTGCCCTGTAAGTGAGTACGGTAAGATTTATGTTGTAGTAAAATAGTTACAATTTATTTCACAGCATAGGCTTTTCTGGTTTGAGCTAGCACCCAAATATACAGTCCACTAATCCGCTTACATTTAAGCTACCGTTTCATTTGTCCTACAGGACCCTCATTAATTTCATTTTCCATCTAGTGTAGTCAATACATTGATTACACCACACTGGATATCAAAAAACAGAAAATTTCCAGGTCTAATGTATTCCCACTGGTTCATGGGAATAAAGTCCCCCAAAATTCCATGGGAGTAAAATCCCTAATGGTTTATGGGAATAAACTTTCACTGAATTCGGTGGGAGTAAAATCCCTGCTGGTTCATGGGAATAAAGTCCCTCCAAATTCCGTGGGAGTAAAATCCCTACTGGTTCATGGGAATAATGTCCCCCAAAATTCCGTTGGGGTAAAACCCCTACTGGTTCACGGGAATAAAGTCCCCCTAAATTTCGTGGTAGTAAAATCCCACTGGTTCTTGGGAATAAAGTCCCCCTAAATTGCGTGGGAGTAAAATCCCTACTGGTTCATGGGAATAAAGTCTCCCTCCAGTGAATGGTAATAATAAATTAATGAGGCACCTATCCCAAGGGACGCCGCTGTTGCTATGTACACAGATTACACGCAGAATTCAACACACTGACTTCCTCCCATTAATAGAAGTTTTTGTCCGTCTGTTTTAAAAATATATCTTTCTTTTATTATAACAATAATCAGTTTCAGTATATGAGTATAAAAAGAAAAAAGAAAGTAGGTATGGTAATAAAACTCTTTAGTGGAAAATAACCACCAGGCGAGGTTCATGCTCAAAGTATTTTCTACTACCTAACCCTCATAGTCTTATTATTATGTAGTCATAAATTCAAATTAATGAGTATAAATTTATGCACTGGGTGGCATTCGAACCCACGTCTACATAGGTCCCAGACGAGAACTTTTCCCCTTTTCAACAGCTGGCCCATTTCCATCACGAAGGCTGGCTGCACCTCAGAGCTAATATACAGCTGCAAAGCTCGGCTTAGATATTATGTCCTTTACAGTTTTTTTTCAAAGTGGAAGTTAAGCGATAGTTTCCACTAAGATTAACTGTTGATATTTGTTCGGATACTTGTGGCTATTGTAATAGAAAATTCAAAAACATCAAAGGTGTCAAATTTCATCAAAAATTCTGTCCAATACTCAAATCTAGTCAGAAATCCCTGGAACAATTGAAACAACCTCAAACGATAAAAACACCAAACAAAAAGACTTCCAGGAAAAGTACAATATCAATGACTGGGATGTAATTGGACTGTGATTTGGTGTCAGGGGAACAGCTTCTCTTTTTCTGTGGATTTTTTTCAAAACACACAACATCAAGAAAAAGATGCTGAAAGATATGTGCCGGACAGTATTGAAAGACACATTTCATATTATAAATAACATCTATACACCTAATATTTGAAGAATAAAGAAAAAAACAACAACCACAACAAAGAATGATGGCAGAACTAACTAGTTTGATTTTTATACTGTGTTCTTTTGGCAACTCACATAGTGGGCAGTACGTTAATAAAATATATTAATTGTTTCCCCCTGTTTCATAATGCGGCCCTAGATGTCAAAGAGATCAAAGCTCCCATTGAAACTTCCGAAACCATGGTAGAAATTGCGACACAAATTATTTACTAGTCGCCATGGTTACAGATATAAGATAAATACAAGTCCGGAAATAATAAAAGCCATTCCTCAAATGGGTAGATATAGTGACTATAGTTGACTAGATGAATGGAAATTCGACGATAGTAGAACGCGGGATTTTGTTGCCGCAAGTGTCCTTGTCGAACATTTACAAGAGAAATAAGAACATTTCAAAGTTTGTAAGATTCTATTTTACGAGGGTTTTTTTGTGCTTACAAAGAATAGCTCAGGAAATGAAGATCTTTTAATGTTTATTAGAAGACTTGTGAGAAACAGTTTGAGCGGGTTTTGTTACATTAATGGTAAAAAATTCGTTACTTCTACCACTGTTTTGTGGTCCAAATCATTTGTCTCGCTGCGGAATATTTGACAGACACACTACCCGCCATATTAGGCCAAATATCCAGGTAGAGTAGGGATCCGTTGGTTCGAATCCCACCCAGTGCATCAATTTTTTCTCATCAACTTGAGTTTGTGTCCGAGCTTGGTCCGCGCTTGTTCGCTTTCTTTTCATTTTTTTTTTTTTTTTTTTGCCTCGTTCATGTATGCTTTGGCCATTTTAATTGTCCTGTGGCGCCTATCCCAAACGGATTTTTTCCTCTCGCTTTGAGGAAAATAATATTTCGCGTATGCCTCTCGAAAATGATGTACTGGAAACTCATAAGAGACATGCAGTTGACGTTCCTCCTGTGTTGCGTGACTTGCTTCATGTTGAAAGTGAAAGGAAAAGCGCACAAGTGCTGGGAACATAGCTAACATATATGTTTATCTGTAAAACTCAAATCTGTGCGCGTCTGACTGGCTGACTATGTCCTCTTAGGGATTGTCTGTTTCCAATACCACAGCCCAAACGGTACCAGATATTGAAATTTTCATGACAGTTGACCCCCTCTAATTCACCATCAAAATACCTATAGAATTATCAAAATTAAAATATCTATTACCATTTTTGAGATACCGGGATTTTCTGGTTCAATAATGATTCGAATAGGACGCCAGCCACGGGTAATAACCTCAACGGCGCCAAAGTGCCGGGATTTAGCTAGTTAACAATAAAGTTCAACTCAAGAAACTCTGAGGGGATTTAAAACCAGGTTAGCCGCGTGTAAGCCGAATGCACTATCCACACTCACACGGGTAGGTTTGCGGTTGGCTAGTGCATTTACTAAAAGCCATAGATAGGACTTATCAAGGTCGCAGTGACGCCGGTGGAAAATTTCACCCTAGTTTTCTGTAGTATTTAGCGGGAGATGTCTAATTAGATATTAACGAGTTTCTAACTTGCTTAAATATTAATTACATTAGAGAAAAAGTAACATCGAGGAGAGAGAGAGACAGAGAGAGAGAGAAAGAAAGAGAGAGAGATAGTGAAAGAGAGTCTAAAGAAGGGTTTCTTTTACAAAATTATTTTCGCACATAAGTTGGCTGCAAATAACAAAAAATACAAAAATAAAGAAAAAAGTATATAAAAAAAATGAAACAAAAAGCGATAAATAATATTAATAATAATAAAATAGCCTTATTTATACTGCCCGATAAGGACTATTAAAGTCCCATTATTCCAGCAGTAAGCCCAAGACATATTATGAGGTGGTAAAAATCCCAAATGGGAGGATAACTTGTCATGTCCCGGCTGGTTTTCGAACCCACGACCTCTGGAACCTGTGGATTCACAGAGTGCCGCCTTTACCACTGAGCTACCGGGACAGACAATAATCAGATAACCACAATCAATCATGCTGTAATCTTTGACTAAACTACTGAACTAAATGAACACTTTGTACGCCACGTCGCTCAATATGAGCGACAGTGTTCAAATAAAGTAAACTAAAATACAAAAAACAGAGGTAACAAAGTGTCTCTCAATATGAGCGACGTGGCCCCCCATGAAAAACAAACTTGCTGGGGGCCACGTCGCACATATAGAGAGACAATCCTTTGTATCGTGACCTCAGGGGAAAATCACGATTTTGGGCTTGGCGTACAAAGTGTTAAAAGAGCTAGTTCTTTTGATTGACTAAGAACTAAATGATCCGATCTTCAGACTGAACTAAACTTGCCAACACTATGACTCACCCGTTCATGAGAACGTGCTGCGGGTTGCCGTCCCTGCACCAGTAGTTGATGGTGTCCGGGTACCCCTCCGTGTGGCAGGTGAAGGTTATGTCCCCGCCCAGGGGCGTGCCTATGATCTGCACCGGGACGTTCACCTTGGGCTCGACTGAAACCGATTGAGAAACACTCAACGGATTAATTTCAAATAGGCAATTTACAAACTGGAGTAGACCAGCATTGGCTTGGTTCTGGGGGCCCTCGTCAATTATTAGCCTCCTTGTTGAAACCGATTGTGAAACACTCAAAGATTATTTGAGGGCTCTAGTATCAAAACCGGCTCTCTCCAAAAAAATTGAAAATGAGGTTGTGGTACCCCTGGAATCTCTTTTTAAAGTCGCATAGACTGAAAAAATCATTACATCTTAAAACCTACTCTCTCCCATAGTAAAAAAATATGCGTTCATTTTCAAACTGTTCTCTCTCCACATTCAAATAAATTGATTAAAAGGTAATCGTTTAATATTTTTTTTGCCCATCCTGTAAAATTAGAAAAAGTGGAGAGAGCCGGTTTTGATACTAGAGCCCTCAATTTCAAATAGTTTCTCAAATTAATTTCTCCTCAGAAGTTAGACTTAGCTTATAGGAGATGTATTGTTTTGTAATATCATTATTGTACAAATAAATAAAAGTATTCAATTCAATTCAATTTACAAACTAAAGTAGACCAGCATTGGCTTGGTTCTCGGGGCCCTCGTCAATTATTAGCCTCCTTGTTGAAACCGATTGTGAAATACTCAAAAGATTGATTTTAAATAGTCAATTTACAATCTGGAGTAGACCAGCATCGGCTTGGTTTTGGGGGCCCTCGCCATTAGCCTCCTTGTAAAGACAGTGGTAGAAGTGCTGAGTCATTCCTCCACTATCTGGCTACTATCATGCACGATGATGGCACCCTATGATGATGATGATGATGATGATGATGATATATTTGTTAATTATCCTAGTTAGAACTCAAGCTGAGTGCGATATTATTGTAATGATTCTTTCTTGCAAGAAATGAACAAATAAATAATTTAGGTAGCCTCGCTGGGGGACGTAATGCAGATAAAGTTCTAGCCATGCCAGGCGAGAAGACAACAACACAAATCTTTGGCGGCCTCAACAGGTTTGCCTTATAGCCAAATCAATTCACTGGGCATGGAAGGAGTGTGAGTATTGTACTGAATGTTCATACAACAATAACAACTATGGTGAATAACTTGAAAGTTCAAATCCGAGCAAAAATGTTAAGTTATCATATTTGTGTTAATCACTTTCGTGATATCACAACTAGTAAATCTACGCTGAATCCGGGACTTGAACCACCAACCTCCAGGTTACAAGTCCACAGCCATATCGATCGATCTACTGAGGTCGGTTTACAAATCCGACCTTTTACAATAGAGACAGCCTAACCGTTAGAATTACCTGTACCTCTGCTTTCACTATCCTCAGAGGCGATCGGAAACATCCCACTCCCATTGAACTATTATTAGCATTTTAGTTGTCATATTTGTTTGAATCTCAAACATGATGTCAAAATTACTCATTTCCGCCCTCATATTTGGTTGGTTCGCAATTCACAAATTTCACATTTCACCTCACAGGTCGAGTTAATACTATTGATATTATACTAAACCACCATATTGTGGTATAAATTGAATTATGCGATAATAAAGTTTTCAATAGGGTATAAATAGAATAGTTCCCGACTTTTTCAATACTGAATTTAGTGAATTTTTTTACTGTACTCAGTGTAGGGCGAATAATTTCAACACAACCCACCACAAGTGCACTACACACAGGACACGAAAGAAGTGCACAAAATTCAGCGTGGGGAAGGAATATTATCTTTAATATTCGTTCCCTACTAGGGTATTATTATTATTATTTTAAGCTTTATTAGGAGGACAAACAGACAACAGTATAAAATTAAGAAAAGAAAGAAGAAAAAAAAACAAACAAATGACAAAATAAATAAGTAAAAAAGAAAAGAAAATAACAATTATGTCCTACCTAAAGGGCGGGGTTATTGCCTGTGGCAATCTCTTCCACCCAAGCCTTTACATTTTACGGGTATAACACATTGACGCAGAAACAAGAACTAGGTACTCACAGTGTATCATAAAGGTGACATGTTTGGTCTTGGAGGGGGGAACGCCATTCTCGGCGGTGCACTGGTAGCTGCCCATCTGTCTTCTATCCGCCTTATACAGGTGAAGGTGAGTGCCATTGTACTTCGGAACTGGAACAACATGGAATATTAATCAACCAGACTGTTTCTGGCTAAATCAGTGAGTTAGGTCCAAAACAGGATTATATGAACTTTACTAAATCTAGACTGTCCATTTAGTCGAGCTAGAGTGCGTTGAAATGGTTTGAAACATCTTATCTTCAATTTAATCCTATTTTGAATTCGGCTCTCAATCTCTATGTACAACAAATAAATAAAAAAAATTCCTGCCCCGCTGGGATTCGAACCCAGGTCACCGTGCGTACAATGCCTAGCGCGCTAACTCACTCTGCCACGGTGACTACTGATTTGACCTTGCAGTTGAAAGCGATCTTAAATTTTTGTTTAAAAAAACGCTTGCATACGAGTGTGCAACCATTTCGACATTTTCATCTTTACTATTCAAGGTCCAAAACCCAACTGACCAAATTTCGTATTGTGCGCATGACACATACCTTCTCTCTTCTCTTAGGGTTGCAATATCGAAACGAAAATATCGATATTAGGTATATCGATAATATCGAAACCATAATATCGATATCCGATATTAGAAGACTTCTCTCCCTTTACAATTCGATATTTCGTTACATAATATCGTTACATAATATCGTTACACAATATCGTTACATAATTTCGTTACATAATTTTGGTTATGTGCCAGAGCAAAGACATGAAAATGTCAAAATGAACAAAATTGTAGAAAGAGAAGAGCAAATGGCAGCATCAATATCACGACCGGTGACCACTTCTACACAGAACAAAAGCGACATCACATACATCTACATAGAGCTACCACACAACAAAACATCACATATCTCTACATAGAGCTACCACACAGTGTTTATAGTACAGCTACGCCACCACAACAAAAACACCACATACACCTACACCAGCACCACCACCACAACAAAAACACCACATACACCTACACCAGCACCACCACCACAACAAAAAAACCACATACACCTACACCAGCACCACCACCACAACAAAAACACCACATACACCTACACCAGCACCATCACAACAAAAACACCACATACACCTACACCAGCACCACCACAACAAAAACACCACATACACCTACACCAGCACCACCACCACAACAAAAACACCACATACACCTACACAGCACCACCACACACAAAACACCACATACACCACACCACCACAACAAAAACCACATACACCTACCAGCACCCACAACAAAACACACATACACCTACACCAGCACCACCACCACAACAAAACACCACATACACCTACACCACACCACCACAACAAAAACACCACATACACCAACCACCCCACCACCACAACAAAAACACCACATACACCTACACCAGCACCACACAACAAAAACACCACATACACCTACACAGCACCACCACAACAAAACACCACATACACTACACCACACCACCACCACAACAAAACACCACATACACCTACACCAGCACCACACACAACAAAAACAACCACATACACCTACACCAGCACCACCACACACAACAAAAACACCACATACACCTACACCAGCACCACCACAACACAAAAACACCACATACACCTACACCAGCACCACCACACACAAAAAACACCACCATACACCTACACACCAGCACCACCACAACAAAAACACCACATACACCACACCCACCACCACCACAACCAACAAAACACACATACACCTACACCAGCCACCACCAAACAAAACACCACATACACCTACACCAGCACCACCACAACAAAAACACCACATACACCTACACACCACCACACACAAAAACACCACATACACCTACACCAGCACCACCACAACAAAAACACCACATACACACACCAGCACCACCACCACAACAAAAACACCACATACACCTACACCAGCACCACCACAACAAAAACACCACATACACCTACACCAGCACCACCACAACAAAAACACCACATACACCTACACCAGCACACCACAACAAAAACACCACATACACCTACACCACACCACCCACACAAAAACACCAATACACACCTACACCACACCACCACAAACAAAAACACCACATACACCAACACACACACCACCACAACAAAAACACCACAACACACTACACAGCACCACCACAACAAAAACACCACTACACCAACACCCACCACCACACAACAAAAACACCACATACACCTACACCAGACACCACCACAACAAAACACCACATACACCTACACCAGCAACCACCACAAACAAACACCACATACACCTACACCAGACCACCACAACAAAAACACCACATACACCACCAGCACCACCACAACAAAAACACCCATACACCTACACCGCACCACCACAACAAAAACACCACATACACCTACACCAGCACCACCACAACAAAAAACACCACATACACCTACACCAGCACCACCACACACAAAAACACCACATACACCTACACCAGCCACCACCACAACAAAAACACCACATACACCTACACCAGCACACCACCACAACAAAAACACCCATACACCTACACCCACCACACAACAAAAACACCACATACACCTACACCAGCACCACCACAACAAAAAACACCACATACACCTACACGCACCACCACAAAAACACCACATACACCTACACCAGCACCACCACAACAAAAACACCACATACACCTACACCAGCACCACCACAACAAAAACACCACATACACCTACACCAGCACCACCACAACAAAAACACCACATACACCTACACCAGCACCACCACCACAACAAAACACCACATACACCTACACCAGCACCACCACAACAAAAACACCACATACACCTACACCAGCACCACCACAACAAAAACACCACATACACCTACACCCGCACCACCACACCAAAAACACAATACACCTACACCAGCACCACCACAACAAAAAACACCACATACACCTACACCAGCACCACCACAACAAAAACACCACATACACCTACACCAGCACCACCCACAACAAAACACCACATAACCTACACCAGCACCACACAACAAAAACACCACATACACCTACACCAGCACCCACAACAAAACACCACATACACTACACCAGCACCACCACACAACAAAAACACCACATACACCTAACCAGCACCCCACAACAAAAAACACCATACACCTACACCAGCACCACCACAACAACACACAACACACACACCACCAAACACCACACACACCACACCCCAACAAAACACCACATACACCTACACCAGCACCACCACAACAAAAACACCACATACACTACACCAGCACCACCACACAACAAAAACACACATACACCTACACCAGCACCACCACACAAAAAACACCACATACACTACACCAGCACCACCACAACAAAAACACCACATACACCTACACCAGCACCACCACAACAAAAAACACACATACACCTACACCAGCACCACACAAACAAAAACACCACATACACCTACACCAGCACCACCACAACAAAAAACACCACAACACTACACCAGCCACCACCACAACAAAAACACCACATACACCTACACCAGCACCACCAAAAAACACCACATACACCTACACCAGCACCACCACAACAAAACACACATACACCTACACAGCACCACACAACAAAAACCAATACACCTACACCACACCACAAAAAAACACCACATACACCTACACCAGCACCACCACAACAAAAAACACCACATACACCTACACCAGCACCACCACCACAACAAAAACACCACATACACCTACACCAGCACCACCACACAACAAAACACCACATACACCTACACCAGCACCACAACAACAAAACACCACATACACCTACACCAGCACCACCACAACAAAAACACCACATACACCTACACCAGCACCACCACACAACAAAAACACCACATACACCTACACCAGCACCACCACCACAACAAAAACACCACATACACCTACACCCACCCACAACAAAAACACCACATACACCTACACCAGCACCACCACAACAAAAACACCACATACACCTACACCAGCACCACCACCACAACAAAAACACCACATACACCTACACCAGCACCACCACAACAAAAACACCACATACACCTACACCAGCACCACCACCACAACAAAAACACCACATACACCTACACCAGCACCACCACAACAACAAAAACACCACATACACCTACACCAGCACCACCACCACAACAAAAACACCACATACACCTACACCAGCACCACCACCACAACAAAAACACCACATACACCTACACCACCACAACAAAAACACCACATACACCTACACCAGCACCACCACAACAAAAACACCACATACACCTACACCAGCACCACCACAACAAAAACACCACATACACCTACAACAGCACCACCACAACAAAAACACCACATACACCTACACCAGCACCACCACCACAACAAAAACACCACATACACCTACACCACCACAACAAAAACACCACATACTCCTACACCAGCACCACCACCACAACAAAAACACCACATACTCCTACACCAGTACCACCACAACAACAAAAACGTCACATAAACTTACACCTACACCACCACAATACCTTCATCACAACACCACTGGCGTCTGACGGATTTATCTCACAGATTGGGAAAACGGAATGGTATATGACCCATGAGGGAATTCCCGGATTGAGTAATACCTCAGAGGCCATGCGGGGGACTTCAGTTTTCATTTAGGAAAAAGGGTTTCAATTTATTTCATTTTTAAATAGAAAAGATTAGTTTGTAGCCACATGCATCATGCAACTGCTATTTTAGAGTTTCTTGACGTCCCGACCAACAGGGGACACTCGAGAGGGGGATATTACCCTATTGTGCTCTACTCCACAAAGCTGTTGGTGGTTACTTGGCTGATTAGACTGCCTGTCTTGCACGGACAGTGCTCATTTGCTCATACTAAGATGGACATTAAAAACCCAGAGCAAAACCATTCTTCTCGGCCGAATTGGACCCAAATTTCTGTGGTCACTCAACTATTAGCTGGGTCATTTTTTTTTTTTTTTTTTCATACTATCAAAATATAGGTTTAATAGTTTATTTATTTTTTTCTATATAAAGAAACATGTATACAAAGGTACATCTCCTAAGCTTTGAAGAGCTTCTAAGAATTATAAAATCATATTGAATGAGTTGTCGGAGTTGCAACCAATCAGAGTAGACTATGGCCCGACTTGAAGCACAGTCTGGATTATCTTACTATAATTCTGTTTCAAAATTCGGCACTTAACTCTGCTAGTTGTTGCTTAGCATCAGTTTCCTGACCTTACGAGAACTTTTGATTCATTGACTCTGATAGTCGAGTTGCCAATAGGACTCTAGTTTATGTCCCATTCAATGCGTTGAGTTTCATCCAAATGAATTTCAGCAAGGTGTATCTAATAAAATTTACTGGTGGACTGCAACTGTTTCGCCACGTCAAATACACACAGACAGATATCCAGTACATAATTTTATAAAACAAACACATTACATACACACAATACATACCAAAGATAATATATTATACATACCACCATGATACCATGCTAATTTCTATTCTTCTATCTCTCACCCTGGCTCTCTCTCTCTCTCTCTCTCTCTTTTTCTTTTTATCACATTCTCTCTCCTCCCTCTTTTTCTATCACACACACCGTCTTTCTCTCTCTCTGTGTTTTCGCTATCACCTTCTCTCTCTTTCTATCACACCCTCTCTCTCCCTTCCTCTCTCTCTCTTTCTCTCTCTCTATCTCTCTCTCTTCCTCTCTCTTTTTCTCTCTCTCTTTCTCTCTCCCTCCCTCACCCAGTCTCTCTTTGACCATCTTCTTTCTACCGCTCTTCTTTCCACAATCGCGAAACTTTGCAGAATCCGAAGGAAAACTTTAATCCCATCATTATGGAGTGAAAATTTTCGCCACATAAAGAAAAGCTGTGGTAACATGTTAAAGGTACACATTTTGTAAAACAACAACAATGGAAGGAGTGATGATGAGGTTGTTGTTGTTATAGGTGAAGGTGGTCATGATTATAATGCTACAGTGTTTACATAACGGTATTATAATAATACAATAATAACTATTCAGATTAGGAATTTGTTTTATTTGTTCTATCTAACATTAGATTAATTTACTTTCCGTGTCCAATTGAACTTATCCGATTCAAATATTCAGCATCCAGTCCTATTTTTTTTATTTTTTTTATTATTAAATTATTATAATTATTATTATTATTAAAATCTTTATTAGAAGAACATAAATATACAAATAAATAATCGTAAAAATTAAAATACAAAACTGTCTCTATAAAATAATGTAAACAGGAAAAAAATATAAATATTGTTTTATTATTATGTGTCCAAACTCTCACTAATGTATCCAGGTGCAGATAAGATTAGGTAGTACGAGCATGTCCGAATCCCAACGCACACCCCGCCGACGGAAATTTAGTAGGAAGGGATACTACGGGATGGACAAGCTACACTCATCGAGATGATTCAGCACTTAAGTATAATTCTGAGGGAGTATTGTGTCACTTCTTGCCCATCAGAGGGTAGCTATACTTACGAGATGGACAGTTGGACATGGACAAGATACAATTCAGATTAAAAAAAAAAAAAAAAAACGGAACAATGTTCAATTTCATTACATCGTTTTAACATAAAATTACAAAAAAAATCGTTGTTTAAAATTAACGATATTAATAAAATTAAAAAAAATAGTTTTAACAAATATCCTTTGGAACTAATCAAAGTCTTCCCTAACGATTGAATTCTATTCATAATGAAATATTCCCCAATATTTGTTCTATGTAGTTGTAGTTTCAGACTAAAAATCACAAGAGCCTACAACACTGTTTCATTAAAAAAATATAATCTTCAAAAAGAATTGAGATAAGTAAGAAGACCCAGCATTCGTTAATATACATACAATATACAATATATGTATACGTAAGAGTATTTTATTTTATATCCATCTCGCTGGTATTCCAAATGAAAACTACGTATCGGGCCACTTCCTCTGTCTCTCTTTTTCTCTCTCTCTTTCTCTTTCTCTCTTTCTCTTTCTCTTTCTCTTTCTCTCTTTCTCTCTCTCTCTCTCTCTCTCTCTTCTCTCTTTCTCTCTTTCTCTCTCTCTCTCTCTCTCTCTCTTTCTCTCTCTCACTTTCTCTCTCTCTCTCTCTCTCTCTCTCTCACTTTCAATAGCTTTCGATTTTCTTTTATTCCATCTGACTTTCTCAATAGAATCGAAAATAGAAAAACCCGCCGTCGATAGCACTAATTCTCCAGAAAAAGAAGAGGCTGGAGAGCATAACTGTGTTTGACAACTAGAAAGCCTAGTTTGTGACAGGGCTCTCTAAGACTTTCGCTATTATCCCTTCCTTCGTGCTTTCGAATCTGAAAGCTTGAGTGGCCTAGCTATCCGTTGTAACTTTAGCAAAGAAAACAAGTTGCCGGTCCAGTGAAATAATAACACATAGTAGCACTAATGCAATTTTTTGGAGGGTTTTTTTTAAAATTTCTTTCAACTGCATGGTAATATAACGACGCGACGGGTATAAAAATACACTTTAACACTTTGAGCCCATGCATACCATATATGACTCTCAGCTGATATTTCATAAAGGACATGAGTACCATATATGACCCTCACCCAAAATTGGACTGTGGACATATGGTATTCACAACCTTCCTTACTTTGAAGTTAAATAATAAAGTATAAGAGGTACAGCTGAAAAACGCAAATTTATCAAATTTTCTCGACAAAATACACAATATTTTACAATAAAAAAACTTTGGTACAGAGGGTGCAAAACGCATTTTTTGCCTTGGTCCTCAGGATAAGTAAGAATAATAGATTCTTTACGGCGAAATTATAGAACAGAATTAAATTTTGAGAAACCAGACTGTTGTCCCTCAAGTCGGGCTATAGTGTGCTGTGATTGGTTGAAACTCCGACTTGAGGGCGTGTCCAGCTATCTTAAATTTAATTTAATGTACTGTATTCATTTAATTTAATTTACTGTATCGTACGTAGAATTATCTTTTCTAGTATATATAATAACATTACATCATAAATTATTATATGAGGCTTTGTGAACAAGATGTTACAAGCAACGAAAATGAATAGAAGAGATGCTATATTTTCTAAAAGAGAAATGTTGTTATTTCAAAGAAACGGAATTGTAATTTTTGAACAATAAACGCAAAAGAGAAAAAGTATAAAATGCATTAAACATTTTTTTCTTCCCTTTTCTAAATTATAATACAGTTTGCATTCGGATCCTTTACTTTGAGGATGGTTTATTCAAATGACGTAGCAGAGGACATGAATTCTAGTGTAATGGATTCAGGTACACAGAGATAGCATCAAAACTTCACATTTTATTAGAAATGTGTATCAAAACGGGTCACTGGGGAAAAAGTATCAAAACTCGTTATGTTTGTGGAATGGGTATAATAAGAAAACGGATCATAGCGAAAATAGTATCAAAACGGATCATGCCAAATGAAAATAAATTTAGTATCATAACAAGTTATTTTCATAAAAATGTGTATCAAAACGGGTCGCAACGAAAGAGGAGTATGAAAACTTGTTAGTTTCATAGTAATTAATTAACGAATCAAAGATCAAAGTGAAAGAGAATCAATATTCGTTATTTTCATAGAAAAAAATATGAAAACCGATCATACTCGTATTAGCGAAACAAAAGTATCAAAAAAATTTTAGACCCTTTTTGTTATAACAACTGTGATATATCTTGTGATTTTTACTTTCCGTAATGGAATCACCCAAAAATTTTGACAGTCAGTTTTCAGTACCAAAACACGTTTTAGGGTCCCCAGAGCCTGAATCCAAAGTTTCAGCCATTGGTACGTGTGTCTGTCTGTCGGTCTATCTATCTGTAAACAGAATATCTCAAGAACGGCATGAGCTAGAGACTTGAAATTCGGTAGGGAGGTCATAAATATATAGAGGATGCAACACGAAACATTTGAAAAAAAATCGGTTTCGCCACCTGATGGCGATTGGCAGTTCTGACTAAACGATGAAAGATACGTAAAATTTATAAGAACAACTTGTTCTTACATTTAAAAAAATAACAGGGGTCTATTCGCATTATTTTTTGATACCGTGAACTTTTTCGATCTCAGCCCCAATTTTCCGGTATTTTGGGGGGGACCCGCTTTGACTAACTTTTTTATTATTCATCCTACATGCGGGTTGCGACATATCAAATCCAATGTTTTAGGGTGCTGATTACGAATTTGGCATTCATTTTTTGCTATCTTGTACCGTTGAGTCACCAGTGCCGGAGTTTGGCTTCTTTTCGGGGAATGAGGAAAGTCGTGTGATGGTACACTAGGTTTTTTTATTTTCATAGTAGATAATTGGTTGTATAATAATAATAACTCCGTGTCGATGAGATAGGTATTGATACCTAAATCACTGTGGTGAGAGGATTATATGGACGCCCAAATCCATTGTCTATAGACTCCTTTCATGTCCATTGATTCTATTTGGTTTTAACGTCCTATCTTGAGGTAGACGGTGCTTTTATCCTCCATTCGCTGGGAATCGTACCAGCTACCCACATTAACCTCACCCAGCCTGGGTAGGGCCGGCATTGCCAGCCTCATATTTTCGGAGGGAACAGAATTTTCTGTGCGAAAAGTCTACTCCACTCGGGAAGCGAACTCAGGATCTCTGGTTTACGGGCAGTAGTATCAACCGTTACCTTTTTGTAATAGAGAGTTACTGAAGTCGGTATTTTCAGTTCTCACTTGTTGTTGTTGTTGTAGCCAGCTTGGCTACAGCTGGAGGGGTGAGTGATGGTCTCCAGCCAACTTTCTTTCAAAGTTGGCTCGTCCTGAGCCACATATTTCTATGTGCGATCAACCATTATGAGGACTTGGACTTTTCTTTATAAGCCATTAAACCCTTAGGAAACTGCAAGCTAGCCTGACTCGTAAGGGTTGGCTAGTCTGTTCTCTGTTTATAGTCCTCTAGCGGGACACTGGTCTTCTCCCTGTTTAACGTCCCCCAGTCAGACTAAGTTCTCACTTACTTCGTTCCAGCTCGTTGTTGCTCGGGTTCTTGAGCAGCAGATCTCTGTCGTCACTGCGGGTCCATATGATGGAGGGCAGGGGGTTGCCGCAGGGCTCACAGTAGAGGGTGGCGTTGTCGTACTCTGCTATGGCCACGTCGGCCGGGGACTTGGAGTCGTCGATATCGGGGGTGGCTGGGACAGAAGAAGAACAGGACAAAAAAATAAAGAGAAAAGAAAATTGTCATACAGGTGTGGCTGGGAGAGAAGAAGAACAGGACAAAAAAAAAGAGAAAAAAAAATTGTCATACAGCGAAGATCTAGAAAATTTATTTAATGTTTAATTTAACACAACTATTGAAAGTTGTATGCTTGGTCCATACCACTGACATGTGGTTGAGTTCCAAATGTTAATTTTAAATGTTAATTTGGTGATTCTCGCTCGCATCAGTTCCTGATACAAAAGATATCACAGGCCATTCAAAGGGGCAATAGCTCGATATCACAGGCAATCAGAGGCACGCTTCCTCTCGGTAATGAGTTGGAAGAAATATTTTACCTTTGAAATATAGTAAAAAAATTAAATAATTAAATTATAGATTGTAAAATATGCTCTGAAAAAAAATCCAGGTTTCTCTCATAAAGATGTTATTTTCCCTTGAAGAGTTAGGTTGGAGGTAAGTTGGACCTGGAAATCGTTCTCTTATATCGACCTCTCTCCTCCAGTCCTCTTATGACCGGAAGAAAATGCCATTGGCATTAGCAACGCCCTTGATCAAGTTTTCTTTTAATAAATTCAATATCTATGTATGTATATACTCTATGTCATTTGTAAATAAAACTTGATCCAACATGTTTAATAATTATGCGGTTCGGTGGAAGAGAAAGCCACAGGCTTTAACCTCGCCCCTTGGTTCACTACGTATTCTTTTGTGTTCTTTTTTTTTCATGTTATATTTTGTTGAATGTATCATGTAGTTGACCAATAAAGTGATAATAATAATAATAAACCGACCTCAGTAGCTTGATCGATAAGGCGGCGGACTTATAACCTGTAGGTCGGTGGTTCAAGTCCCGCGGTTTCAACGTAGATTTAGTAAAGCGAGTTTGAGTAGTTGTGATATCATAAAAGATATTTACACAAGTTAGTATGATAACTATAATAATATTAATTTAAACAATTCCTTTAGATGAAAATCTACATACTGCTTACATGGAGAAAAAGAGAAAGTACGAAGACTTTAAGTTCAAACTGGCCCGAATCCACAACTTGAACTCCGTATTAATAATACCTATTGTAATAAGTTCCAACGGATTGGTGCACAAGAACTGTAAATCCCAACTAGAACAGTGTGGCCTTATAAACATTGAATACCTGATCGAAACATCACAGAAGTCCGTCATTCTCTCCACAACATCTATCATCCGTAAATGCCTCAATATTAATTAATTTATGTACATATTGTTTTTAAAACCTATGTATGTATGTATACCTCAAAAAAATGAGTGAAATCTTTATATAATAATAATGTCCAGGGCTGTCGCCAGCACTCACTCATGATGTCGACGCAGCCGACCTGCTTCATCATGACCTCTGTGTTGTTATTATTATATGTCTCCTGTTATTATTATTATTATATGTCTCCTGTTATTATTATTATTATATGTCTCCTGTTATTATTATTATTATATGTCTCCTGTTATTATTATTATTATATGTCTCCTGTTATTATTATTATATGTCTCCTGTTATTATTATTATATGTCTCCTGTTATTATTATTATATGTCTCCTGTTATTATTATTATATGTCTCCTGTTATTATTATTATATGTCTCCTGTTATTATTATTATATGTCTCCTGTTATTATTATTATATGTCTCCTGTTATTATTATTATATGTCTCCTGTTATTATTATTATATGTCTCCTGTTATTATTATTATATGTCTCCTGTTATTATTATTATATGTCTCCTGTTATTATTATTATATGTCCAGGGCTGTCGCCAGCACTCACTCATGATGTCGACGCAGCCGACCTGCTTCATCATGACCTCTGTGTTGTTATTATTATATGTCTCCTGTTATTATTATTATTATATGTCTCCTGTTATTATTATTATTATATGTCTCCTGTTATTATTATTATATGTCTCCTGTTATTATTATTATATGTCCAGGGCTGTCGCCAGCACTCACTCATGATGTCGACGCACCCGACCTGCTTCATCATGACCTCTGTGTTGTTATTATTATATGTCTCCTGTTATTATTATTATTATATGTCTCCTGTTATTATTATTATTATATGTCTCCTGTTATTATTATTATATGTCTCCTGTTATTATTATTATATGTCTCCTGTTATTATTATTATATGTCTCCTGTTATTATTATTATATGTCCAGGGCTGTCGCCAGCACTCACTCATGATGTCGACGCAGCCGACCTGCTTCATCATGACCTCTGTGTTGTTATTATTATATGTCTCCTGTTATTATTATTATATGTCCAGGCTGTCGCCAGCACTCACTCATGATGTCGACGCAGCCGACCTGCTTCATCATGACCTCTGTGTTGTTATTATTATATGTCTCCTGTTATTATTATTATATGTCTCCTGTTATTATTATTATATGTCCGGGGCTGTCGCCAGCACTCACTCATGATGTCGACGCAGCCGACCTGCTTCATCATGACCTCTGTGTTGTTATTATTATATGTCTCCTGTTATTATTATTATATGTCTCCTGTTATTATTATTATATGTCCAGGGCTGTCGCCAGCACTCACTCATGATGTCGACGCAGCCGACCTGCTTCATCATGACCTCCGTGTTGACCTGGCACATGTAGCAGCCGGCGTCGGACATGGCGGCCTGGTGAATGTGCAGCTGGTAGTGCAGGTTCTTGTTGGTCGAAATCTTGATCCGCTTGTTGGAGGTGAGGAGGCGGTCGTTGAGCGTCAACACCGTCTGGTCGTTGAGACGAATCCAGCCCACCTGTGGAAGAGTGCAAGTCGAGATGGAGAGGAAGTTGTTTAATTTTTTTTTTTTTTTTTTTTTTTTTCAAAACTTTAAAAAAAAATACTGAATTTTTTTTACAAAATTTACAAAAATAGGGTTTGGGTGGAAGAGATGGAGGCGGTCGTTGAGCGTCAAAACCGTCTGGTCATTGAGTCGAATCCAGCCCACCTGTGGAAGAAAGCAAGTCGAGAGGTAGAGGAAGTTGTTTAATTTTTTTTTTGTTTCAAAACTTTTTAAAAAAATACTGATAATGTGTACCTGCACCTGCTATAATGTGTACCATGCACCTTGCTATAATGTGTACCATGAACCCTGCGAGGCAGTGTTGACATAATTAATTAATTATGTCTCCACAAAAACACCTGTCGGATGTTGTTCAATGTTCACTTAATATAATCATGGAATGTCTGTATTCAGGTGAAACTAACATTAATATTAATAAGTATATGTTCTGTTTTACAACTCTTGCACAAAAAACAACAACAAAACCATTGAAAGCTCTAGAAAAATTCGATTTTTTTTTATATTTTATTGACCCTTCTTGGTATTACCTCTATAAAACTTTTCACTGTTACCAACAGAACGAGTTTTATCCTGCAAACATGTAAAGTATACAAATATCCACTTATTGGGAACATTGACACATGTTTTAATGTATCACCGATAGCTATTTATAAAGCATTTGAATATAATACTTTGTATTGATATTTATTGTATAACAATTTCACTGAAAACTCATCATTATCACAACGAGAATGTTTGGAGGTGTCAACGTAACCAACCATCCATCCATGTAGTGTACACTAGGGTGGAGCGATGTTTCTACTTTTTAATGGAATAGTGAAAAAAAGTTGTCTATTGGCGAGAAACTTCCAAATCTGTCATTAATTTTTTTCTAAAAAATCGGGAAGATGCGCCCCGAGCCCCGCCCACTTTTGCAAAATTGTCATTTATAGACACTTTTCCTATGAATTTTCTAATTTTTTTAGTAATACTTTTTGAAATGGAATAGTTGTAAGTGTTTACTTAATAGAATGATCCATCATTATAAAAATAAAAAATAGTCAATTTTAAATGGTAAGTCCCGCCCCAAATTTGTCCAAATCCAACAAAATTTTCTAAAATCAGCAAAAAAGACACATATCTGCCGAATTTTCTAATTTTTCTGGGACATTTTTCCGGAACAGAATAGTATTTAAATACAAAAACATACTATCCTCGTTTACTTGGATTAAAAAGTTTTATAAAATTTACACGTTAAGTACCGCCCCGAGCTGCACCAAGACCGCCTAATATTCTAGTAATAAATAGCTCTCTCTAGGCTCTCTACTAAGAGGATGGGCTCATGTACTGTGGTACACTCAAGTATACTATCCTCTGTTTCTTATAATGACTCATCATAGAAATACAATCCTTTACAAATATGATGATTCATCTCCATCAATGCCACAAAAAGGTCTTAAATATTAGAAACAAAGAAAACAAGATTTTGGTAGAAATCCGTGGGTTTTATGCCTACCACAACTCAGTCGACAGAAAGCAGGGAGTGTTATCTGATAAACGATTTGTACGATTTTTTTTCTCTCGAAATAATTAATATCAGTGTATTAAGATTCGAAAATGTTATCACGTTTAACAAGAAACAGTTCGTAGTACATTGACATTGATTACATTCATATTAAAGGTGTATGGTCCAATGTGGTTTTCAATTAAAAATAGATCATCTTGTTTCGATGGACCCAAACATTCAACGAAGAAAGTATCTTGATGAAAGTGTAAAGAAAATAGTAGATCCTGTTGTTCAGAGAAACGCCTTCTACGCGCATCCTGAAAACTTGCTGTTGATTATGCTGGCAGATAACAGCAAAGTTCAAAGGGAAATTGCATACAGAATAATTAAAAAATCACGTGAAGAAAACAGGTTCCCTGATGTTAGAAAAGTCACTGTAGCAACATCCTACAGCAGTTTAATATAGTGGCACGAAGTTCCTGTGACTGAGCCCCCTTATAAGAGACATCAGTATCGAAGATCTGGCCAACATTGTTGAAAACAACACATCAAAAACTTTATTCCAGATGTGCCCTGCCACACACAGTGCGTCGCAAGGTACATCAAACTTGTGACAAATGCATCAAGCACTGTGATTGGTTATGAAGCCAGAGATGGTTTGATAAGGAATCAAATTGGATCCAGAAGAATGATTCCAGTGTTTCGTACAAAACAGGACTTTGCCTGAATAATAAATAAAATTAGCAAATTTTTAGTTAGAAATGTCCGAATCGGTTTTGAAAAATTGAAGTTTTTTTAAAAAAAAAGAAAGGTACTTTCCAATGTCAATATGTAATTTGTAATCTTTCAAATTTACTTTGTATAACTTTATACCTCCTACCTACCTTTATTAACTATTTATGTTTCATTTTAATTATACATAATATGAAGAAAATGTTCCGTTCATCAATATATTGTTCTTATTCATTGTAATAACTTGGGTGTTTTACCCATGTAGCATATAAAAATATACTAATGAATTCACCAACTTGGGGCGACACTAAGAATGTGATATATGAGTCAATTTTTGTTACAAGTGTACGAAAAGAGTATAAAGTAGTACTTCAGTAATATTGTGTCCTGTAAAAGTACCCTGGAAAAATGAAAAAAAATCTGTGTGTACCACAGTACATGAGCCCATCCTCTTAGTAGAGAGCCTAGAGATACACCTATTTATTACTAGAATATTAGGCGGCCTTGGTGCAGCTCGGGGCGGTACTTAACGTGTAAATTTTATAAAACTTTTTAATCTAAGTAAACGAGGATAGTATGTTTTTGTATTTAAATACTATTCTGTTCCGGAAAAATGTCCCAGAAAAATTAGAAAATTCGGCAGATATGTGTCTTTTTTGCTGATTTTAGAAAATTTTGTTGGATTTGGACAAATTTGGGGCGGGACTTACCATTTAAAATTGACTATTTTTTATTTTTATAATGATGGATCATTCTATTAAGTAAACACTTACAACTATTACATTTCAAAAAGTATTACTAAAAAAATTAGAAAATTCATAGGAAAAGTATCTATAAATGACAATTTTGCAAAAGTGGGCGGGGCTCGGGGCGCATCTTCCCGATTTTTTAGAAAAAAATTAATGACAGATTTGGAAGTTTCTCGCCAATAGACAACTTTTTTTCACTATTCCATTAAAAAATAAAAATAAAAGTGCGATTTCGCTCCACCCTAGTGTACACATTTTAAAAGAGAATAGGAAAAAGATGTTTATAATGATAATGCCATTGTTCGAAGTTATTGTAATAATTTGACCATGCAAATTGATACCAAACCGCTAGAGGCTTCTTAAAATAGAAAGAGAAATTTCTCATTCAAGACTTGAGGGCAATCACCGGGTCTGTTATTCCTCAATTACTCCCTCCTCCCATTTCCTTCTCCTCCTCCTCCCAATTTCCATCCCCTCCTTCCTACTCTTCTTTCCATTCTCACCCCCTCACTCCTCCCTCCTTTCATTTCCTTTTCCTCGTTCTCCCAATTTCCATCTCCTCCCATCCCCTCCTTCTTACTCCTCATTCCATTCTCAGCCCCTCCCTCCTCCTCCCATTCCCTCCTCCTCCTCCTACCAATTCCCATCTTCTCCCGTACCCTCTTTCCTAATCCTCCTTCCATTCTCAGCCCCTCCCTCCAACATCCTAACTCCTCCCTTTCCCATTCAATCTCCTCCCCTCAACTCAATTCCCTCCCCTCCTCCTCCTCCCATTCTCACCCCCTACCACATTCTTTCCACCTTTCTCTCACACTTACACTTGTCTCTTTCACTTTTGAACGCACAATCAGCTGAGTGGTAAGGCACTCGCTTGCCATGCGGAAAGTCCCGGGTTCGATCCCCCGAGCCAGAGAAAGGCATACTACGAGATGCCTCGTTACAACACAGACCACAAGGGTCTAAAGTACACCTCAAGTCTGTCCCAGTAGCTCAGTGGTAAAGGCAGCACTCTGCGGATCCAGAGGTTCCAGAGGTCGCGGGTTCGAAACCCAGCCGGGACATGACAAGTTATCCTCCCATTAAAGATTTTTACCAAAATAATAATTATGTCTTGGGCTTACTGCTGGAATAATGGGACTTTAGTAGTTCTAATCGGGCAGTATAAATAAGGCGATATTATTATTATTATTCAAGGCTACGAAATAAAAAAAAGGCTGTGAAACACTCATCTTTTTTTAAAAAAAAAAAAAAAAAAAAAACTACCCTCTCTTTTACTTCTACCCTCCGTTCTGGCTTTCTGCCTCCTCCCCTACTCCCACCTCCACACAATTTATTCTTCACACAGTATTTCTACCTAACGATTGGACCCACAGGTGACAAGCTACTGCCAGTAAGTAGGTTTAGGAACTTAATTATTTGTAGGTTTAGGTACTTTTTTATGTACCTAAATTATTTGAATAAAATTTACGTAGAACGAACACCTCATAAATGATTTGATTTTTTTTATGTTTTTCAAACATATTTTTTTTTTTTTTTTTTTACAGATAATATATTTCTGCCATTTGCAATCCAGAGGCCAAAGTACTCAGAATACTTGAGCAATTTCCTCTCTGGATTACAAGTGACATTTTTTGGAATAAAAAAAATGATTTGATTGAATCAAATTCTATTCTGACAACTTGCATGCTCTCTGAATTTTCGGTTCATTGATGATTAAATTCCTGCCACAAAAAATGTCTATTTTTTACCGTCTGGTGTAAAAACACAATAAATAAAACCCACTGTTTCAATCCTAATTTTCAAACGCTTCGATTTTATTTCTGCTAAAAGGTTCCGATAGCTAGAACCTGCCCAATTAATATTATTAATGTTTCTAAAGATTTTCAGAATTCTCTTACTTTTATTTTACTATTTAGTTCTTTGGTACGTACCAAATTAGAATACTGCTCTGAAGTATGGGCGGGGTTAGGGACAGTTAATAGTAATAGAATTGAACAAATTTAAAAGACATTTCTTAGGAGAATAACATATCGTTCATTAGGGGAGTCTAGAACCTGCCCAATTAATATTATTAATGTTTCTAAAGATTTTCAGAATTCTCTTACTTTTATTTTACTATTTAGTTCTTTGGTACGTACCAAATTGGAATACTGCTCTGAAGTATGGGCGGGGTTAGGGACAGTTAATAGTAATAGAATTGAACAAATTTAAAAGACATTTCTTAGGAGAATAACATATCGTTCATTAGGGGAGTCTAGTTCATACAGACTTAGTCTATATGTTGCATTGGAAACATATAGACTAAGTTCACTAGATATACGTAGGGTGTATATAGACATTTTGTTTATATATTAAATTACAAACTCGCTATTTGACTGTAGCTCTTTGTTACCCTTATTGAACTTCAAGATTCCAAGAAGAAATGCTCGTCATTTTCAAATATTTAAATGTCAACCCTCAGATTTGATCCCTATGGATAGGATCCCGATATAGAATTTTCTAAATCCTTATCAAGCTTTATATTGTTCTTGAAAACAATTTTGTTTACTAGCCATAGCTTACAAATTTAGAGTTAATCTGTTATGTCTAAATTATGTAATTTTTTATATCATTTTTAATTCATTTTTTTATTTTTATTCTAATTTTTAGTTTGAAAAATCTATTGTTCTATTACTCTTAAGAACCTGTTGTAGTGATTCAATGTAATGTAAAGTTCACATAAATTCTCTTGAATCCATACAGAGAAAATTCTTACGTCTTCTTGCCAGTAAAGAAAATAAAGAAATTTTGGAGCATGACTATAAACCTATCATGTCCTCTCAGAACATTGTCAGTCTTCAAGATAGGAGAAATAAGCAAGATTTAACTTTTCTTGGTAAACTTTTGCATAATTCTATCGATTCTCCTGAGCTCCTTGCAAAACTAAATCTTAGAGTCAACTGTAAAAATACACGCTCTCACCTTATTTTTAAACTAAAATCAAACCGTTGTAATATAGGAGAATTTTCACCCATGCAAAGGCTACAAACTATAGGCAATAGAGCCAGCGATGCAGGAATTGATATTTTCAATATAACTCCTCTTGAAATGGTTAGGTTTATTTTTAGTTAAGTGATAATTTAGTTTATAATTTAAGTAGGTGTGTTATAAAAATGGATTCGCATTCCGTAAATTAAATAATAATAATAATAACTGTTTTGAATCCAATAAAACACAATTCAATTCAATTATAATTATATAATTAATTTAATTCACTATTAATATTATTTCTGATTTTGTGAATAGAGATTTCCTACCACTTCGCCTACCAACCTAATCGAGACATTTCTGTGAATATTTCCCTGAAGTTCTAGGAAAACGTATTAACGAAGAAATCTATTTTAACGTGGGATTGTGCATTTTCAAATGCAAATTGATATTAATTCACTCTCATTCAATTATTTCACAGAAATATAAATCCAATTTTTTTTAATCCAATTGATAATGAAATATCGAATGTTTTTTTTTCTATTATTATCCACTAAAAATGTGAAACCAAATTGTTTCATAAATTGCAAAATAATGATTTCATGTACTCAAATACAGAGTAAGTCATTTTTTGTGGCGCAGTCGATTTTATCATCCCCTGTTGGAAATACAAAAATTCTACTGTGACATTATTTTTATAGCTCAAATGTTATAATGGACATGTTATTGTGACCTTTTGAATCTTGTCAAAATAATAATATTGCCTCAATTTCCTACCGATCGATAAATTATTATTATTAATTTACACTTTATTAGAGATATACATGGACATAATGTACAATGTAAATAATTATTTAAACAATTAAAAAAATGGAAACAATATATACAGTAAAATGAAAATGAATAGAAAAATATATAAAAACATATGTCCTAACTAAAGGGCGAGATTATTGTCTATGGCAATCTCTTCCACCCAACCCTTATAGAGGTACAGCAGTTGAAAGTAGAAACTGTCAGTCCTTAATCAGAACCCCTAAGAAAAAAATTGACCTATAGGCTGACCATGACCCTTTTTGGTAGATGAAGATTTTGGGGATCACTGATTTGCGGAAGTTTGAAGGTTGACTGGATCTAACAACCACAGGATAGAACTCAATGGAAGAGTAAATAAGAGACCTTTGTCAAACAGCCCTACAACGGATATTGAACAAGTAACGTTTGTATGTATACTCGTACTTCATGATGATGATACATAGTTTATATGAATGCTATGAAAAAAATAATATACCGACGGTGAGAATGTGTGAATATGTGTGTTTGTTACAGAGAGAGAAAATGAGAGAGAGAGAGAGAGAGAGAAAGAGAGAAAGAAAGCGAGAGATAGAGGGAAAGGGAGAGAGATAAAAAGAGAAAAATATAATAAAACCAATCAATCACTGGCGAAATTGCAATCCTTGTTTATCTGAACCCTTCATCTGTCGTCAAATTAATATCATTGCTCGCACCCAGGACCTAGGAGAACTGGAGGAAGGGATTAGTGAAGCCATTTCAATAATAGCATTTCCATATTTATTGTGGGAATGGAATATTTATTTTGTTATTGAGTTCTGAGCCCCCCCATCCTTGATCAATCACGAGACGGCTACTTGTTGGCTTCAAATATTCCGTCATGAGTGAGAGCTGCAAAATTACCAGTAATTTAATCTATTCATAGGTGTCCCATCTGTTCCATCCCCTTTGTGAAGGTATTTCGAAGGAAAAAATTAATGGAAACTATGTATGTATTATTACAATATTAGGTATCGCTCGTTATCTACGTCAGTAAAAATAACCTTTCAATCACACATGATCTTGCACCACTTTTCTAAGGGTTGGGTGGAAGAGATTACCACAGGCAATAACCCCGCCCCTTAGGTAGGACATTAGTGTTGTTTTCTTTTTTAATTATTTATTTTGTCATTTGTTTGTTTTTTTTTTAATTTTACACTGTTAACATTGTACTTTGTCCTCCTAATAAAGCATACCATAATAATAATAAGGGGTGCAAGATCATAGTTTGGATGGTAGAGATTGGCTTAGGCAATAATGGTAGTAGTAGTTGTCATATTTGTGTTAATCACTTTCGTGATGTCCAAACTACTCAAACTGGCTTTAATGAATTTTTCTGAACTTGGGACTTAAACCACCGACCTCCAGGTTACAAGTCCGCCGACTTATCGATCATGCTACTGAGGTTGGTAATAACGCAACCCTTTGGTATTTTTTTAAATAAATTTCAAAAACAGTTTACTACTACATACTTCCGACAGTGGACAAAATACTAATATACTTTGTGATGAGGTCACATCGTAGGTATACTCGTACACTTTATAGGTATGGATTTGGCGATAAAAATTAAAGTCTTTCCACTATCGATACATTCTGAAAATGCCCAGTTTGTTATTATGATCCTGATCTGACCAAAAATAATCCCTCATTCTCATGGAAAGCTGATGGTTAGGTGGTAGAAATTGCTTTGAGCATGAACCTCGTCTGGTGGTTACCTTCCACTAAAGATTGTTATTATTATAAGTAAATGGTCCTTCAATATCATAATAATTAGATTTTATTAAAAAGCATACTTGAGTTGAAGCTTAGCTTCCACACAAGTAGTTTTGATGGTCACTTTTCTAAACTAACTATATTATTTAATTTATTATCTGGTTTTTTTTTTCCTCTCGAGGTATGACATCCAAAAGTAGAGCAGAAAATTTGTTCTCTCCGAGAGATCGAACCCATATCACCTTGCAGGCCCAGTACTCTTCACCAGTCAGCCAGGGTGACTAACCAGCTTACATCGAGGGTAAAATTCACTGTAGAATAAAATATGACTTTGACTAAGACATTTTGTTTTTATTTATATTCATGCAACGGATCATTAACATTGTGATAATACAATATAATATTTTAGAGGAGGCCCTAGCCTATAAATTTGGGTGTCAATGGGGCTGTATAATTAAATTGCCATGCGGAAGGTCCCGGGTTCGATCCCCCGTGCCGACAAAAATTTGTATTCTTAATTTGGTTACAATTGTTTGTAAGGGATACCTTCCGGTGCGCTCGTGTTGACCCAGCACCTAAATGGGAAGTATTGTGTCACTTCTCGCCCATCAGAGGGGAGGCATACTACGGGATGGGCAGGCTACAACACAGACCACAAGCGTCTACAGTAGCTCCTGTTTCATGGCTACGAAATAAAAAAGGCTGTGAAACACTCATCTTAAAAATAAAAAAAAATCTACTGTCGATTTTTTTTTTTTTTTTTTTCGTGGAATTTTTTTATATAATTATTATTAATATTATTATTAAATTGATCAATTTTAAAATCACAGGAAATAGACTTGATTCATCCCACTTGCATGAGGCAATGTACCTAACATGCAGGTAGCATTTCTTCGTTGGATCGCCAAAGAAATCCTCTGAAAGAATGAAAGCTTTGACGACCCTATTGCCAGTGAGACGAACAAAAAAAATTAGAAACGCTCATTGATTGAGGCAAATGCAATATTGATTCACCATTGCTGTGCTATTGAAAAGGCAATGTTGATAGTGTGCCCTTGATTCATCAATGATTCGTGCTTTCAAAGGTATAATATAATAAGCTTTGAGGGAGCAGTGATGTCAAGGTGTTGAAGTGATGAATCATCAATATTGAATCAATCGTGATAACATCGATTTTATTTATTTATTTTATAAGTAAACGGGAGATACCCAGTTTTACAAAGTGACCCTAGTCTCAATACTAATATTAATATAAAATACTAATATTAATTTTGTAATACTGATTCAATGTTGATTCAATCTTTCTGCATACTTCTGTCTGCTTTTTCTATATCTCCCTTTATATTTCACTCTCTCTCTCTCTCTATTACTATTCTCCCTCCCTCCCTCTCATTATCTTTTCCTCCCCCTATCACCCTCTATATCTCTCCCAAATTACTTAGTATCTTCATCTTTCTTTCTCTCTCACTCACTAACTCTCTCTCTCCCTCTCTCTATTATTATTCTCCTTCCCTCCCTCTCATTATCTTTTCCTCCCCCCATCATCACCATCACCCTCTATATCTCTCTCAAAATACTTAGTATTTTCATCTCTCTTTCTCTCTCACTCACTCACTCTCTCTCTAACTCTCTCTCCCTCTCTCTCTCTCTCTCTCTATTGTTATTCTCCTTCCCTCCCTCGCATTATCTTTTCCTCCCCCCTTTCACCCTCTATATCTCTCTCAAAATACTTAGTATCTTTATCTCTCTCTCTCTCTCTGTCTCTCTTTCTCTACAACTCCCATTCTCCTATTTCTCCTGCATTTTTACTCTCTACCATAAATCTAAAAATAATAAATAAGACTAAATATTTCAAGTATTACTTGCCTGTGTGCTGTGGCATTTGAAAAAGGAATTTGCATTTGGTGCAAATCTCATCTCCATCTCTCGTCTACAGGGTGTGTTAAAAGACTGTAAAGCTCTGAGTCCTAGCTCTCGTATATCTACAACAACACTCTACATACAGGGTGTGTTAAACTTTGCTCACGTCATTTCATGGAAAGTACATAGTTTAAGTTTAGACTGAGGCTAAGTTTATGTTCGTGCCAACCATTTATGTTCGTGATGTTGACTTTTATTGCCTGGACAGTCTGGGACCTGTTAGTCTGTATGTTTTGAAACAAAATAATTGTTATTTTGTTTTAATATGACAAGGGGAGAGAGAGAGAGAGAATGAGAGAGAGATATTTCCGATTCTTAAAAGAAAATATTTATTTATATTTTATTTTTCGTAATTATGAACCACCCACAAGAAAAGGGTTCGAGAGAGAGGGGGAGAGAGAGAAAGTGAAAGGGAGAAGGAGAGGGAGAGAAAGAGAGGAAAAAAATAGAAAGAGAGAGAGAGGGAGGGAGGGAGAGAGAGAGAGAGAGGGAGAGAGAGAAAAAGAAAGAGAGAGAGTAAGAGAGAGAGAGAGAGAGAGACAGAGAGAAAGAGATAAAGAGAAAGAAAAAGTAATAGAGTAGGTTTATTAACATAAAACAAAATTAAAATAGAACAAAGAAAGATGGAAGAACACTTCCTGATGAGAGAAGACATTCTCTCATTCTTTTCTTTTTCTCTCTTTTCGCAGTCCTCTGCTCTAGAGTTTAAATATATTGTAAAATCTCTCTCTCTCTCTCTCATTCTCTTTCTCTCTCTCTATCCAATATACTCCTTTCTCACTCTCCATTTTTCCCTTCTCTATACCTCAATTTTCCCCCGCGTTCTCTTCCAGCCAACTCACCTTGTGGACGCCCAGGGGAATTTTTCCCCGCATTCTCTTCCACCCAACTCACCTTGTGGACGCCCAGGGGAATTCTCCCCTGCATTCTCTTCCACCCAACTCACCGTGTGGACCCCCAGGAGCGGAATTTTCCGCCGCGTTCTCTTCCACCCAACGACCCAACTCACCTTGTGGACGCCCAGGGGAATTTTCCCCCGGCGTTCTCTTCCACCCAACTCACCTTGTGGACGCCGAGGCTGGTGACGGCGCAGCTCAGCACTATCTCCTTGCCTATGGGCATGGATATGTTCATCAGCTCACTGAGGAAGCGTGGGACCCCGCCCTCTTCCGTGCCTTCCAGGTTCATCTCCAGATAGTCTGCAATGAGAACCAGAGGAGCCGTATCAGTAACAAGAAAACATAGGAAAAGTTCCAGGTTCATCCCCAGGTAGTCTGCAATCAGAACCAGAGGAGAGGATCAGTGACAAGAAAACATAGGAAAAGTTCCAGGTTCATCTCCAGGTAGTCTGCAATCAGAACCAGAGGAGCCGAATCAGTAACAAGAAAACATAGGAAAAGTTCCAGGTTCATCTCCAGGTAGTCTGCAATCAGAACCAGAGGAACCAGATCAGTGACAAGAAAACATAGGAAAAGTTCCAGGTTCATCTCCAGGTAGTCTGCAATCAGAACCAGAGGGAGAGGATCAGTGAGAAGAAAACATAGGAAAAGTTCCAGGTTCATCTCCAGGTAGTCTGCAATCAGAACCAGAGGGAAAGGATCAGTGACAAGAAAACATAGGAAAAGTTCCAGGTTCATCTCCAAGTAGTCTGCAATCAGAACCAGAGGACAGGATCAGAGACAAGAAAACATAGGAAAAGTTCCAGGTTCATCAGAACCAGAGGGAGAGGATCAGTGACAAGAAAACATAGGAAAAGTTCCAGGTTCATCTCCAGATAGTCTGCAATCAGAACCAGAGGACAGGATCAGAGACAAGAAAACATAGGAAAAGTTCCAGGTTCATCAGAACCAGAGGGAGAGGATCAGTGACAAGAAAACATAGGAAAAGTTCCAGGTTCATCTCCAGGTAGTCTGCAATCAGAACCAGAGGAGCCGGATCAGTGACAAGAAAACATAGATAAATTCCTGGGTGGAAAAATGGAAGAAAAAAACAAACAGTCTGGAATCAGAACCAGAGGGACCATCAGTGACAAGAAAACTATTAGAAAACATTGAAAAAGTATGTATGATTTTATTTGTGGTGAAGCACAAGGCCTCTCACAATTTTGTGTACGTAAATGTCTCTCTTATTATTTTTATTTTATATTTTGTGATTTTTTTTGTTGTTGTGATTTTCTTTCTGCAATCAGAACCAGAGGGATAGGATCAGTGACAAGAAAACATAGGAAAAGTTCTGGGTGGAAAAATGGAAGACAAAAAAACAAACAGTCTGCAATCAGAACCAGAGGAGCCGGATCAGTGACAAGAAAACATAGGAAAAGTTCCAGGTTCATCTCCAAGTAGTCTGCAACCAGAACCAGAGGGAGAGGATCAGTAACAAGAAAACATAGGAAAAGTTCCAGGTTCATCTCCAGGTAGTCTGCAATCAGAACCAGAGGAACCCGATCAGTAACAAGAAAACATAGGAAAAGTTCCAGGTTCATCTCCAGATAGTCTGCAATCAGCACCAGAGGGAGAGGATCAGTGACAAGAAAACATAGATAAAGTTCTGGGTGGAAAAATGAAAGAAAAAAACAAACAGTCTGCAATCAGAACCAGAGGGAGAGGATCGGTGACAAGAACACATAAGAAAAATTCCAGGTTCATCTCCAGATAGTCTGCAATCAGAACCAGAGAGAGAGGATCAGTGACAAGAAAACATAGGAAAAGTTCCAGGTTCATCTCCAGATAGTCTGCAATCAGAACCAGAGAGAGAGGATCAGTGACAAGAAAACATAGGAAAAGTTCCAGGTTCATCTCTAGATAGTCTGCAATCAGAACCAGAGGAACCGGATCAGTAACAAGAAAACATAGGAAAAGTTCCAGGTTCATCTCCAGGTAGTCTGCAATCAGAACCAGATCAGTAACAAGAAAACATAGGAAAAGTTCCAGGTTCATCTCCAGGTAGTCTGCAATCAGAACCAGAGGGAGAGGATCAGTAACAAGAAAACATAGGAAAAGTTCCAGGTTCATCTCCAGGTAGTCTGCAATCAGAACCAGAGGGAGAGGATCAGTAACAAGAAAACTAGAAAACATTGAAAAAGTATGTATGATTTTATTTGTGGTGAAGCACAAGGCCTCTTCACAATTTTGTGTAGGTAAATGTCTCTCTTATTATTTTTATTTTATATTTTGTGATTTTTTGTTGTTGTTGTGATTTTCTTTCGTGAATTTTTTTTTTTATGTTCATTATACCCATCCACTCCTAGTCATTTTCTAATCAAAAATATTGTTTCTATGTCCCCCTCACTTTTATTTACATGTTTACATGTCTATCTGTTCGCATCTATTTAGTACCTATGTGAGTTAGTAATTATAAATAGATTTAAGACTAGTTTTAGTACACCCAACTTGTTAACATACATGTATGTATTAAAACAATAAAATGATGATGATGATATTATTCTATTACATTAATTTAATTTTACTCTGGTAATGCCGCCATTGGTCTTTTTATTTTTATTTATTTAGAAACTCTTTATTAGCAGAACATATATACAGACAAACAATGGTAAAAATTAAATATAAAATTGACAGTATTAATAATATAAACAAGAAAAAAATAAATAAAATATATGGTCGTTACTCATACAAGTAATTACTCATTTTAGTAACATTTTAGTAACAAGTAATCGGGGACCTCGAACATCCTAGTACAGAGTAGAAAAATTCCTGCCCCGCAGGCAATCGAACCCAGGTCACCGTGTGTGCAATGCCTAGCGCCCTAACTCACTCTGCTATGGTGACTACTACACATAGAAAAAGTCCTAGGTGTAAAAAAAAACAAACAGTCTGTAATCAGAATCGTACAGGGAACGGAACAGTTTATGGAACCTATCCCCGATTTACCGGTATTTTGTGGGGGACCCGAATATCGTCGCTTAAGAAGAGGTACCTCGTAAGTCCGATTTTTGGACTTTTCAGGAGACAGTAAAAACTGATTATAAAAATGTGGGTAGATTTGAAAAAAATAAAAAAATCAGTTTAACCATAAACATATACCTGTTTTATCGATTGAAATTACTATTTATTTGATAAAACTTGTATTTTTAGGAGATATCGGACATACGAGGTACCTCCCAACTGATTCTTGTAAAATTTTCAGAAAAATCTGATTATAAAAACTGATTATAAAGTTGTGGGTAGGTTCAAAAAAAGTAAAAAAATCAGTTAAACCATAAACATATACCTGTTTTATCGATTGAAATTACTATTTTTTTGATAAAACTTGTATTTTTAGGAGATATCGGACTTACGAGGTACCTGCAATAGTTTACGAGGTCTCACCAGAAAATTTCAAAAGCATGTGTGCATTTTTTGTAGAGGTACCTCGTATCTGATTTATTTTACACAATACACATAATATAACTGATTGGAGATACGAGGTCTCACCAGAAATTTTCTTCAAAACAAAAATATCGATTTACGAGGTAGAACTTTAATCGATTATTGTGACATTTTTTGTATTTGAATGGTCATATGAACCCGATTTTAAAAAAATCGATATTTTTTTCCGATTCCAACGATACCAAAAACGCAATATCGAAAAATTCGGACTTACGAGGTACCTCTTCTTAAGCGACGATATACTATTATTTTTATTATTCATACTAGATGCGGATTGTGACATTTAAAAAGTCGTTAATATAGTCACCATCAGTGGCTGAATTTGACTTATTTTCAAAGGGCTGGGTGGAAGAGATTACCACAGGCAATAACCCCGCCCTTTAGGTAGGACATTAACTTCATTCTATTTTTTGTTCTTGTTTCTTTGCTCAATATTTTTGTTTTTTTTCTTTATAAATTCATTGTATTTTACTGTGTATATTTTTGTTATACCTAATAAAGCTTACTATAGTAAGAAAAAGGGATAAAGAAAGTGGTGTATTCTAAATCACATCTTCAGGTGTATACTAAGTATACTAATTATACACCATGCCTTGGGTGTATACTTAGTAGGTGTACCTTCCGCCAAATTTTGGGAATTACAATTTTAGAGATAAGATTTCTCTTTCAATACAAATGGAGGCTTAACAGTGAACATCACTGTTAAGAATACCCGCTTTCAAAGGGTATTTCAAATAACTATCTCGAAAATGTAAAATTTCACATTAAGATTGCTTTCAAGAACACTAATAATAGGTACATCATTAGACTTAGGAACACCTAGGTTCTAGGTCCTTTCAATATCATTTCTCATCAAGGAGTAAGGAGTAACGAGCAGAAATTCTAGTTTTCTGTCGGAAACTAAATTCTGTATATCAGATGTTGTAATTTTTTTCTAAAGAGATCTTTACATTACACAGGAAAAATGTTTCATAAGCGCAGAGAGAAAAGCAAATAATTTTCTTCTTTATTTATCCGCTTTGCTTTGCTTTTCATCTCTTCGGCACGGAGGTTTTAACCTCGCTGGAGGTTTTATACCTCGCACATCAATTAATTCAATGACAAAGATAGAGAAAGAAGGCGGGGTCGAGGGTGGGGGTGTAACACGCCATTACTTTAGTAGATATTTTAAGGGGGAGCAGAGAGAGAGGGGGGATAGAGAGGAAGAGAGAGAGAGAGACAGAGAGAGATAGAGAGAGAGAGAGAGAGAGAGAGAGGGAGAGAGAGAGAAAGATAGAGAGAGAGAGAGGAGAGAGAGAGAGAGAGAAGGAATCAGAATTGTTACAATCATGAACTTGAAAATAAAAATAATGCAGTTAGAAAAATTAAAAAAAAAAAAATATTTTTGAATATTTTATTTTTATTATTTCACCCTTCATTCTTATTCTTCTTTCTCTTCTCGCATATCATTCCATAAAATTTTCCTAACTATATATATATTCTATCACCCTATCATTCAATTCTTTTTGTTTTCGCAATAATTCACTAAATGTATTCTCATTCCATATTTTCTATTTGCATAACTCTACTCATAAAAACAATCTTATTCTTATTCGGGGTCGTTGTACTCTCTCCCGAATAATTTCTGTATTTCAGTATTTACGTCCATATCTTCTCTCTCTCTCTTCTTTGACATAAATCATTTGAGTCAATTTTTTATTTCCCCTGTTGTAACCTCTCCCGTTCGTACCTCCACGCATTCCCCTACTACCCTACTGAAATAACTGGTTTATTTATTCACTCCCTTCTCTTTACTCTAACATGTATTCTCTCTTTATTTACTTTTCTCTCCTCCTTCAATGGTATGTACGACTCCTTCCCAATCATCTTTTCTCTCTCTCTCTCTCTCTCTCTCTCTATCTTTCTCATTCCTTCTATCTCTCTATCCCTCTCTCTCTCTCTCTCTATCTATCTATGTCTCTCTCTCTCTATCTATCTATCTATGTCTCTCTCTCTCTCTCTCTATCTATCTTTCTCATTCCTTCTATCTCTCTATCTCTCTCTCTCTCATTCTTTCTATCTCTCTACTCTCTCTCTCTCATTCTTTCTATCTCTATATCTCTCTATCTTTCTCTCTCTCTCACTCTCTCTCTCTCTTTCTCTCTCTCTCTCTCTCTCTCTCTCTCTCTCTCTCTCACAAAAAGATCCATTTCAAATCAAACCTGTGTTGGTATAGCAAACTAGAAAAGAAAATTTAGGTCCATTACTTAATGTACTTCCTTTATTTATTTATTTTCCGTGTCCTCTACCATTCCTGGAGCAAATTTTGTACTGCCAATACTCTGGATTTACTGCTTTCATATACTTCTACGTATATATTTACTTTCTAAAAATAGCCTTCTTTTTCTACTTTGCTTTATTTCTAATCTATTGAGGGTCGGTAGGGCCGCGTAAAGGAAAGGTCGCCGGTTCAAATGGCAAGTTAAGACAATAAAATAGTAAAACGAACTTGAAAAATTGTGCTACATATTGACAAGATTAACACAAATTTATGTTAACTCTTAGTTGAGGTTGGCATTGTTCATTGTTCAACCTATTCTTTAGTTAAGGTTTACTTTCCTCTTGTATGGTACAAGAAACGTAATAAAGTATACGCCTACTTCTACACCGTATACATGAGAGAAATAGGAGGAGGAACAGTGGGAGGAGAAAGAGAAGGAGGGGAAAGAGGAGGAGGGGGAAGAGAAGAAGGAGGAGGAGAAGGAGGATGAAGAGAAGGAAGAGTAGGAGGAGGAGGAGGAGAAAGAGAAGGAGGAGGAGGAGTGAAGACGAAGCAGTAAAATAATGGGAGGGGATTTTGAAATCATAATAAAGAATTTGTTTCAAAAAAATAAATAGGGTGTGAATAATAAAATCGTGTTTGTGCACGAAATTGAACAGGAGATAGAGATGAGGTGGAGGGAGAGGATTAGAGGCAAGGGAGGAGATAAGGGGGAGATACAGGCAAGGAGAGAAGAGGATGTGAGAGAGTATTTATGGGGAGGGGTAGGAAGAGAGGGATAGAAGAGATGAGAGAGAGTATTTATGGGGAGGGAGAGAAAGAGAGGAATAGAAGAGATGTGAGAATAAGAGAGAATCAGCTCAGTGGTTAAGCACTCGCTTACCATGCGGAAAGTCCTGGATTCGATCCCCCGTGCCTACAAAAATTGGTATTCATAATTTGGTTACAATTGTTTGTAAGGGATACCTTCCGCTGCGCTCGTGTTGACCCAGCACCTAATTGGTCAAAATGTGTCACTTCTCGCCCATCAGAGGTGAGACATACTACGGGATGGGCAGGCTACAACACAGACCACAAGCGTCTACAGTAGCTCTTGTTTCATGGCTACGCAATGAAAACGGCTGTGAAACACTCCTCTTAGATAAAAAAGGATAGAGGGGGACAAAGAAAAAAAAAGATAAGGATAAGAAAGAGAAGAGAGGGGTGAGAAGAGAAGGATAGGAGAGACGAGAGGGAGAGAGAGGATAAGATGGGGAGAGAGAGGATAAGAGGGAGAGAGAGTGAGAGGGAAATAAGGATGAGAGAGGTAGAGCATAGGAGGAGAAAGAGAGGGAGGAAAAGAAGGATAGGAAATATGAGAGAGAGCGACAGAAAAGGAGACATAGAGATGGATGAGATGTGAGGAAGAGGAGGGGAGGTGTGAGAGACGATCAAGAGGAGGTGGTTTATAGGAAGTGGAAAAAAGGAAGTGTTGGAACAAGGGGTGACATATGAGGGGTGATAGCATGGAGGTGGATGATTATGAAAAGTAAAAGGAGGCATGAGAAGGAGGATAGTGGAGGAGGCTTAGAGGAAGTGGGAGAGAAGGAAATTGGGATGTAAACAATAATTGTTATTACGTTTATAATTATTACGTTTATAATTATACCTGTTGTAAAGAATCAATCTAACTCCGTTGGAAACAAACAAATTTCCAGCCCTACCCACCAGACTGGGTGAGGTTAATATGGATTGCGGGTACGATTCCTTGCGAATGGAGGGTAAAACCCGCGTCCTAATCCAAGACGTTAAATCAAGTAGAATCGTTGGCGTTAGGAAGGACATCCAGTCATTAAAATGTGCCAAAACCAACCAACCAACCTTAACCATGAGGTTGAAGAACGTCGACCCTGCTTAAGCGGGATAAGACAGAGTAAAAGAAGAAGAAGATGAAGAAATAAACTAAGCCCGTTCCGTCTACAAGTAATAGATGCTAGGTATTCTATTATTTGTTACAAGGTTCATATTTGAAATCCAGTAATGATTTTTTAAATTTTCACTCACCGACTCGAGTTTGATCACGATGTAGGCTTGATCACGATTACTCTAATCGTGTATGTATTTTTGATGGGAATGATGGGGTGACTTTATCGGATACGTTTTCAAGGCTTGGTACCTGAGTCGCAGCCGCAAGACACGTAGAGGAATAATAGGTACCTGCTAGGGCCAAATTATAAAACAGGATTATTTAGGTTAAGTTAGACCCTCCCTCAAGTCAGGGTCTTCTCAAACATTCACAGCACACCAGAGGCCGGGTACTGGGTACTGTGGGTACTGTCTGGGTACTGGGTACTGCCTGGCTTATCTTGACTTTAATTCTGCTTCATAATTCGGCCCTAAGGCATGGCCAATTTGTGCTGCTATTGTAATTACTGTTTCTCCTCTGAACAGAGATGTCCTTTTACTTGAGTTTGTAATTATTTGTAAAATTCTTCAAAATATCGAGCGCCTCTCAATCATTTTTTGCACCCTGTTTATTGGTTATCATATTTTTCTTCAGCATTTCCCGGCGTATTATCTATATCCTGCTGAATAAAATATGTTTACCTACAGGAAAGTAAAAAGAATCACAGCTGTGGCTTTATTCTGCTCCACCATATCTTGAGAAATAAGGGGAGCATTGTACGAAAATTCAATTTGATTGGGTGCCACCGTCCATGGCAAGTTACTCGTACATCATGTCCACATGCATCAGTTACGACTAGCGAGGTGTAGCCTTGGTAGGAGACCCCCATGTAGAAATCTTCATGATAATTTCATGATTGGCAGCTGGGTAAAATTAAAGGAAGATATTTTTATTTATTGACAAATGACATATCGTCGCTTAAGAAGAGGTACCTCGTAAGTCCGATTTTTGAACTTTTCAGGAGACAGTAAAAACTGATTATAAAGTCGTGGGCAGGTTTAAAAAAAATAAAAAAATCAGTCTAACCATAAACAAATAAACATATACCTGTTTTATCGATTTTTTTTTGTAGAGGTACCTCGTATCTCTGATTTATTTTACACAATACACATAATTATATTACTGATTGGAGATACGAGGTCTCACCAGAAATTTTCTTCAAAACAAAAATATCGATTTACGAGGTAAACTTTAATCGATTATTGTGTCATTCTTTGAATTTGAATGGTCATATAAAACCGATTTTAAAAAATTCGATATTTTTTTCCCATTCCAACGATACCAAAAATGTATTATCGAAAAATTCGGACTTAAGAGGTACCTCTTCTTAAGCGACGATATATTGTTTAGTCTACTCCTGCACCATCTTCAGTCATGGCTGATTTAAACCTCTGTCTAGTTCCTCGCAACTTTTGGGACACTGCTCTTACTATTGCCAGTTGGATCTTGGCTTTCAACCAACTGAAAATTTGAGAATAACTTCTCTTCCAAGGGAGTACATATAATTATGTATAGTTGATTTGTAAGTTTCCTATGGAGTCTGAAACCATCATCTCAACTAACCAGACTAACTTCGAAGTAATAATAATTCCGTGTCCGTGAGACAAGTATTGATACCTAAAGAGTCAGCCGACCTCAGAAGCTTGATGGATAAGGCGGCGGACTTGTAACCTGGATGTAGGTTTCAAGTCCAGGGTTCAGCGTAAATTTAGTAAAGCGAGTTTAAGTAGTTGTAATATCACGTAGAAGATCGACACAATTATGATAACTAACTAAGAGAGTCACCAATTCATCAACCTTACCTTTTCTCCATGCTCATTTTGCTCTCTAACAGCTCCTTCATTTAAGACAGGGGTTTTACCCTCTTGTATCTGGAAAGCTATTAAAAATCTGCTCTTCCCATAGGTATTATCTTGACTCAAGTTGGGTTGGGCAGGTGATAGCCAACACTACGAAGATATGAACCGGGCTGTCACCCATGAAATCTTCACTTTGCGAGGCGTTGATTAACTTTGGCCTCGGTGATCTTCTGAGAAGTGGTGGTGAAATCAACACACCTTCCTCGCGCGTGGCAACCTATTCAATAATGTACGACGCCTCCACGTATAGCTCCAACCCCCCCCTCCTAGCCTCCACGTATAGCTCCACCCCCCCCTAGCCTCCACGTATAGCTCCACCCCCACACCCCCCCCTAGCCTCCATGAGTATTCTTGAGACATGAAAGAGCCTCAGCAGTGCACTGCCTGTTGGAATTTTCATTTACACTCCATAATTAATTCTATTGTTTTAAATGTGAGATTTCTCCTGTAAGTTCAACTTGCATAAACACAATTATACCAACAACGGAGAGAGAAAAAAACAGAAGTAAAGTCACTAAAACATTGTACTTTGGAAGACAAAGGTTGACATTTACAGCCGTGCGAATGAAATAAATTAGAATGTAATAATACCTACTGTAATAACTACTGATAATTATAAACAAGACTACAAACAGGGAGTAGACCAGCATTGGCTTGATTCTGGGGGCCCTTGTCAATTATTAGCCTCCTTGTAAAGACAGTGGTAGAACTGCTGAGACATTCCTCCACTGTCTGGCTACCATCCTTCACGATGACGACACTTTATGATGAATATCACTTTATTTATACTACTTATTCAGGAATAATGACTAACGAGTCCCGTTTTTTCCACCCGTAGGTGTCAAAATTCCAAATGAAAGGATAAGTTATCCTCTAATTTGAAGTTTTGACTTGCCCCGGTTGGGTTTCGAATCCACGGCCTCTGGATTATCGGACCGACGCCTTGACCACTAACCTACCGGGACCTACGAGATATACTAGAATTGTTTCTAACTAAACACGACAGGTGTTATAATCTGATGTCAAAATGGTCGTTCTTTGATTATAAAACTGTGCTTTGTCACATTTTTTTTTGATGATATCTAAAAAGGTTGGTAAATTCTAGAGAACATTCGTAAGAAGACCATCATGGTTCATTAAGTACATCAAATACCTACATGACCTCATCAAATGCCTACAAATTGTTCATATATTTTAAATAAATACAATCGCGGCTGTCTACCTTTGGTAGATTGCTAATACACTGCATACTCATCAATCCAGAAGATATTAGCTTTCTCAATGTTGGGGATTTTTCTATTTTTTTTTTTTTTTTATTTTTTTTTTTTTCATTTATTCACAGATTACATGACTGCCAGAGTGCTAGATATCTGATATACCTTATATTACTGAAATACTGAATATAACGTTACATTACCTCGCCCATCCCGGGATAGTACCCCATGTGTGGGGTTAATGAGAGTAACTGGCTTATAGTAATAACAGGCTAAACCCGCCGATACTGATGATATTTATTATTATTATTATCTGATCTGGTTGCAGGGTTTTCAATGGAACACTTAAAATTAACAGTTGATTTTAACTGGTTTTAACGTCCTGACTGAGATAGATAGTCAGGACGGGGGTTTTACCCTCCATTCGCTGGGAATCGTACCAGCTACCCACATTAGCTTCACCCAGCCTGGGTAGGGCCGGTAATGCCTCACGTGTTTGGAGAGAACAGAATTTTCGTCGAAAAGTCTGCCCCAACCGGGAGTTGAACTCGGGAACTCTGGACTACGGGCAGTAGTCACAACCATTACGCCACGGGGGCTGCTACTGATGATAAAAAATAAAAATCATGAATATTATGAAGGAGCAAACAATGTGAGGGTCGTTTGTATTTTCCATTGAATCTTCATAATATTACGAGAAAGAAATATTACCTATCTATTTGCCTGAACAGAACACATGCAAGTATTCTTTCTGCCTGAATTGATATAATCGTATCTTTTTTCTGTCATAATTATAACTAGTTAAAATACATACCTAATAATACATGGGGTTTCTGTGGAATACAATAAAATACTCTGTTTATCTTGCAAGAATGAGACCAAAGAATCCTTTACTCTCACAGGCTAAACAAAGTCTCATTTATCTGTTCCGGTAGCTCAGTGGTAAAGGCGGCACTCTGTGAATCCAGAGATTCCAGAGGTCACGGGTTCGAAACCCATCAGCCGGGACATGACAAGTTATCCTCCCATTTGGGATTTTTACTACATAATAATACGTCTTGGGCTTACTTCTGGAGTAATGGGACTTTAATAATATTAGTCGAGCACACTGAGAAAAAAATTATCGAGGACATCCTTGTTAGCTAGTAAGTTATCCTTAAACGAGAATGAATCATCCTTGTTAGCTAGTTAGTTATCCTTAAAGAAGAATGTCCTCGATAATTTTTTTTTCTCAGTGCAGTATAAATGAGGCGATATTATTATTATTATTTATTTGTGACAAGTACACGGTTGGAAAATTATCGAGATGGCCACAGGCTTTAACCTCGCGCCTTGATAGCTCTGTCGCAACTGCCCGCCGTGGCCACGCCCATGATACCAATATTCCAGCAAGTCTAAATGTCATGTTGGCAAATCTTGGGATGGTACGGAGTTAGTACAGAACCATTACTTAGAGAAGGAAATCCTCAGAATAATGAAGCAGGCTTGGTTGCTGATATTGTGGTTCCGGGATTCTGGGAGACGGGTAGATCAGCGTTTTTTGACATTCGCATTACTAATGCTGACGCTGCATCATACTCTTCCCAATCATGGGATTCAATATCAGCCTACCAGGCCAAAGAGAAACATAAGAAATATGATGGCATTGTCGAACAACTCAGAGGTTTCTTTACACCTCTAGTCATATCATGTGACGGGGTGATGCATAAAGATTACGACCAGTTTCAAAGAAGAATTGCAGAAAGATTGAGCGAAAAATGGAAAAAACCATTCTCAATGATCACAGCTTGGGTGAGAACCATCATACAGTTCTCACTTATTCGAGCTGTGTCATTGAGAATTCGTGGCACGAGAAGAAGAATAGTCTCAACACCCTTTGAAGATGGAGCGGGAATATATAACATACAATTGTCTTTTTAAACATTTATTGATTTTATAATTTTTAAATATATAAATATGAAAGTTTATACAATACAGGGTGTAACAGACTAAATGTAAAATCTCTTAAGGGGTGGTAGTATAGATCATTTCCAACCATTAATGTTCTATAACACTTTTGATTTAACTCAGTGGTTCTCGAGATATTATTTTTTTTAATTATTTTTACAAGTCCCCTGCCGCTCGACAAAGAATGGCATCTAACTCCGTAAATACAGCAGATGAAGCAATAGATTTAACTTTTTCCATAAGATAACAATATTTCACTATTATTTAGACTAGATTTATTCTTAAAAAGTGCACACGTACTGAAAAAAATCGGCAGCAGCGGAAAATTTATCGCGAACATGAAATCCACCTGAAACTTCAGCCGCCATTTTCTCAAAATACTGCCCACACAAAGTATTGGTTTCATTTATGTAAAAACTTGCTTGAAGTCTTATCTTTCAGAAAATATGACACACTTGACATAAAACTTTCATTTTTTATTGGAACCAAGAGAAACTAAAAAAAAAGTCAGTTAGTACTACTAACTGTACCTACTAGGCTACCATCCTACTTTTACCTAGGGAACTAATTTTTTTCTTCAATTTGACAAATTATGGTTGCCATTTGTTTTCCAACGGCCCAAAAGTTTGCCTCAGTAGACTCTTAACTTGGAGGTCACTGGTTCGAGTCTCAAGTGTGGCAAATTAGTATGTACGTATCCATGTATGATACTTTTAGCTGTGGTGCTTCAGAAATCAATATTAATCGTAATTGTTCATTTGTTCATAAGAGGAAAGGGTCTCAATGATAAAATGGTTTGAATGAAATGAAACATAACAATGTACCTACATAGTTAACACCCACAGGTAAAGGTGGTACGGTAAAAAATACTGAACATTCATAAGTTGGTACATAGAGGTACAAATTATTATGTTAGTAGGTACCGAATTTTAATAAAACACATGCATGGAATACTAAAATATTAAGGTCAATTAGTAGTCACCTTGGCAGAGTGAGTTAGCGTGCTAGGCGTTGCACGCATGGTGACCTGGGTTCGATCCCCAGCGGGACAGGAGTTTTTCTGCTCTGTACTTGGATGTTCGGGGTCCACTCATACCTCGTGAGGAAAAATGAGTAGTTACTTGTATGAGTAACGACCAATGGCGGCATTACCAGAGTAAAAAGAAATTAATGTAATAGAATAATTCGAAAAGTAAAGGAGGCTCTTAGTAATGCTGCGCTACCCACAAAAAATGTGAAGAGGCCTTGTGCTTCACCACAAATAAAACCATACATACATACTAAAATATTAAGGTCAATTAATCACGATCGTGGTGTCACAATAGCTCAAACTCGTCTTACTAAATATTTGCCATACTTGAGACTCGAACCAGTGACCTCCAAGTTAAGAGTCCGCAGCCTTATCAATGAATCGACTGAGGCTAACTTTTTGGGCCGTTGGAAAGTAAATGACAACCATAATTTGTCAATTTGAAGAAAAAAATTTGTTCCCTAGGTAAAAGTAGGATGGTAGCCTAGTAGGTACAGTTAGTAGTACTAACTGACTTTTTTTTTAGTTTCTCTTGGTTCCAATAAAAAATGAAAGTTTTATATCAAGTGTGTCATATTTTCTGAAAGATAAGACTTCAAGCAAGTTTTTACATAAATGAAACCAATACTTTGTGTGGGCAGTATTTTGAGAAAATGGCGGCTGAAGTTTCAGGTGGATTTCATGTTCGCGATAAATTTTCCGCTGCTGCCGATTTTTTTCAGTACGTGTGCACTTTTTAAAAATAAATCTAGTCTAAATAATAGTAAAATATTGTTATCTTATGGAAAAAGGTAAATCTATTGCTTCATCTGCTGTATTTACGGAGTTAGATGCCATTCTTTGTCGAGCGGCAGGGGACTTGTAAAAATAATTCAAAAAAATAATATCTCGAGAACCACTGAGTTAAATCAAAAGTGTTATAGAACATTAATGGTTGGAAATGATCTATACTACCACCCCTTAAGAGATTTTACATTTAGTCTGTTACACCCTGTATAGAAAAAAAAAAAAAATTCAAAAAGGATAACTTCTATTACTTGTCACATCCCAGCTGAGTTTCGAACCCGTGACCCTACAAATCTATCGTACTAGCGGGCTGTCGCCCGCTTTGCGGGCCGAGGCATGGCCGTGAAAAATCCCTTCTTATTGCACATCTAGACTATAAGACAAAGCTACCCACCAAATTTCAGCTTTCTAGGACTTACGGTTTGGGCTGTAGAGCGATGATCAGTCAGTTTTCAGTCAGTGACTTTGACATTTATATAAGATATCTCCATTTTTATTATATTTTGATCTTGCACTGGTAGTCAAGTGGTTAACGCGCTTTAGTCTGGTAATCCAGGGAGCGTATAGGGATCCGTTGGTTTGAATCCAACCCAGTGTATGAGTTTTTCCTCATTTATTTGAGTTTGTGACCACATAATAATAAGACTCTGAGGGTTAGGTGGTAAAAAATGCTTTGAGCACTAACCTTGCCTGGTGGTTATCTTCCACGAAAGAGTGTATTATTATTATTATTAAGTACTAGATAATACGATTGTCACAAGATTGAAAAAAATTAACACAAAATTCAAACAGGCAAATACAAATAAAGTGGCTATGTAATTACATATCTATCATTTTGACCATATATGATATAATATTTATGTATATCTTGTTAACGTACTTATACTGACTTACTGATTACCGAGTAAAAGCTATTTTTTGTGTTTTTAATTTTGAGAAAATTAGAAAAGAGTCAGAAAAAAATGTTGGTAGGTACCGAAATAAATTATATTGCCAAGAAAATCCTATGATCTCTTGACAGTTAAGAAGATTTAATGAAATTTTTAGACTTTTAAAGCATCTAAAACAGAGGTTCCCAAACTTCATCAAGCCCTTGACCACTTTTGAATTTGAATAATTCTCCACGGACCACTAGCAGTAGGTACTTTCAACAAAAGTTTCTTTTTCTTTGTAAGGACATTTGTTTTGTTTTGTTTTGTTTTTTTTTTTTTTTTTTTTTTTTTTTTTTTTGGACCACCTCGCGGACCACTTGAAACCTTCTCGTGGACCACCGATGATCCGCGGACCACAGTTTGGGAACCCCTGGTCTAAAATGACAAGTAACAAAAAGAAAATTAAGAAAAAATTAACCAGATTTTCTTGTTTCTTCAATTCTTTACTGTGTCTCCCTTTCTACTTTCCTTATTTTTCTCTCTCTCTCTCTTTCTCTCTCTCTCTCTCTGTCTCTTTTTCTCTCTTTCCCTTCCTCTCTCTCTCTTTCTCTCTCTGTCTCTTTTTCTCTCTCTCCCTCCCTCTCTCTCTCCCTCCCTCTCTCTCTTTCTCTCTCTCCCTCCCTCTCTCTCTCGCGCGCTATGTCCTATGTTCGTGTGAGCTTTGTCTTGTCATTCTCTCTTCATAACTCTATCACCGACCGCCTAGCCCTTATCACTTCATTTTTCTTCAAATATTTTATCACGACCCCCCCCTCTCCCCACTTATTTTGTTCCTTCCCTGTACTCATCCCTTCCCTCTCTCCTCCAAATCTCTTCTGTCACTCCCTAAATATCTCTCTCTCTCTCTCTGTTCTTCTTTCGTAATTATTTCGGTCTTGGCAAATGAGTTTTTCTTCTCCGAAAAAAAAACATTAGGCTTTCCGAGAGCTAATTTCTGCGTTTAAGCGTTCTTTGATTTAATGAGTAGTGAGGAAAAAAAGGAGAAGACATTTGTGTGAGTTCAAGGGAAAAGACATTGTTTTACAAGTAAGAGAGAGAAGAAAAAGATAATTTGTTTGACAAGAGACTCAATTACGGAGTTATCATCATGCAAACACATAGACACACACACACATAAAAAAAATAAAACTATTTTGTGGAAGTTAACCACCAAGCGAGCTTAATGCTCAAACCATTTTCTAGCACCTAACCCTCGGAGTTTTATTATTAGTACATAATTATATTATGTGGCAACAAACTCAAATTAATGAAAAAAAATTCATGCACTGAGTGGAATTCGAACCAATGGATCCCTAATACTCTTCCTGGATTACCAGACAAGGGCGTTAACCACTTGACTACTTGTGCACCTTGACACACACACAAACAAGAGGTTATAATGGAGTACAAAATTCGGGGTTTGTGGTTCCTAACAGTACAAAATTAGTACATTATTATGGTAGGTGGTACAAAATTCTAGCTTCAATGTCGGGTGCTATCTTCACGCACCTAATATATTTTGTTGTTCAAAACGGGACTAAATAATAAATACATAATTTCAAGTCCTCACACGCTGGACGTTGCCTAACTTCAGTGATTGAAAGAGACCTGGTTACTTTATACTCTTTGTTCATATTGGAACTTATTATTAGCCTCAATTTCTGACACCCGAATTTCTAGGAAATTTTGAATGTTTCCATCACACCATCCACTATACCACAACAACGTGGAGCATGCTTCAATATTTTACATTGCCAGACAATAAATTCTTGACATTCACTTTGGAGATAGTTTACCATACCTACTTGTTATTATTCTAATGTTTTCCCTAATATGGGAAATCAGGGACGAACCTAAGAAACCCAGGAGGGGGAAGGTATAGCGACTTAATTTTTGGAAAGTAGATACCTATGTACCAAAATTCTAGTATTGATATCACTATTATTATTATAATAATATCGCCTTATTTATACTCTGCGATTTCGACAATTAAGCCCCATTCTTCCAGCAGTAAGCATTATTTTGTGGTAAAAATCCCAAATGAGAGGATAAATCGTCGTGTCCCGGCGAGATTTCGAACCCGCGACCTCTGGAATCTCTGGATTCACAGAATGCCGCATTTACCACTGAGCTACCGGGACAGACGATTATAAACTTTACTACGGGATGTGTAAGATACAACACAGACCACAAGTGTCTACAGTAGCTCCTGTTCCGACCTCAGTGGCTTGATCAATAAGGCAGCGGACTTGTAACCTGGAGGTCGGTGGTTCAAGTCCCGGTTTCAGCGTAGATTTAGTAAAGCGAGTGTGAGTAGTTGTGATATCACGCAAGTGATTAACACAAATATGATAACAAAAAAAAACAGTAGCTCCTGTTTCATGGCTACGAATAAACAAGTATAAATAAGGCGATATTATTTTTAAATTTAAATAAAACCTGGTAGGAGTCCTACAAGTGAAGCCCCATTATTTATCACACCAACCTCTATTAGATGTATTATGAACATTTGATATTACCCACTATGTACACATGTACAGTATGTACACTAGATGTTTCATAAGTGCCACACTTTTTGTATGCCATCATCACATGTTTTTAGGTCTTCATTAACTGGTCTTGTGTTTTTCTGTTGTTGATAATTATTTTACAATACATGGTGTTGCATGATTCACAATTCTCATGCTACAGAAATCCCTGTGCTAAGGAAAATGGCAACCATTAAAATTACTTCATCGCGACGTATTGTGCTTCCTACATGAATTATGTAGGGAGATCTGTCATATCACATTACAGCTCTGGAATGTTAGAATTTGTGTTTTCGGTGTGAGGAAACAATTGCTTCAAATAGTTCACGTATGTTTATTTTATAATTCGTGGTAAATCTGTTTGAAACTTCGTGGCAGGTCTTCTCAAGTTATATCTAGTATTATCCAGGTAATAAGCTTTACTGTAAAGACTTTTCAATCAGGATGAAGCTTCTCCGAAATCCGTTCAGAAGTTTCAAAGATTTTCATTATCTTACTGCCTCAGAATGTTCAAAATAATGATCATTGGACACAAAAGAAACGAATTCAAAGTAAACTATTTAGCCTCCACCGATGACCTGGCGCTTATTGCTAATGATGTGGTTGATTGATCGAACTCGGTTTAGCTATAGTTGAATTTTATCGATTTCACAATCGATTGCTGCACAAGCTAGCCTTAAACTAGTGTATTGGTAAAACTGCGTTTTTAAAAACACGAAAAAGTAAAACAGTCTAAAAAATTTAAATGTCTGGTTACACCTAATGGTTCTGAAAATACAGCAACTGAAAGTAGATGCTCCAAACTAGAAGGTGCATTCTATGTGTGCAAAGAAACAAAAGTATGTCTGTTAGGGCTTCACTTTTAGTAAACTAAATGACCACTTATATATACTTGCATGAGCGAATAGCGAATACACAATGCGTGAGCAATTTGTTGTCCCCACATCTACGGAAAATTCTTACGTCGGACGGATCGTGAGATCATAATTATATCGCGCTTACCAAATCACATCTTGACCAACACACATCTCATCGTATCATTTCTCCGCCAGGCCTGGCGAAAATCTCTATCTTCATCAGCAGCGCGGCTTGAGATCAAAGAAGTTCGACGAACGATAATCGTAAGCTCATTTTAATCATTTAAACTTGGACTATTGGAAAAGCCCTCTCCAATACAATGTCTCTGCTCTCCAATACAATGTCGTTGAATTTCAAATTTGTAATTAAATGTAATTAAATTAAATTAAATTCAAACTGTAATTAAATGAGGCCATTGTGAATTTGTAATATAAATGGGAATGTTTGATTATGTCAAAGAAAGGGCCACTACGAAAACTTGAAGCAAGGGAGAATAAAATATTGAGTAAAATCCTAGGTGACCCATAGGTCCCATTGAAGAAAATGAAGAAATCCGCCGCCGACACAATCAAGAGTTACATAATTATGTGAGAAATGTGAAGATATTGACACCAGTATGAGGAAGTTAACAATTGTGTTCTTTAGTCACCTTGAAAGTATGGACAACCGTTAATTCTTCAATTTCAAGCAGATGATTCAATTCAATTCAATGTATTTATTTATTGTAATAATAAAACGTAAAGATGTTGACCTTACAATGGCTTGATCAACATCCAATTACTTATAATCACATAACAATTTTTAAAAAAATGATCTTACTTAAAATAGGCAAGTTAGGTTAGAAAGGATATGCAGACGATTTATTTAAAGATATTCAAGATCGAGATTCCTTTTCATTCCCCTGGCCTTCGAAACCATTGGCCCGTGGGGAGCATCCATACAACTTCTGGTCAAAGAGGTGGGACGACGTTTGATGGAAGTGACAGGCGACATAAAATCTGCATTTTATTTCAAACAAAGACTTGCTACAGCCGTCCAAAGATGCAATGCGGCGGCCACACTTGCCACATTTCCTATCAACGAAGGGCTCAGTGAAGCTTTTGTACTATGATTTATCAACAAGAAAAATATGATGATGATGTTTCTGGTTATAAATCAAAAAAAAAAATCGAGATAGTTTTAGAGATTATGTTAATCACCAAAAACCTTATCCCTCTCAAAATCCAAACTCCACTTCCAAGTTGTAACAAGAGAAAAAGTAGACTCACTCCATCAAAACGAAGAACTACTAGAAGAAGAGAAGAAAAATATATTCCAGGTCCTCAGCAGGCTAAGACAACAGGAAAAATCCACCCAGAGCAAGGAAAAAATACTTTGACGGAGTTTTCCAACGGTAATAGGTAACAGCTGTTATGAAGACTGAGTAATTATTATAAAACTTAACACCAAGTTAAACCCTAAGTACTGTAAATTACCATTGGTAATTGCAGGTAAATGAAACATAATTTACTGAAATTGACAAGTATAATTGTTTGTACAGAGGGTGCACTTTGTTCGAAGTTTCAAAGATGAATCATACTTTTAATTTATTACTTCCAATATATGATATAATTACAATAACCCTAATGAGCCTATCATTGGTAACCATGCAAAATGTCAGCTCCATCAGACATGTGGTTCTCGAGTTTTAAACGACTAAACATACACAAACGAAGTCGACAACCTAATAAAACAAGAGAATTAGAGTTAGAAATATAATATTAAGTAATTTTTTTTTGGTTGAAGGCAGGAAATAATCATTTTTTTTTTTTTTTAAATATACTTCAATTTATTCAAATTGTTTGTATGTTACATAATAAAATTATAAAAAACAAAATACATTAAACTTAAAATACTTATACACAAGAATAACAGAGAAGAGAGAGAGAGAGAGAGAGAGAGAGAAAGAGAGAGAAAAGGAGAGAGAGAAAGAAAAGAGGGAGAGAGAAAAAAAAAGAGGGAGAGAGAGAGAAAGAGAGGGAGAGAGAGAAAGAGAGAGAGAAGGAGAGAGAGAGAGGGAGGGAGAGAGAGAGGGAGAGAGAGAGAGAGAGAGAGAGAGGGAGGGAAGGAAAAAGAAAGGGAGATGAGAGAGAAAGAAGAAGAGGAAGAGAGAGAGAGAGAGCGACTGAGAAAGAAAAGGTGAGAGAGAGAGAGATAATGGGTAAGTTGTTTATAGGATTATATAATTAATACACAATAAAATCATAATTATTTATACCAATTATTTGCACCTAAATCGGAACTGAGGAACTCTTCAATGGAATAAAATGCTTTTTTAAGTAGATAGTCTTCGATGTATAATTTGAATGACTGTATAAAGTCATTTACAGACAACCAGGTTATCTTGACTTGGGGTGTGGGATTTCCACCCATTAATCACACCTTCTCAAAAAGCTATTCGCACCTGGAACCAAAAAATATCATTACTTCAAGTCCATTGTAACAATTTTTCTGAAAATTTAATACAAATATACATAAATTCTAAAAATTCTAATTCTATCATCACTTCAAGTAATACTAAGTCATCCTCTAATTTTTAAATTTTAATTACTTGTTAATCTTTGTAAGCTTTCATAATGAACATTATGATTTTTGTTTTTAAATTTAATGCAATTTTTGTAAACAATGTTATGTTCATGAAAAAAAAAAAAAATACAAAATCTAAAATTCACACCAAAAATATCTGTTATTTCGCTTTTTGACTTATTAGACTACTAAGGAAATGGAAATGGAATGACTCATGCTACGAGTATGTCTCGCCTTCTAATTGGCTATCATGATAAACTTCTATATATTATTACTCTACTGTAAAAAGCATGACATGTCTGTTTACTACAACAGTTGTACCTTGTTGTCGATAACAATCTGCGGTGATACAATACCGGCTTTACAAATATTCAGCTGGACCCTAGTGAACATTATAGCAGTTTCCGACATATATCCTAACTTTTCTTCTTCTTTTTCTGTGTCTAGCTTGCTCCTATTTGTAGTATCTGGGTATACGTAATCATCCATTTTATAATATTCACTAGACAGTTACGTACCAAAAATACCTGTTTATACAAAAGAGTCCACAGGCCACACAAGTATGGTGGAATTGAAACTTTTCCTCGTTGTCATGATGTGTCTCTTCTTTCAACAGATGTCACGTACGTATGGACAGTCTGTTTTCTCAATAAATAAATGACCAGTTGTCAGTGTGCGTCCGTGCTTCTTGTGTTTGTGGTTCAGAGTATGTGTGACCATACCCCGGACACAATGAGGTTCTATTCTAATCTGGTTTCTTGACGACTTAGTTTTCGTTTGTCTGTCAACGGTATCTGGCAAATGGATCCCCGGCCAAATATAGGATAAAGCAAAGAAAGATAAGATCAAGAAACTAAAAGATTACCGCTGAACTCTATTACGAGGGGTTTTGCATTAAAGATCTTGATTTCCTCTTTGTTGATATTATATTTGATTTCAATAAGAAAATCAGTCAAAGCACTGATATCCTATGAAAGTGAACCAAGTGAGCTGAGCCACTGAGCCATCTCACTGAACCATCTAAAAGTTAGCCTTCGCTCAGGAGGTGCAAACTATGTAAAATTATTTTGATATCAATAAAGTACCCAATTCAATTCAATCTCATCTCAGTGAGAGAGCCAGAGTGAGCCATTTCACATCACTGAACTGTTTTTTCCATCTCTAAATCAGCGTGGGGTTTACAATTCACACAACTACTAAGAATTATTATGAAGAATAAAAACCTTGAGCACAATTCGTTTGTGTCTAATACAATTCAATGAGCACAGCAAATCTGTGCTTGCTTAGCACATGACAGATAATTTTGAGTTGCAAAATGTTGGAGATATCGGAAAGCACTTTCAAATCCACCAATTTCCTTTCAACCCTCAAATTACGTTAGAATAACCTAATCTCCAATTAACCCAACCAGAGTGCAATTAAAAGAGAGATTTGGGATTATGAGAGTGAAAAAGCTGTCTGGAATGATGCCATGGTGGCAGCTATAACTCAACTTGTTGTAACACTGCTGTGACACATGATTAGATAAATCTATTTCACTAATTATTTCTGAATTTTTTTCCAGAATCCTATGCTTCTTGGATCAACAAGCATAAAGATCATGATGGGACATCAGTTGGATCGCGACTCAAGACAAAGCTTCAGCATGCCCTCCACATTCTGGATGGGCACAACCACTCTTCATCCTCTGATTCTCCCTCTTCTTCATCTGATCCAGGTATTTTATAAGTGACCAAACGCAGCGAACTCACCAATGAACGGGCCGAGATGCCCCTGCTAGGTTATGTAGATGTACGGTCAGGTAAATAAATAGTCATACGATAAATAATAAGGCCAGGTGATCACTTTGGCGCCCTGTGATTGAAAGAAATTGATCACGTGACCTTACATCTAAAGAAATTGGCCCTAGCATGGGTATCTAGGCCTGAAATGGTTCTGACGATTTTGGTTTCGTTTGTTAGTTTGGTTTATTTAGATTGCTCCCAAAGTCCCGAAACGGATGGTTCAAAATTGTTAAAAATTGGTATTTAAGAGCTGTCTCGCCAAGTGAAATGTAAGAAAGACCCACCAGTAGATATTATAAGTCATCGGGTGGATGACGCAGCATCGAGCCCCGTTGAACTTTTTTACCTGAATTGAGCCCCAAGTTCCACATGGAAAGAATGCAAGGGCAAAAAATAATATATTAGTACCTAACAACCTAGCATACATACAGGTTTCAGAAAAGTACACAGAGAGAGCCAGGTCATAGTTGTAATAGTAGGTTTAGGGAAAATACATAAAAGGCCATAACTCAGGTTTCAATAATAATTCAAAAATAAAATACTTTTTGACATATATAAATCTTAACCCATGAAAGTTCACCGTTCACAGATTTCATACGGTTGTATGATATTGATATTATTATAAAAAATTAATAATAATATCGCCTTATTTATACTGCCCGATTAAGACTATTAAAGTCCCATTATTCCAGCAGTAAGCCCAAGACATATTATTATGTGGTAAAAATCCCAATTGGGAGGATAACTTGTCATGTACCGGATGGGTTTCGAACACACGACCTCTGGAATCTCTGGATTCACAGAGTGCCACCTTTACCACTGAGCTACCGAGACAGAAATATAGGATGTGGTAACAATTTTTGGCCTTATAATAATCACAGTTTTTTTTTTTTTTTTTTCATCCTAGGGGACTTAAAGATACCAGGGTGTTCCATTGACATCCACAAGCTTCCAATAAACCACCCCTGGCTGGTACACCCTCTCTACAACACCCTAGTGTACCCTGGTACACACGGCAGGATCACGCTGAAGAATGAAGACGAAATCATGCTTGTCTGCTCACACGATGGAAAGGACAACTTTCTAAGTCATATTGATCTTTCATCAAGTAAGTAAGAATTTTTCCTCATTAATTTGAGTTTGAGACCACATAATAATAAGACTCTGAGGGTTAGGTGGTAGAAAATGCTTGGAGCTTTCACCTTGCCTGAAGGTTGCCTTCCACTAAAGAGAGTTATTATTATTATTAAGTACCAACAGTTAAAATGTTAAAGACAGAACCTATTTATTTTTTTTATTATTTTTTTTTTTTTTTCAATGGTCTAATATTACCTCCTAGAAATTTCTAATATTAGAAATCGGTAAAGTTTTGTGTTCTTTTCTATACAGTTGCATTAATGTAGTAACTGGAACTTTGAAGCCGAAAAACTTAAGTTTCCCAGTTACTGGGGTTTAACAAAAAAAGGCCCTTGGTGCAGTAGCGCTACTATGAAAGGTGTATTAAAGAGATTGAAGAGTATTAAATTTACACGGAAAGATAAAAGTAAGAAATAGACTACTACTAGGAAATGAGATTGGAGGGTCTTACCTTGAGTACTTGTACCAAATACTTCCGCCTTTAGAAGTGGATCAAAGGTGGTAGATCGAGGAAGGAGAGAAGACGTAACCCGGACCACTTGTTGTCACAATCTACACGAGGCATCGTCGTTCCTAACCTATTGTGCCGAATTTCTAGCTTTCTTTGTAAGATCATAATTATGATATACCTATCATCTGAGATTCGATCTCAGATGATAGGTATATGATAGGTGTTATCTCTAACAGTTAGGGGCGTAGAGATCGAGTGAAGGCGCGGGGAAAGTTTGGAGGCAATTTAAACTGTAGTCACATGGCTTGAACAACAGTAAAATAGTTTCAAACTTTGTTGAGAGGGGGCATTAATTGGACTTAATAACTACATTGATTATATAATGGTACTATGAAAATTCCCGAAAAGTATACAAAAAATGTACCTAGCGGAACTTTTAACCCTGAATATTATAGAAAACCAAATAAAATTATTATAATAATAATCAACCTACAATGGTTTGGATGCTTCTTGTATGAGATGTTTTTAGTTCTTTTGCTAGCCATGATCAAGCTTTTTTTCTGTTCATTGAATCCATTTTTTTCTATTGCAGGTGACAAAAATGCACAAATTGCTATTATCAAATGTATTGAAGAAAAACTTACATACTTAGGTAAAGCCCTAGATATTTCAGACTTCTCCTGCGATAGGATGCCCACAGCCATTATGAGAAAATCCAACATAGTATGCGACGTAAATCTAAAACTCTATAAAGTTGGTTTTTGGAACCCTCAGCGCGACAAGATTTGGACAAATGTGTATGATGTTTGCGTGGATGACAAAAATCCCCACATGGTTTTTGGCAAACACACAGTTCATGTGATCCAGAGATCTAAAGAGCATCAAATTGCGAAAGATATGAAGAGTGACTTTTCTGTTCGTAAGTACTATTGGATACCTACTAATAAGTATCACAGTTAAAACTGGATATAATATAAGGAAACTCAAGGGCCCGGAAATTGTTACTCTTATATCCAGAATTCTATTATGTAGAGATTATTTTTCTATAATTAATAGAGGTAAACTTGACTGGAAATCGTTCTCTTATATCTAGGTTCCACTGAGCTCGAAACAGCTGTCCAGGTAGGTTCTGATATTCATGTACATCTAGTACAACTTTTCACTATTCTGTTTATACTGATACTGTATTGGACACGGAAAAAACAAAGGATACTTCTTTTGGGGTTCAATATGAATACCAAAGGCATTATCACCACCCTTGATCAAACTTTGTTTATCTCTCATTAATTATAACTTTTGACTGCACATGTATATAAAAAAATGTATATAAAGATCGATCAAAATTGTTGAATTATAATAATGAATAATACCCCTATCAATCCTTCCACCACCATAGCATAACATAATTTGAACACGGAAAGTACCTAAATATTGTAAGAAGTTAGCACGCTAGGCAGACCTGTGATCAATCCCGAGCGGGGCAGGAATTTTTCTCCTCTGTACTTGGATATTCGGGGTCCACTCATATCTCGTGATGAAAAATGAGTAGTTACTTGTATGAGTAACGATCAGTGGCGGTATTATTCGAGAAAAAAGAAATTAATGTAATAGAATTCGAAATATAAAGGAGGCTCTTAGTAATGCTGCACTTCAACATTGTGAAGAAGCCCTGTGCTTCACCACAATTAAAATCATACACGCATAAATAAAATGAAATACCCATACAAGGAGTCTGTGGATGTGTATTGTACCGTGTTCATATACATTTTGAAACATAATCATGTTTTTGACAGTCACATAATGTAAACATGTTACCTCGCCAATCTACAGTAGAAAATCTTATTTCTCTACAGCTGCCGGTTTATTCTCAGAGATGCAAAACCTGATAAAGTATTATAACGCAAAGCATCAGCAAACTTGCCTGAAGGCTCAACTGGGTACTACGGACTACAACACACTTACGCACAAAGGAAAGGAACAATTCAATCAAGCTAGTTTTGTTCCAAAGGAAGATTTTGTCTACCGAGCAGAGCAGGCAGCCACAATGTTCCACGTGACTTCGGCGCCTCAGTGGAAGATGTTGAACTGTGGGAACTACAAGCTACTGGAGGAGGATGTCCGGAACTTGGCACTGGACAGAGGACCGCTCACAGTTTACACAGGTAACGTAACCTACCGACAGGTAACGTAACCTACCGACAGGTAGCTTGATCGGTAAGACGGCGGACTTGTAACCAAGAGGTTGTTATTGTATTTGTATTTATTTATTTTATTTTCAACAGGTAGGTACATACATTACAAGGTTAAAGCCTCTATTACAATATACCCTACCTATTTAAAGAATAATCAATTTAATAATAGTTTGTTACAGGAAGAAGAAAAACTTGCATACCTATCTGTAAGAGTTACAATAGTAGACATTGGGGATGATGGTATTGAAAAGAATTATAAATTCTTTTCAATAAAAGGTTGGTGGTGGTTAGAGTTTTTAGTGGTTAGAACTGTCATAGTTAAAAACTGTCCCTGTTTACTCGAAAGCCCCAATTTGCCATGTACTGCAGCTATGCTACTTTTCAATCAATTTTCATTACAATTAGATCTAGCAATGAAATCCTCTCATTGTAAAATACTATGTAATTAAGTTGGTACTATTAGTGCCAACTTAATTACATTTGACTATTGTTTTTTTTTTTTTTATTATTCACTTTCATAACTTTTTCTCATTGTTCTTGTAAATGTAGCTTGTAAAATTGCTCCGTTGGAACAAAAAAAAAAAAAAAAATAGTTGGTGAACCCTTTCTCGATAGCTGGGACTTGGGGTGTGGATACTGCGTGCGATTTTATTCATTATTTCCTTGGAATTTTTTTCCTCTCGTAAAAAAAAGTATCAATCCTAGAACTTAATAGCCAAATGCGATAACGCAGCTTTATACTACGCAACGTGACAATGTTTGTTGAAGAAAATAAAGTCTCAATCTCTCCTTCTCTTTCTTCCAGGGATCCATGGTAATCTGAGAGCTAATAGAACTAGAATAGATCTGAACCAGAGCCCACCCGTCAACATAACTCTCCCCATCCCGAACATCTTTTGGAAAATCGTCTTTGACCCCAAGAATAGCGAGAGCATCGCTTTGGTGTGTCATAATAAGCTGGTCCACCCTGGTCGCTATATCTGTAAAGATGTGACCAACGAAACCAGTTGGTTGCAAGGGTGGAAGAAAGGTGGCGTCCATCAGATACCTGCAAGAGGTGTCTGCTACGCCTGCCACACCGCTCAGTTCCTCCTTTGTCACAGCAACATTTTACCTGACGTACGAGACAGACTTTCGAAATCCAAGCTTTTAAGTAGCGTTTAGTGGTGTGCCATTCCATGAGATTTAGGGCGAAATTAATGGACAACATCAATAACGTCATTGTCAAGCGTCGGTTTTCCCTATTTGACACAGTACGCAATCCGTGACTTAGCGCCACAGAGGTATTCCAAAAACGTCTATTAATTCCGCCCTTGATCAAAGGTCGATTTAAAATTCTAGATCTATTAATCGAATGAGATGGATTCAAAAAATTGGATTTATTATTTCAACAATCTACTGTATTTTTTGGACATTTGTTAAAATAAAAAGAAGAATAGTTAAAATAAAATTGTTTTTAGCTTAAAACTTAGAAATTGACACACGCCATCATACCCTTTTAGCCTGTAAGACCGGATATTAAACAAATATTCTGCCTTGGGTTTTGTGTGTTTGTTAATTCGACATTACTACAATATGCTCCTGAGAGATACAGTTTTATTGTAAAACGGTGCTGCCCACATATTTGAAGGTTGCTTAAAAACATAGCATATCAATCAATACATAAGGAGCACATCTTCTTTCTTTTTTTTTTTTTTTTTTTTTTTTTCTTTCTTTTTTCTTAATTTTAAAATTGTAAAATGTAATAATAGTTGATTCTTTCAAATCGGTTACCGAGATCGATTCTTTTCTCGAGTACGGCCATCATTAACTGGCGTTTGAAAGGTTCTGAAAAGAGAGAGAGAGCTTATGTTCGAATTCGTCTTTCCCCGGAAAAGTGTAACTCCCCCATCCCTCAAGTTATGTCGGAGTACTCTTTGCTCAGTCAAGGGTAAGTGAAAACTTCCAACTTTATTTTTCATCACTTCTTACTATCTTCATCTCTCGCACACACTCTTTCTCTGTCACTCATTCACTGTTTCTCCTTGTCTATCATTCATACAGTCATAAAATAATAATAATAATAATAACACTCTTTAGTGGAAGTTAACCACCAGGCGAGGTTAATGCTCAAAGCATTTTCTACCACCTTACCCTCAGAGTCTTATTATTATGTGGTCACAAACTCAAATTAATGAGGAAAAATTCATGCACTGGGTGGGATTCGAACCAACGGAACCCTACGCTACCTGGATTACCTTACTTACTTTCCGTGTCCTTTATTACCTGGATTACCAGACTAGCGCGTTAACCACTTGACTATCATACACTCTTTCTCTAACAACCTTACACTCTTCCTCTGATGTTAGGTAAAATGTAATATTTAAAACTAGAGTAGTCACTGTGGCAGAGTGAGTTAGCGCGCTAAGCATTGCACATATTATGGTGACCTAGGTTCGATCCCCAGCGGTGTAAGAATTTTTCTGCTCTGTACTTGGATGTTCGGGGTCTACTCATACCTCGTGAGGAAAAATGAGTAGCTGCTTTGATGTGAAGCAGCGACCAGTGGCAGAATCATAGGCAAAAAAAATAAAAGATATTGCAAATTAAAGTGGTAAAGTCCTATGATTCTGCGCTACCAACTAGCATTATTATTATTATATATTTAAAACTAGGATTCTTTAAATTTTCACTCACCTACTTGAGTTTCGCCTAGGCTCAGGTGAGTAAAGTAGTGTGTGTAGATGAGTGAAAATTTAAAGAATCCTAGTTTTATATAAATATTACATATACAGGGTGAGCATAAAGTCTCATCCCACCCCCCGTATCTCGAGAATGGCTAAAAATACAAGAAAACGCAAAAACCCGTATTCCTTAATTTTTAGGGGAATTAATTTTCAGTAAAAAAAAATTGCCTACATGGCCCCAGTCAGGCTGGGCATGGTCCAACTTTAAAATCTTAAATAGAATGGTATGTCTTGTGGCATATTGTTTTTAAGGTCTCATAAATATAAGTTGATTACAACAAATTTTAGTGAGCTACAACTTACCGTTCTCGAGATATAGGGTCAAACGTCCTGCGTAATATCCATATATTTGGACCTATAACTCGTTAACCGTAAATTATAAAAAAATGAAATTTGTTGATAATAACTCCTTATGACAAGCACTTTCAAAAAAAGTATCACTCGGCATACTCTGTTGATATTAGTTTCTGGTCGGTTTCGTCAGCCACCCGGACGAAAAGTCCGAAAAAATTTAACGAAAAAACAAATCCAGTTTTAACTTGTTCGAAAGTTCTTGCGATAAGGAGTTATTATCAACAAATTTCATTTTTCTAAAAATTTACGGTCAACGAGTTATAGGTCAAAATATATGGATATTACGCAGGACGTCCGACCCTGTATCTCGAGAACGGTGAATTGTAGCTCTATGAAATTTGTAGTAATGAACTTCTCTCTAAAAGTTAGCCTTAGCTTAGGAGATGTATAATTTATGTAAATTTAATTTGAAATCAATAAAGTATGAATACAATTCAATTCTGATGGGCTGGCGAAGCGGCAGGTATGTAACACGCTAGTCTTTTCATATTTCTATTACTCTTTTCTCTCTATCTTTCATGTACTCGCATTGTAATACACCATTTCTTTAATTTCTCTCTTCCTCTTTTGTTACCTGTGTCTAAAAATACTCTCTATGTTTCTATAGTTATTCTGTTTTCCCTATTCCAATATCTTTCCCTTATTCCATTATTATTCCTCTTTTCTGTGTGCGTATACTATACATACCTTACTCATCTCTCTCTCTCTCTCTCTCCCTCTCTCTCTCTCCCTCTCTCTCTCTCTACTCTCTCTCTCTCTCCCTCTCTCTCACTCTCTCTCTCTCACTCTCTCTCTATCTCTCTATCCCTCCCTCTCTCTCTCTCTCTCTCTCGCTAGCTACTTTTTCCTAGATACTTGTCGAACTTTTCAGATGTTGAAGAAAAAGAGAGTGGGAGAAAATTGAAGCTTTTCTTCACGATTCTTTACGCTAGTGGAAAAGTTTTGGCAGGGTGACCAAATGTAGGTCAGGACTGAAAATTAAAATATCGCCTTATTTATACTGCCCGATTAGGACTATCAAGTCCCATTATTCAAGCAGTAAGCCCAAGACGTATTATTATGTGCTTTATCCCTATTGGGAGGGTAACTTTTCATTTAGCACCCGCGACCAGAGTGCCGCCTTTACCACTGAGCTACTGTGACAGACATAATAATATTGAATACGCTGTTTCTACCGACCTCAGTAGCTTGATTGAAAATTTCCAACCTCTGAGTTAAAAACCTTTTAATTTAGTCAATAGTCAACTTCCAGTAGTATTCTCATTGAGTCTATTCACAAACAATCGAGCAAGTCATTGATAATCACAACCACTGCACTGATAATAATAATAAAAATACTCTTTTGCGGAAGGTTACCACCAGGCGAGGTTAGTGCTCAAAGCATTTTCTACGACCTAACCCTCAGAGTCTTATTGTTATGTGGTCACAAAATCGAATTAATGAGGAAAATTTCATTGCACTGGGTGGCATTCGAAACAACGGATCACTACGCTACCTGGATTACCAGACTAGCGCCTTAACCACTTGAAAACCAGTGCACTGATCAGTTCATTAGCGCTATTCAACACCCTGTTAATTTAGTTCATAAACGAACTCTAAGAATAATGCACACAGAAGACACAAAAGAAACATGCATTCAATACAATACAACGCTCTGTTTATTCTGCGAGTATGAGACTAAAGAGTCCCTTTACTCTGACAGAGTCTGACAGTCTAACTCTAAACAAAGTCTCATTTTATACTTCCGAGAAACTTGTAATATTAGAAATCGGAAGTATTGTGTTGATTGGTGTGAAGTACGAAGAACACATATTTAGAATAAAATAGATTCAAAACAAAATATTCACAAAATTACAATAAAATGACAGTTTTTTCTAATTGTGCGTGAAGTTGTGAACAAGATTAAACTAAAATCTTCTAATTATTGTCATTTTATTTTTTTGGGAATTAGAATAAATGAGTTTGTTTATAAATATTTACAAAATACAGATAGGTATTTATAATATATTATTCCTCATTATATTTTTGACTTTTGTGACTGGTAATGCGATCTGAAAATTGTTCTCTTAAGTTCAGAATTCTCTAATTCCCAGTTTATATCTAGGTTCGATTATAGTACATCCACCCCCTCAAAGCTCCCTCTTCAGAAATGTTGGATCCAGCTACGGCACTGCTAGGGTCCTACATTGAGGCCCGTCTCCCTATTTCCAGGTTCTGCTTAAAAGTTTTCCTCTGCTGTTGTGTTAGTAGCTACGCCACTGCTAGGGTCCTACATTGAGGCCCGTCTCCCTATTTCCAGGTTCTGCTTAAAAGTTTTCCTCTGCTGTTGTGTTAGTAGCTACGCCACTGCTAGGGTCCTACATTGAGGCACGTCTCCCTACTTCCAGCTTCTGTTTAAAAGTTTTCCTCTGCTGTTGTGTTAGCGCGCTTTTCCAACTTTCCTTCAAAGAACACATCATCCCAATTTTACCCTTAACTTGATTCTTACCCGTCGTATCTCGTAAATTAATAATCATTTAATTTTGGTACCGCCTCAGGTAGTGAGAATATGAGGAAGGGCGGAGGGGGAGGAAGAGAAAGACAGGGAGAGAGTGAGAGGTAAAGAGCAAGAGAAAGTAAGAACAAGAGAGAGAGAGTGAGAGAGGTAAAGAGTAAGAGAATGTGAGATAGAGAGAAAGAGAGAGAAAGAATAGAATAGAATAGAATAGAATAGAAATTACCTTGTTTATACTGCCGAGGTGAGACTAAAAAGTCCCTTTATTCCAGCAGCAAAAAGAAGGGAATAAATAGATAAATGATGCAGAAGGAGGAGTGAGAGAGAGAGAGAAAGAGAGAGAACAAGGAGGAGGAGATCCTGTGGAGCAAGAAACTCCTCCTTGTATAATAATGATGTGGCAAGTGACTTTACACAGTCGAACCAAGATATAAGAACTAAAAGGATTTAGCAAAATTAAGGGCCAAATTGAACAAGTCCTTCAGTATGGTCAAAAACTTTGTTTGGGTAAACACACAGTTCTCAACCATTCGATCCATTGACTTGACAATTAGAGGATCAAGAAAAAAAATTAAACAATTTTCTGAATATGTTTAAAATATGTAAAAAAAGAAGAAGAAAAATCAATCAATTAATATTTAAAAACACAATAAAATAATATAACTATGAGTACTAAGGGAGCCTGTAATTATTTCTCTTATACCCATGAAGAGTTTATTTTACAGCGTTAAACCAATTTTAACATTAGAAATTCATCGAAATTAATATTTTTGTAAAAAAAATCACAAATAGAAACTTGAATTTTTAATGTGAGAAATTTAAAAACGAACACAATACTTCCGATTCCAATTTACAGATATATATTGAAAGTATTGGTTTTTTTTTAATCTCATAAAAAACAACTCACTCTTTCTACTTAACTCGTGTTTTTTTTTATATAAATGGGGTGGTGTAATTGAGGGGCTGTCTGCAAGAAGGGCGTATTGAAAACAAGGTTTTGAGATAATCGCGATAAAAATTTTCAGTTTAAAATCACCTAGTTAGTTAGAGGATTAAATAAATGGTTTACATTAATTTTACTTATTTACAATTTATTAATTGGACATATTATATGTATAGAGTACCTACAGATAGTTACAAATTAATTTACAATATAATTAAGAGATGAAAAATATAAAGAAAAAATAAATAAATACATATTATATGTCCTAACTAAAGGGCGGGGTTATTGCCATTAGCAATCTTGAAAAAAAACTAATTTGAAACTCTCTAATTCTATAAATAGTTTGTTTCAAAGAATTTTTTAAGTCCGAAAATTGCATTATCAGAAATCGGAGATTTCTTGCTACTTCTCACATCCAGTAAAGAGTTTTCTTGCTACTAATATTCAAGTTTTTTATTTGTCCAAATCTAATGAAGGTGTTTGATTCAACTATGATAGGTATTTATTATAATTTTTTTTTAACTTAGCGCTCACACTACCTGACCACAATCATCGGAGGAATTGACTATTTAGTCCCCGTATACCCAAAATCAACCGAGGAGGAATTAGAGTCCGGAGCAATTAGAGAGTTATTAAATCGGAGGAGTTCACATACGTCCACAAAATTCAACCGTTTTCTGACGGCGATACAGATACAGATAGCGATATTGAAAATCCTATGAGTGTGCATGTAACTCGTCGACGATTCATTAAAACCCCGTTTTCTAATTAAAACTTGTAAAAGTCCTAATTACTGTCGGAAGGATTTCGTTTCGAGGGATAAGAAAAGTCGTGTATTCTTATAAAAATAATTGAATTCGGAGCATAAAAAATATCTTTTTAATACAAAAACGAACTCAATACTTCCGATTTCTATTAATAAAAATTTAAAAACGAACACAATACTTCCAATATTATATGCATCTATCGGAAAAAAAACACAAGGTTAAAAAAAAAAATAGTTATAGATACCCCCAAAACTGAACAACCCGGTTGTATAATCAACCATCAGCGTGCTTAAAAAGTTTCCATCCTTTGAGTCACGGCCCTTTCTTAAACCCCGATGAAAAACGGGGTGAAAAACTTTGCCGTTTTAAGAAGTTATTACAGAAGGCAGATTGGGAGAGGGGGGGGGGGGTAAGGGGGTGGGGGGGTGGGGGTAGAGCTGTGGACAAGGAGGTTATTGCTGAAAAAGTAAAAAGTTTTTAATTCAAGTTTTTTTTTGTCCAGGTCACCCTACCCTTCTTTGCTCTTTATCAAGGTATTTTTTTTTACCTCTATCCGTCTGGCTTTCTGTTATCTTTCTCTCCCTATCTTTCTCTCTCTCTCTCTCTATCTCTCTCTCCCTCTATATCTATCCCTCTTCTCTCCCTTGCTTTCTCATTCCTTCTCTCTATCTCCCCTTCTCTCTGTCTGTCTCTCTCTATGCTTTCCTCTCCCTTTTCTCTATCCCTTTCTCTCCCTCTCTCTCTCTCTATATCTATCACTCTCTGTCTCTCTTTTTCCCCATTTTCTCTTTCTCTCGCTTTCTTTCTATTTATATCTTATTCCTTCTATCTCCCTATCTCTCTCTCTTCTCTGCTTTCTCTCTCTCTCTCTCTCTCTCTCTCTCTATCTCTCTCTCTCTCTCTCTCTATCTATTACTCCTTGTCTCTTTCTCTTCATTTTCTTTTTCTCTCCCTTTCTTTCTTTTTATCTCTTATTCCTCCTCTCTATCTCCTTTTCTCTCTCTGCTTTCCTCTCTCTCTCTTCTCTCTATCCCTTTCTCTCATTCTTTCTCTCACTATCTCTCTCTCTCTTTCCCTCTCTCCCTCTATATCTATCCCTCCCTATCTCTCTTTTTCCCAATTTTCTCTTTCTCTCCCTTGCTTTCTATTTATCTCTCATTCCTTCTCTTCTCTCTATCCCTCTCTCTCTCTATTTCTCTCCCAGTCCTTCTCTCTCCTGTCTCTCGTTTCTTTCCACTCCTTCTTCTCCAAGTTGAGAAAAGAAAATTTGTTCTCTGAAGGCAGCAGCTTTGGCTTAATATATTCGGAGACCACTTGATGCCAGAAATAAATTATTTGGCGCCCTCTCTCACTCTCCTTCTCCTGCCCACACCTTCCTAGAGTTCACAAATTGAAAAAGAAATTTCATTATTTTGATGGAAGTTTGAAAACTTTTGCTTTTTTTTTTGTTTCTCACTTTTTCTCGAGGAAATGAAAATTTCAAGATTTTTTCTCGCTACTTTCTGGGCTCTTAACGAATTCGCCATTAGTGTTCGATACTATCAGACGCACAGATTTTTAGTCACGTGACTTTTGTTGTTGTTGCAAGAAAAAACTCATAAAGATGATAAAGAAATTAAACAAAAGACTGCGGATAGAGAAAGACATTTACTAGGTAAAATTATACTATTCACATATTTAATGTATTAGGTACATAATTAAGTTTAGTTAAGCTATCATATTTGTGTTTATCACTTTCGTGATATCACAAATAGTCAAACTCGCTTTATTAAATCTACGCTGAATCCGGGACTTGAACCACCGACCTCCAGGTTACAAGTGCGTCGCCTTATCGATCAAGCTACTGAGGTTGGTATTATGTAGGTACATAATTATGTGTCTCAGTGGGGGATGTTCAACATACAGATATACACGGTACCAGTACCAGCAATGTCAGCTAACAAGACACAGTAACATCAAGCATTGGCAACCCTGACAGGGTTGGCGTAAGGAAGGGCATCCAACCGTTACATGTGGATGCAGGAGTGACAAGCCAGAATCAAACAAACTTACACATGAGGAAGAGGTTGGACAATGCCAACCCCAAGTAAGTTTGGGAAAAGGAAAAGTGAAAAAAGAAGATTTTTTTTTGTAATTTAATTTTGGTTTAACATAGAAGAAAAAGAACTGTGTACAGTCTGATACCTACACACGTTCAGATAATAAGAATCAAGCAAGACGCTAGTTTTGCAAAGTCAAAAAAAAAAAAAAAAAAAAACAAAACAAAACGAGCGTGTATACCGACGATAAACCTAGTTCGTATGTATTTTCTTTCTAATTTTGACCTTCTTAGATAAAACTTTTTAGTGTTATATACTTACATGCATTTTATTTGTTTCTTATGGATGGATTTCTTGACTTCATGTATTAGGAGTGAGCCTCGGGATGACATTTAGGGCCAAATTGTGAAACAGAATTAGATACATTAGAATTAGTCGAAGGTTAAACCAATCACGACACACTAATGTGGCCTGAGTAAAGGGATCGTGTCCACTTAAAAATAATCCTGTTTCATAATTCGGCCCTTCTCTCAATATTAAATTATTGGTTGTCAAGAAAAACAAAAGTGAAAAATTTGTGACCTTTTCCGTCTTGTGACCAGAGGAAAACTAATAAGAAAATCAGAGGGGGACGCATTGGAAAAATATAATAAAGAAATTATGAGAAAGATACAGAGGAGGAGGAGCAAGAGGAAAAGGAGGAGGGGGAAGAGGAGGAGGGAGAGGCGGTGCAAGGTAAGAGGGCGGGGCATGAGAGGGAGGAGGAGGGGGGAGGAGGAGGAGGAGGAAGGGGGAGGTTAGGAGAAGGTGGTAAAAGTTTAGTTGAATCTCAATTTGAAAGTTTTGCTCTAGTATTTTTTCCTCCACATGTGTTACCTGCCCTTTCAGTACCGGTGAGTTGGACAAAATTTATTTATTAGCTGCAATGAACAATAGGGGCCAAATTATTAAACAGGATTAAGGTTAAGGCAAGCAAGACACGCCCTCAAGTCAGAGTTTCAGTCAATCACAGGCACAGTATAGGTCGAGTCAAGTGACAGTCTGTCTTATCTTAATTAAATGCTCTTTTTTATTTTGGTCCTTGTTATCTAATTCATAATTTAAAATTCACGAATTAAAAGTGATTTATTTGCTGTGAGTCTTTCTGACAGAGTCTTTCTTAAACAATATCTATGCGCACCTATTATAATAAATCATTTGTTTTATTTTTCATATTTTATTTTTACTTTCCTTATCCTATAATAAGGAAAGTATTGTATTCGTCAAAAATTTGACCTACCCAGCTTTTCACATTTCTGGACGAATCAGAGCCTCAGGATACCAAAAAAGTGGTTTTCAGCCATTGGTCCGTGCGTCTGTCTGTCTGTCTGTCTGTCCGTCTGTCTGTCTGTGAACAGGATAACTCAAGAACGGTAAGAGCTAGAGACTTGAAATTTGGTATGGTAACTAATTTTATACACCAGACGAACCACTTTTGGTTGAAATCGGCCGCATTCTGCGGCCGCAGGGCCGCAAATATCAGCCGCAAGCGCCACTTCTTTCAATTGGTTAAAGATACAAAAAAAGTTAAAGAACAACATTTTCTTAGAATGAAAAAATAATAGGAGTCTATTCTGATCATTTTTTTGATATCTTGAAAGTTTTGGACCTCGGCCCCAATTTACCGGTATTTTGGGGGGGACCCGGTTTGACTAACTTTTTTATTATTCATCCTAGAAGGGGGTTGTGACATATCAAATTCAATGATTTTGAAGTGCTGATTACGAATTTTGCATTGATTTTCAGATATCTGTTACCGTTGAGTCATTAGTGGTGGAATTCGACTTCTTTTTGGGGTGTAAGGAAAGTCGTGTGATGTTTACACCAGATTTTTTTCATATTGATTCTTCCCAAATTACTAGCCCATCTATTGAAGCCACGCTCTCTTCAAAAAGAGATTACCGGAATGTTGGTGGTCTACGGACTAGATTTATTTATTTTATAACGAAATGTCGAATTATCGTCATATCATGTAAAAAAATTTAAACGAGACGTGGTTTCATGAGAATTTTTCCACTAGTGAAGTCAAGTTTGATGGATTTGAGCTCTACCGTTGTGTGTAGAAACGAAGTAGTTTCTGGGAAATCTCGGGGCAGTGGGTTGATATTAGCCGTACGAAGCAAATATCGCTCTAGATTAATCCGGGTTGCAGATTCCATACTGTCTTTTGATCATTTATTTGTACATGTTCAGTTTCCAGGAGAAGTTTTAATATGTATTAAGTTGCTGCTACATTCCTCCAAATTTAAACCTTGATGTTTACGCGGAACATTGTAAAATTGTTGAGCAGGTAGCCTCACAGTTTCCAGAATACAGGCTTTTTCTGTTGAGTGATTAGAATTTGAATTCTGCAAGTTGGAAGTTTGATGAGGAGTGCGGGATGACTATCGATTGTCGACTGTCATCTCCCGCTTTTCAAGTTTGTGAAAGTTTCCTGTTTCAGTGGTCTCGATCTCCGTGAGATGGATTCTCTGCCCAACGACCATGGGGAATTCTTAGATTTGTTATTTTCCAATGACCCCTCCGTTTTTGTTTCAGTGGCTCAGGACTTACTTTTAAACAATTATTATTATTTAACACTTTATTGGTCAACTACATGATACATCCAACAAAATATAACATGAAAAAAAAATACAATAGAATATGTAGTGAACCAAGCGGAGAGGTTAAACCTGTGGCTTTCTCTTCCACCGAATCATTTTCATCATGTCGCTTTTCGTTTTGATGTTTTTGTTAACAATAAGGTCGAGTTTCTTCTACGTGATTCTTACGTTTATGACTTAAAAAATGTGATTTAGAAGCCTTGAATTCATAATTATTTTCTAATGGTAGATTGGAACACAGTTCTTTCAGATAGAGATCTCAATCGTGTTATTGATGATCTCTACGACATTCTTTCCGTTGGTATCAAGCTATCTCCACACCACTTAAACGTGTTTTTTCTAGTTCATTTCCGCAGTGGTTCTCGATAGATTTAAAAAAATTCATCAAGGATAAGAAGAAAGCGCACGCCCTTTATAAACAGACTCTCTTAGATTTGGATTATGCACACTTCTTCAGACTGCGTGCTTGCTGTAAACTTCTGAGTAGTCAGTGTCACAGTGAGTACCTAGCCAAGGTGAATTGTAGTATAAAGTCCGACCCTTGGTATTTCTGGAAATATTCATAGGAGTCTAGGAAAGTCTGTGGCTTTCCCAAATTCATGTAATGTGATGGTGTTACCAGTTCCGCTATTGAAGAAACGACTGAACTTTTTGCTCAGTCCTTCTCTTCGGTCTATCAGTCTTCTAATCAATCTATCTATCTTCGTTGTACCCGATCTTTGGAGTTATCACTGCACAAATGTGCAGTAATGATCTTTTCTCGCTCTAACGAATCTTTCGATTTCACGTATTATCTCGACTCCACTCTTTTCAGCAATGTCGTACAAATGAAAGATTTAGGTCTCCTATGTGATAGCAAACTTTAATTTACGTATCATATTGCCAATTTGTCCATGCGTTGTCACCGGCTACTTAATTATGTTGTTCGTAATTCTAAAGACTCTCTTCAGAAACCTTTGCCATATTACGAGTATAAAAGGCTCTTATTCGTCCTATCCTTGAATATGGCTGTATTCTTTGTTCTCCTTACTATATGGTGCATATTAACATACTTCAGAGTCCAGAAAAGATTCCTTTTTCATGTTGACTTCAAATTTCCCTCTCTTCGAGATCGTCGAGTTACCGCTGATCTGAACTTTTTCAACAAATTGATTGAAGGCAGTTTGGATTACGCCAAGCTTCTTCAGTTGGTCCATCTTGATTGCCGACTGACAGGTACTAAAACCTTTTATTTCAGACAGTGCTACCAACTATACTTTCTTTTCTCCTCTCAAGCGTTTGACGAGAATTCAGAACAGGTATTTCTTTAAAAAGAAATTACCTACCTATTGTAATAAAATTGTGAATTTAGTTACCTACTTTTATTACTTTCTTTAAATTTTAATATATAATTAGTATTTTAATTATTTTTTGTATCGTGTATTAATGTATAATAAGATCTGCTCGTAAATAAATGAATCGGTACACCCGATATTATTATTATTGTATCATAAAACACATTCTAAACTCCCCTACAGTACAACCAAATGTAATTAAACATTATTTTGTTCTAAATTCACACCTTATTAGGTACAATGTACATAAATTCTTATTTTCGGTCTGGCTACGCAGTAAATAAACGGCTGTGCCTACACAAAAGTAACAATTACCCTATTTAGTTATACTAGAGGTGGACTCCTTGATGAATTTGTGATGCTAAATATAATGTTCAAGTACTTTGCCTAAGTGAGTGTGACAAACAACCAACGCTGGAAAAAACCACACCCTCTATTTAGCATAATTTCACTGTGGCTATTTAGCATAATAGCTATGACATTACAGTTGTTATTAAAATAATAAAATTACTTGTAATTATTATATCCACAGAAAAAGTTATTGCTATGTTTATGATTATAACTTTAATAAATTATTATTATTAATTTGAACAATTTGTGTTTTCCCGCGGCTCCACCATAGCGACATACTTTCATACTCTCACTCCCACTCCTCTCCTGGTTTTATTCCCGCATTTTTTTTCATACACATATTTCATTCACTCCCTCATTATTCTATTTTACATTCCTGTATCTGCTCCTCCCCCTCCTTCTCCCCTTACTTCTTCTCTTCCTGCTCCTCCTTACCTTCTTCCATCTCCTCCTCCTCCTCCCCTCCTCTTGTTCTTACTCTTGTAATTTCTAACTCGCTCCATCTCTTTCTCTCTTTTAGTGACTCCATTGTGTCTCTATCTATCTTTCTGAGAGAGATTGCAAGCTCGATGTGTGTGACCTAAACCTTCCAATTCACTTCAACAATAATCATTTTAATAATAATATTACCCTCGCCTTCCCACATGTTACCTTCCCTTTAGCTCAACCTATTTATCTCCTCTTTACCTCAAATTTAACCTCTTCATTGTTAATTTCCTGTTCTCTCTCTCTCTCTCTCTCTCTCTGTTTATCTGCTTCTTTCCTCTTTCTCCAGGTCTTTCTAGAACCTCTACCTGTCTATCTCTCTCCCTCTCACTCTCTCTCAGTCGCAATCTCTCTATTTATCCATCACTTGGCTCCCTCTCTTTTTTCAGGTATTTCTAGAACCCCTCTCAGGTATCTCTCTCTCTCTCACCCACACTATCTCTGTTTATCTTCCTCTTTGCTCATTCTCTTTCTCCAGGTCTTTCTAGACCATTTACCTGCCTAGCCTATCTCTCTCTCTCTCTCTCTCTCTCTCCCTCCATCTATCTCTCTTCTGCTCTCTTTCACTCACATCTCCTCTCAAAATCTCTCTCATTCGATTCTCTTCTCTTAATCTGCCCCTTCTATACTATATCTCCTCTCATAATCTCTCCCTCTCTGACTTTTATTTCAATTGTTTCTTCTACTGTTTCTTCCTCATGTTCCGGCTTGGCTATGTTCTTGACAGAATGTGATAATTCTTCCAGGGGTAATTATCCTCCTCTCTTTTACTCCTCCTTGTTATCTTCCATCCTTCTCTTATTCCTTTGTGTATATGTACTTACCCTCTCTACGAATACCTCCATCTCTCTCTTTCTGACTCTCTAGATATCTACTTCTCTCTCTTTTTGTGTTTCATTGTTCATACTATCCTGAGTACCTTTAATTATTATTATGGGCATCAGCATTGTGTGGGAGAATTTCAGCTGAACCTACATCCGTAGGTACTTATGAAATTTCGTCATGGTCTCTGAAGCATGTTTTCCCATAAAATTAACGGACAATACCTCGCAATACCTGTATCTTGAGGCATAATTAATATTCTTCTTAATTTTTTTTTTTTTTTTTTGATAGGTACTTATTTTACAATTCGACAACTTATTCTTCGTTCACTTTTCCCTTTAACCCGTGATTGGTGTGTTGTACAGAAATTTTCTTACATTCGAATCGATTGGCACCCAAAACCAGTTTAAACTAATAGAATTAATCCAGATTTCCGTCTACGGGGGAATTTATTATGTAAATAGAAATTACGGGGAATCAATTATTAGCATGCGGAAATCGTCCGAGTTGAAAGGTCCGGAAATCGTACACAATACAAATGTGTCAGCTGCCATGTTCCATTGTATGGAGAACATAGTACTTTTGAGCGGATGAATAAACCTTTAAAATTAATTATTTTAGCTAGTTGAATTCCCTATAATTAGCAAAGAACGATAGGTATATTGCTAATTATTCACCCTTTGTAATGTACAAAAAAGCTATTTTTATTTATTTTATATACTACTTATTTTATTTTATTACTGCCCATTAAAAAAAAAAAATGTATTAGTTTCTTAAGTTACTTGCAATTATTTATTTATTATTCTGCAAGAAGCTTAATCTATTATTTATTCATTTTTAACCTTTATCTTGTATCTATTATTGCCAACCTCGTTGTAACATTTTATTTTAAAATAATTTATATTTTTAATTTTTTAAAAATAAACTATATTTTTTATCTATCTATCTATCTACTTTCGAGCGGATGTTCCGTTGCCACCAATGTGCCCACCATGCAGCGGAAGATGATGACAACATCTGACCAACCGAATTCAAGTGCTTTAAAATACTGATTCAGCCTATTTCGTAAGTTATAAGAAATTTATTTTCCCGTAAAAACGGGACCTCACCCATCCTGGGTGGGTCGGAATGCCAGCATAACGAAGTCTTCACCTCGCTGGACGTTGCTTAACTTCAGTGATCCCACGAGAACCGGAGCATTCAACGCGCCATCGACGCTGGCAAATAGTTAATTACATATCAAGCCCGCCGAGAGGCGAGCCCTCGACAAGTAGCGCCAGCCAACCGACCTATATTAATTTAATTAGCTAACTAATCCAGTCATGTCCGATGCGTTTAACCAAATAAAGAGAAGCAAAAACTTTGGAACAGTTGCTAAAGCTCCCCAGCTAATTAGGCAAACAGATTTTGTTCTGTGACATCATTTTATTTAAATTTAAACTCTCTGCTGCATGAAATTTGATGTTGCCTGTCAGGTCTAGCGAGGAATGACAGGTGCTGTGACATATATGTTGGAGAAAAATTTTTTAGCTCTGACTGTAAAAAAGTAAAATAATTATGTATATTTTTTTAAATATATTTAATGTTTAAATATTTAGACTTGTTTTAACCTCCAAGAGCAATTTTGCTGTCGGTCAACTTTGCTTTATTGCACTGGTCCACACAATAGATAAGGCCGTAACACAATCGATAAGGTGGGGTCAAGTGCAATGCACCGCATCCGACTGAGCTGAGATGTTTTGAGGAAGAAACGAAGAATGCATTACGAAGTAAAAAGTTGAAGAATATTTGACCTCTGCAATGGAAAATTGAGTTAATCGGCAAGATATATCTTTATTATTGTCAAGGACCAGGAAATCTCATCAAGGGGGACAGTTCTGCTGTTTGTGTATTATTATTTCTCATTTAGACTCGCTTTATCCTCCATCACCTCCACTACCTATCCACGTCCCCATTCTTCTCTTCATCTCATCATCCACTTCTTCGTCTCCTCATCCACTTCTTCGTCTCCTCATCCACTTCTTCGTCTCCTCATCCACTTTTCCGTCTCGTCCCTCATCCGCCCCCCATGTAGCCCTGTTCTCATTAAGTCACCCATTCCCATCCACGACGAACAAACAAAAAATATTTGAGAGAGGGAGAGTTCCTCCCTCTTGTTTTTCCTGTTGTTCAAGACTTTGCTTGTTTTCTTGACATTTTTCCAGCAGAAAAAAAAAAATGAAAAAAGGCAAAGAGAGAGAGAGGATAAAGAAAACAATTTCTAGACAAAGGCAATACCATGTAGGATGTTCGGTATTATTGGAAGGTAAACATTACATGCTCGACTGGAGGTAATAATAATACATGGACATAATGATAATAATAAGAGCGGCTCCTCCAGTGTGGGACGTGGTATCGAGAGTCGGTTGACAGGAGGACGCGGAGTTTGTGGATAAACAACTGTGCCGAAAACAAGGTTGAAATTTTTCGATAAAAATGAGGAAATTTCAAGAGTAGAATTGTAGAAAAAACAGACTAATAATATCATCCCGAACAGCATGCTCGCACTGTTTGTTCCTCTGCCTTATTTTTCTCCCTGTTCTAGTTTCCCTTTTTTTCTGAGCTTTTCTCCTTTTGTTTTCTGCAAAATGTTTATTTGCACTCTTTGTGTGCGAAGACCTCTAAATTAAGCTATGTTTACCGTGTGCTCACGAGATCGTAACCTCAGAAGAAAGCGGTTAGCTGGGTGGAGCTCGGATGTGCTCCTTTGGATTTTGAATTCATGGCTGTCTCCTACATACCAATTCCATAATTTAATACCAGGTATACTATACTTATTCAATAATTAATACCAGGTATAGCCAGCGTCGATGGTGCGTTGAATGCACCGGTTCTCGTTGGATCACCGAAGTTAAGCAACGTCCAGCGAGGTGAAGACTTCGTGATGCTGGCCTTCCGGCCCAACCCAGGCTGGGTGAGGTTAATGTGGGTAGCAGGTTTGTGAGTTTCCTGTGAATGGAGGGTAACACCCCCGTCGTGATATGACCATATGCAGTTGAAAGCGACGTTAAAAACCAAAAAAAAAAAAAAAAATACAAGGTATGTTTTAATATTCATGTACATGTACAATGTACATCTAGCACAACTTCTCACTTTTCTGTTTATACTGATATTGATTTCCTGACAAGATAATGTTTTATATAATAATTATCTATCATTGCCGATATTCCTATTGTTCATACACCTGAAGAAAAAAAATCACACATGCATTGGGATCCCGTCCAATACATGTTTCACTTCCGAAAATGTCTAATATTAGATATTGAATTTTTTTTTTACAAAAACGAACACAATGATTTTGTAAAAAATATTATTTTTTTTTTCATCTGTTACAAGGTAATTTAATTACATAGTAATTATTTGTAGTAAGCTGTTACATTATTTATTTTTATTTATTTACACTTTATTTTTTTTACAAAACAATCATCAACAAAAAATTAATAACAATAAATTTAAAAAAAAACTTAGAAGTATGTACCTACAAAAAAAAAATAAAAATCAATATTAATATTTAATTTCAATTGTTTTGTAATCCATTCTCTGACACTTAACCTAAAGCTTATATATACATTTGTTGTACCTAAATGTTGAATAATAGCGAACCTAAAGAGTAAGAGAATATACAGTCAGAGAACGACAAAAGTTATGGTGATATATTTTAATTCCCGCGATTTCTTTCAGACTTCCATCTTCAACACTCCCATCTTCAAAAACTCTGGAATACTCCAGATGTCTCAAACGATTCCTTTCCATTCACCTTTTTCCAGTTTCCTTCCACTGCGGTCGTCATGGAGTCTGCCACTAATCTTCACGAAGACAAGAGCTCCAACACTCCTCTCTCGGATCCTTTTCAAACCTAACCCCTCCACCTAAGCTTAGGAGCTCCCCTCCTCCTGACCTCTTCAACCTTATCCTCCACCTAAACTTTAAGATTAAACTTAGATTAAGGGGCTCCCCCCCCAGGAATGGGGGGACCTCCTTGGATTCTTCAACCTTATCCCTGCACCTAAGCTTTAGGTCTCTTCAACCTTATCCCTGCACCTAAGCTTAGGTCCCCCCCTTCTGGCCTCTTCAACCTTATACCTCCACCTAAGCTCAAGTCTCCCCCCTCCTGGCCTCTTCAACCTTATACCTCCACCTAAGCTTAGGTCTCCCCCTCCTGGTCTCTTCAACCTTAACCCTCCACCTAAGCTTAGGTCTCCCCTCTCCTGGCCTCTTCAACCTTATCCTTCCACCTAAGCTCAAGTCTCCCCCTCCTGGCTCTTCAACCTTATACCTCCACCTAAGCTTAGGTCTCCCCCTCCTGGTCTCTTCAACCTTAACCCTCCACCTAAGCTTAGGTCTCCCCTCTCCTGGCCTCTTCAACCTTATCCTTCCACCTAAGCTTAGTCCCCCCCTCATTGGCTTCTTCAACCTTATCCCTCCACCTAAGCTTAGGTCTCCCCTCTCCTGGCCTCTTCAACCTTATCCCTCCACCTAAGCTTAGGTCTCCCCCCTCCTGGCCTCTTCAACCTTATCCCTCCACCTAAGCTTAAGTCTCCCCCCTCCTGGTCTCTTCAACCTTATCCCTCCACCTAAGCTTAAGTCTCCCCCCTCCTGGCCTCTTCAACCTTATCCCTCCACTAAGCTAAGCCTCCCTCCTCCTGCCTCTTCAATCTTATCCTCCACCTAAGCTTAGTCTCCCCCTCTCTGTCCTCTTCAACCTTATCCCTCCACCTAAGCTTAGGTCCCCCTCCTATGGCCTCTTCAACCTCATCCCTCCACCTAAGCTTAGGTCTCTCCCCCTAATGGCCTCTTCAACCTTATCCCTCCACCTAAGCTCAAGTCTCCCCTCTCCTGACCTCTTCAACCTTATACCTCCACCTAAGCTTAGATCTCCCCCTTCTGACCTCTTCAACCTTATCCCTCCACTAAGCTTAGGTCACCCCCCTAATGGCCTCTTCAACCTTATCCCTCCACCTAAGCTTAGGTCTCCCCCCTAATGGCCTCTTCAACCTTATCCCTCCACCTTAGCTCAAGTCTCCCCTCTCCTGCCTCTTCAACCTTATCCTCCACCTAAGCTTAAGTCTCCCCCTCTTCTGGCCTCTTCAAACTTTTCCCTCCATCTAAGCATAGGTCCCCCCTCTTGTCTTCTTCATCCTTATCCCTCCACCTAAGCTTAGGTCTCCCCTCTCTTGCCTCTTCAACCTTATCCCTCCACCTAACTTAAGTCTCCCCTCTCCTGCGTCTTCAACCTTATCCCTCCACCTAAGCTCAAGTCTCCCCCCTCCCGGCCTTTCAACCTTATCCCTCCACCTAAGCTTAGGTCTCCCCCTCCTGTCCTCTTCAACCTTATCCCTCCACCTAAGCTTAGGTCTCCCCCCTTCTGACCTCTTCAACCTTATCCCTCCACCTAAGCTTAGGTCTCCCCCCTCCTTGCCTCTTCAACCTTATCCCTCCACTAAGCTTAGGTCTCCCCCCTCCTGGCCTCTTCAACCTTATCCCTCCACCTAAGCTTAGGTCTCCCCTCCTGGCCTCCTCAACCTTATCCCTCCACCTAAGCTTAGGTCTCCCCCCTCCTGGCCTCTTCAACCTTATCCTCCACCTAAGCTTAGGTCTCCCCCCTCCTGGCCTCTTCACTCTTATCCCTCCACCTAAGCTTAGGTCTCCCCCTCCTGGTCTCTTCAACCTTATCCCTCCACCTAAGCTTAGGTCTCCCCTCTCCTGGCCTCTTCAACCTTATCCCTCCACCTAAGCTTAGGTCTCCCCCCTCCTGGCCTCTTCAACCTTATCCCTCCACCTAAGCTTAGGTCTCCCCCTCCTGTCCTCTTCAACCTTATCCCTCCACCTAAGCTTAGGTCTCCCCCTCCTGGTCTCTTCAACCTTATCCCTCCACCTAAGCTTAGGTCTCCCCCCTCCTGGCCTCTTCAACCTTATCCCTCCACCTAAGCTTAGGTCTCCCCCTCCTGTCCTCTTCAACCTTATCCCTCCACCTAAGCTTAGGTCTCCCCCCTCCTGGTCTCTTCAACCTTATCCCTCCACCTAAGCTTAGGTCTCCCCTCTCCGGGTCTCTTCAACCTTATCCCTCCACCTAAGCTTAGGTCTCCCCCTCCTGTCCTCTTCAACCTTATCCCTCCACCTAAGCTTAGGTCTCCCCCTCCTGGTCTCTTCAACCTTATCCCTCCACATAAGCTTAGGTCTCCCCTCTCTTGGCCTCTTCATCCTTATCCCTTAACCTAAAATTAGGTCCCCCCCCTCTCTGGCCTCTTCAACCTTATCCCTCCACATAAGCTTAGGTCTCCCCCTCCTACCATTCCCTCTTAAAGATCTATACAATTACATGTAATTAGCAAATCGTGAATCAATTTGGATACTATGACATACTTAACAGACAGGCTACAAGCGCTTGACAGTTTTCCGCTTCCCAAGATGGCAGCTGTCACCCTCTCCCGGAGTTTGAAGTGACATTTTCCAGGGAGCTCTCTTACAAACTATCCGCCATCACCTCCATCTCCTTAATTTTTTTCCACGATTTTCAGATCTCTTCGTTTAATCTCCCAGAATAATTAGCATCCCATTAATTTTGTAAACTCTTCGTCAGATATCTATCTCTCTTCTCTCATCCCTCTATCCTCTTCTCTCTCTCTCTCTCTCTCTCTCTCTCTCTCTCTCTCTCTCCTAACCCACCCTATCTCTCTTTCCTCTCTCCTCCTTCCCCTTTTATAGTGTTCCTCTATTTCTCTTATATCTCTCTGTTTATCTCTTCTATTGCTTTCTCTATCTTACGTTTCTCTCTTCTTCTTTCCTCTATCTCTCTTCTTTTGCTCTTTATATCTCTATTCTCTCTTCTCTCACAACCTCTATCTCTCTTCTCTTTCTGTCCTTATCTATCTTCTCTCTCTCCTCCTCTCTCTTTTCTCTAACTCCCCCTATATTTCTTCTCTCTCTCTCTCTCTCGCTTCGCTTTTCTCTCTTCCACACTTTAAATCGTGATTCCTTTCTTTGTTTTTCTGTGAATCCATCTTACATTTGAATCACTCTATTTATCGCTCCAAGTTTATAATGGTTCCTTCATTTTTCATTTTTTTTATTTTCCCTGCCGCTCCTTAGTAAATACTCTCTTTTGCTTTTTTCCTCTCTCTCTCTTTCTTCCTCACAAAGAGGTCTCTCTATTTCTTTTTATCTTATATTATTTATTTTTCTTTTGTATTTTAATATACATATTTTGAAATTAAACTACATCTTACGCAGTACCTACACATTTTTCCTATTCACTTTCAATGAAAATTTCGTAATATTGTCACTGGTGGCGTGTCCACTTACTTTTAAGGTAAAAGTCACTCGGATTTTGAGTTTCTGTTTTTGTCTCTTATAAATACTTTTTTTATATTATCTTACCTTTCCACGAAAGCTTACCTATGACTTTTTGCTACGGATCATTTTTTAATTTTAAGGGTTGATTTATTGTATGTATTTCTCTCTCCTTCATTCTCACTTGTATTGCTCCCTCTATTTCTCCTTTCTCTGATCTCTCTCTGTCTCTCTTCAATCGCTTCCTCTAATTTACTTCTCTCCCTTTCTCTTTCCTCTATCTCTCTTATAACATCTTAGAAGCCAAAAAAAAAAATGGCTTAGATTGGGTCCTCTGTATAACAAAAGAAATATGAAAAATAAAACTAATGATTTATTTATTATTATACTTATGTTTGGCTGACCTTGAAAAAATTGTAAATTGTATTTATAATTTGACATTGAAAAAAAAAATATATATCTACTGGGCGCACTCCTTCACAAGATTCAGAGCGACATTAATATTACCTCCGTGGCGCTAAGTCTCGGATTGCGCATTCTTTTGGGCTTTTACTAAGCAATGATTTAAGTTATCGATTATGACTATCTTTGCCCTTATTATCCATTATGTAAGTCTTAACACGTATGAGAGGGGTCCTATTTTCTATAGTTGTACGCTGGGACGGCTTCAAATTAGGGTATGTGTTCCAAATATGACAACAACAAAAAAAATTGGGACGGGCGAGTACAAAAATATATTAATAATAGCATTATCTGTGCCCACCGGTGGGTCACGTTACAAGGGAAATTGAAAAAAAAACCTGACTCACCGGTGAGCACGTTGTCTCATACGTGTTAATTATTTAATAAGCTCATCTGGAACATTTCGAACTATTTTTATTCCTTGTCCAGTCGCTTAGCTGGTCATCCGGAATTCCAACATTTCTTAACCCGCCACTCCCAGTGGACGCTAAGTGCCCCGCCCCCCTCTGTAAGATGCGTCCACAACACAGTGGCGTACCTCAGGGGGCGGGGCAAGTACTTAAAATATGTATACCTCTTTCCCTTTGGCGTCAGAGGTTCAAATCCCGAGCTCGGCATGGTTCATAACATAACGCGCTAGTTCTTCCAGGTAGCGTAGGGGTCCGTTGGTTTACCGAAGTCGGCGGACTTGTAACATTGAGGTCGGTGGTTCAAGTCCCGGTTTCAGCGTAGATTTAGTAAAGCTAGTTTGAGTAGTTGTGATGATATCACGATTGTGATTAACACAAGTATGATAGCTTATTCTTAGTTCCGTACAAGAGACCGTCTGTGGCTGTTCTGCCATGGATTTCGACGGAATTGTAAAAAACATAGACAGTACTAAATTTTTCGTATTTTTTATCGTTTAGCCAGATCGGAGGCGTAACCAAATGGCGGTCAAAAGGTCGTCACTGGCAACACCAATTATTTTCAAAAGTTTCGTGCTGCGTCCTCTATTATATTCATGAGCTCTGTACCGAGTCTCTAGCTTATGCCGTTCTTGAGATACTTTGTTTACAGATAGACCGACAGACACACGGACCAATGGCTGAAACTTTGTATTTAGGCTCTCGGGACCCTAAAACGTGTTTTGGAACTGAAAACTGACCATCGAAAATTTTGGTGATTCCATTACTTTCCATTCTATAGGATAAGGAAACTAAAAAATGAGAATTGTCTTTTGCAAAATACTATAGGTACGGTCTAATGAATAGCTATCTTCATAATACTATAATACAAAACCCACGAACATACGCACACATATACTATTTCCTAACCACAAACAATATATTAATTTAATATCTAATAATTAACGGACTAACTTTAATACAATATCAATCTATATAAACACGACCACATTGGCTGTATGGCAAATTCCCCTGATAAGGAGAATAACCAATGCCAAAAAAAAAAAATATATATATCTTCATAAGGGCCAACCAGAAGTGGGATACGCCACTGACTCTCGGTAAAACCTTGGTCTTCACATCGGATAGTTTTCCATTAAAACGTCATTACAAATGAGTGCAGAGAGAAAGTGTTTTCGCCAAGACAGGTAGAAAATTCAAGAGTACATAATAATATATATATTATAGTTTTTTTTTATCTCTCTTTTTAGTTCGATATTAGTAGGTGCATTACTAACTAACTACTTATAATCAAAGAAATGAAAATACACACTAACTCGCCGTTTATAACATTCGAAGAAAAATTTAGCACTTATCTCCAAAAACATTAGAGTTTATGAAATTTTACTATTGGACAAATCGCCGCTGCAAACACAAACTGTCGTATCTGCAAATTTTGCCATTTTCAGTTAAGAAGCGCACATAGTGGTTTGAAACTTCCTTTTTCACTTCGTATTTGTATCTCAATACCTTCCCGAAGTATTCAATTTTTAATGTTAGTCGTATGTGAGTTTCAAAGATTCTCAGCAAGCACAAACCACTATGTGCGCTTCTTAACTGCAATGGCAAAATTTGCAGATACGACAGTTTGTGTTTGCAGCGGCGAAATGACAACGATTTTTATTTTTGATTAAAAAAAAAAAAAAACACACAAACTATTTACAAAATATTATTTCAGTATAGTATAACTAGGGTGACCAGATTTTTTTGAAGCCAAACCGGGACGCGGCCCGTTTTCGCGTTACCGGGGGGGGGGGGGGGTAGGAGTTTCTGGTGTGAAAAGTTATAAATAGCCTATTTAACAGTGTACACTAGCTCCCATGGCTTAATGGTCACTGCACTACTCTTGTACGCGGGAGACCTGGGATCAAATCCTGGCGGGGGCAATAGCTATGTTTTCGGGGGTCACTCAGCCTAGTCTCGTGAAGACATAGAGTAGCTGTAGAGGCATTGTCTATAGCGACCCAGTCACCCAGTGTCAGCATGTAGGTAAAAATGGGATTAATGAGATTTGAAATTTTTAATAATTTTTTTTTTTTTTTTTTTGTTACAACCTACTGATTCTCCATGGTTTATTATATTTATTTTATTACAGGTAAAACACCTCATCCATATTGATATTAGATGGCAACGAGCCCAATACGCTCGCCGCATTACCCCTCTGTATGGCGAGGGAAATTTTCTGTTTGAAAAAACCAGGTGTCCTTCCATCTCCAGTTCGAACCGTCATGTGCTTTCCAATTTCTTCTATCCATTTTCTAGCTTCTTGGCTCCATGATCCACATGTCTCTGTAGCAACTGCAACAAAGAGGTATCCACTTGCTATGATGTTGCTGTACTTGTCATGTTTCCTCTTTGCTGCAATCTCAGCTGCTGAAGACGCATTGAGGCATGTGTGGCTGATGTAGGTTTTTGCGTAGGTGTCAACGCACGTATAGTCCCATACCAAACATTTACCATGGGACCATGGTACTACTGTCATGCCATCCGGCCGTTTGTTGTCATCTCTAAGTAATCCGGTAGGTTCTAAAAGTGAAGGAATTTCTATTGTGCCCAGAGCCCGTTTCAATATTTGATTTACTTCCGCATGTCTGAAATAACGTCCGGCGCTCTTTACACAGCTCAGAGCATGCAAACCTTTGGTGTCCACCATTGTCCCACATGCGCATTGATAAGGACGACAAATTTCACAACCAAGGCGAATTCCCATGCAAACGCGGAGGCTGTTGTTATCTAAGAAAGTGCCAACATTTTTAGATGGGATGACAGTCAACCAGGCTCCTGATTCATGTTGACGAAGTCCTTTCATTCTAGCATGATCTATTGGATTATCATTGCTCTCACTGTTCACTGTTTTCTTCAGTAAAATCTCATCCCATTCACTTTGAAGCTTTGGATTTACAGGGAAATCTTTGCTGAGTTTATTCCAAGCTTCTAATGCTTCTGTCCAAGAGCTTAAATTCAGATCGTCAACTGAAATATTGAGAATAGTGGAGACGACTGTTTTCACTCCTGAACAAGAAGCAAGGAATGCAGGTAAACTGATGTCTAACATTCTTCGAATTCCGATACCTCCTAACTTGACTGGCAAACTGGCTTGATTCCATTGATCATCTTTCAGGGGTATGTTAAGAACATCTTCTATGCATTTTCTCATTGCTTCGTCTATCTTAAGTAGTAATTCTGGCATCATGAAAGTAGGAGACGTCCTCATGGTGTATAACATTTTAGGAATACCTAAACAATTTTTCAGTAGGAAATAACCTATATGACTTGGAATATTTTTAATCCGATCAAACATAAGAAGCATAGAGTTGAACCGTTCTTTCACAGGATTTGGGAAACCTTCTTTACAAAGTGCTGCACCAAGAAGATAAAAAAAAAAAAAAAAAAAAAAAATACCTCACATTTTGAATTATTCATATACAGGGTGTCCCACCAAACTTGGACACCTCAAATTACTCGGCTCCTGAAAGAGTTTTTGAATAATAAAAAATCCTAGGGTACATGGTCTAATTATGCGGTTTCAGTCATGAAATTTTTTTTATACAGGGTGGTTCAAAAGTCAGAAATTGAGATGTCAACTTTCGATTTTTAAATAGATCGACCTGAATTTTATTTGATAATTTTACTTCTAAATGGTTCCTGAGTACTTTTTTAAACAAAAAATTTACATACAGGGTGGTTTTTTTTCGACCAATTTTTTTTCTAAATCTCGAATAACTCAAGTTTGTTTAATTTTTTCGATAACAAGAATAGAGAGTGTTTGTGTAATGAAAACACGCACTTTTAATTGGCATCAATTTTTTTTATACAGGGTGGTTCACAAGTGAAATAATGACTTGATTTTTTTTAAAACTGAGTTTTTTTAATTTTTTATTTGGGATTAATAATTTTCGCTTAATTTTACACATTTTTTGTTAGTCATATCGAAAAACAAAACTAAAGTGTTGTACAAGGTGAGACATAATTTTTTTGTGACACCCTGTATATGGGCAGTCAAAGAGACGTAAAATTAAATATAAAAACTAAATGTGAAAGAAAAACTTCGATTTTAAATTATATAAAAAAGTTATGGTGTTTTAACTAATATTGTCACATGGACCACCCAGTGTTAAGGTACCTACCTATCTATCTTATATTATGTATCTATGTAGGTATACAAGTTATGTAACTTTGATTGTCGCTAGGCCGACCTCTCATGTAAAGTGATGGGTCTTGCCAGTCTTGTAATCTGATCTGAATAAACCACATAACGGTCATTGATCGGTCTTTTAATTATTATAAATTACTCGAGAGTATTTCTTTCATTTTCTTAAACATGGTGTCAGAAGTGGTTCAGTGTCTTTTTCTTTTCGTTAAATTTTGTGAGTAAATTTTTTTTTATTCAACTTTATTAGAATAAAAGTTCATTAGCTTTTAGACAACTAATTAATTATTTCACGATAAGAACTTGAACATTGAAGCTAGGAAATGGCGTCGGGTGCATCAAGCATTCCTAACCTACGAGTCAAGGGCCTGTCTGGAGCTCAGGTTTACGAAAACTGGAAAGCTTTTCTTTTTCAGTTTCGAAATTTCTTGTTGGCTTTTAATCACTCAGAAGCTAAAGATGACAAGAAAGTAGCCTTGTTGCTACATATGCTGGGTCCAGAGGTCATTCACATCTACCAAAGCTTCGGAGAAGTGGACTCATCCAAAATCAAATTGGAGGAGCTTATCCTTTTGTTTGAAAAATTCTTTTCTCCCAAAAAGAAAGTCAGTTTGGAGAGACACAATTTCTTCAGTAGGAAGCAGCGGATTGGTGAGTCCATCGAATCATATGTCACGGACTTGAAAGTACTGTCAAGCACGTGTGAATTCAAAGATTTAAAAGACTCACTTGTCAAAGATGTATTCATAGTAGGACTTTTAGAGGAAAATAGTCACATTAAGGAGAGACTTTTACAAGAAAGCGATGAGAAAAATCTCGAGGCGATCATTGATGTTGCAAGGACGATAGAGATTTCAAGGACCAAGGAATCAGATAATCCTACCAGTCAGGATATCATGAAGATTGGTAACAAGTCGAGGAGTTCATATTCAAAAAACTTCAATCAGAGGACTCACTCAAAACAAAGGTCATGTGGAAAATGTGGGCAAACACATTTAAACAACAGGTGTCCGGCAGCAAAAGCGAAGTGTTATGGATGTTCAAAAATTGGTCACTACAGTAAAATGTGTAGGTTCAAGCACAATGTATCAACAGTCCAGGAGAACTGTGAGTCTGAACAATCCAATATTCATTGTAAGCCTAGTACCTATTTCATTGGCTCTGTAAATAATAAAATTGAGACTACAGATAAATGGAATATTTTTGCATTTTTAGACAATAATAAAAATGTACCTATTAGTATGTGTATTGATACAGGTGCTCAGGCTAATGTTTTAAGTTTCCGTGATTTTCAAATGTTAAAATTACCTAAAAGTTGCATAAAACAGACCATGTCAAAATTAACCAACTATGGAGGTTCGGAAATACCTATAGTAGGTCAGTGTATCTTAGACTGTACAGTTAACAATAAAACTTTGCCAACCAGGTTTTTCATTTGTAATTTAGAACAGCCTACCATTCTGGGGCTGAGATCTAGTGAAAATTTCGGATTAATTAAAAAAGTTTGTGCTGTCAAAAAAGACGAGTTTTTTAAATTTGGTGATTATAGCAATTTAATGTCTGAATTTAGTGATAATTTTAGTGGACTTGGTTGTTTACCAGGCGAAAGTCATGTCACATTAAAAGAAAATGCACAACCTCATGTTGATCCTCCTAGGAAAATACCATTTAAATTAATGAAAAAATTCGAGCAAGAATTAGGTAGAATGTGTCGAGATAAGGTCATAGAGAAAGTAACAAAACCGACTGAGTGGGTTAACTCGGTGGTTTTGGTTGAAAAACCAGATAAAAGTTTGCGCGTTTGTCTTGATCCTAAACCTTTGAATCGAGAAATTTTAAGGTCTAGATACCAATTACCTACTCTAGAAAATATTAGATCTGAACTGATAGGAGCAACTTATTTCTCAAAGTTAGATGCGAGTTCCGCTTTTTGGGCAATTTGCCTCGATAAAGAGAGCTCTGACCTGTGCACTTTTTCTACTCCATTCGGTAGATTTAAGTTTCTTAGAATGCCTTATGGGTTATGTTGCGCTCCTGAAAAGTTTCAACAAAAACTTGTGGAACTATTGTCAGGTTTAGAGGGTATTATTATTTACATTGACGACATATTGGTTTTCGGTAAAAATAAAACGGAGCACGACAAGAGATTAAAAAATTTACTTATCCGAATAAGAGCTATAAATTTAAAGCTCAATTTAAGTAAATGTGAAGTCGGTACTCAGAAAATAAAATTTCTTGGGCAAGTCTTCGATTCGTCAGGTATGTCACCTGAATTTGCTAAGATTGAGGCGATACAGAAAATGCCACAGCCTACATGCGTTAAGGATCTGCAAAGATTGGTTAATTATTTAGCTAGTTATCTACCCAACATGTCCGAGAAAAGTAGTAATTTGAGAAAACTACTTAAGAAACATAATTTATGGTCTTGGGAAGAAATTCATGCTAAAGAATTTAATGATTTAAAAAAATTAATTTGTGACGCACCAATTTTGTGTTATTATAATGTTAATAAACCAATTGTGTTGACCGTTGATTCTTGTAAGGATGCGGTGGGCGCTTGTATTCTACAAGACGGTAAACCGATTGCGTATGCTTCAAAGTCGATGACGGATACTCAGAAGAATTGGGCTCAGATAGAGAAGGAACTCTTCGCTATCTGGTTCGGTTGTTTCCGGTTCCATCAATACGTCTATGGGCAACGTATTACGGTCGAATCAGATCATAAACCGCTAATAACTATTTTTAAAAAAGCCCTAGCCGACATTCCTAACAGACTACAACGCATGATGATGAAGTTACAAAAGTACAATTTAAATGTAATTTATAAGTCCGGCAAGGAAATGTATATTTCCGACACTCTGTCTAGAGCAGCCTTACCAGATAAATGTATTGAATTTGATACTAGTTTAGAAGAAGATCTGTCCGTTCATGCTAACACATTGTTTAGAACACTGAATGCCAGTGATGAAAAGTTAAAAATTATTGTTGATAAAACTAAACTTGATAAAATTTTACAAAAAGTGATTCAATACATTCGATCTGGATGGCCTAGATATTGCAAAGCTGTTCCGGACGAACTAAAACCTTTTTATAAAGTTCGAGATGAACTTCATTATGTTAATGACATAGTTTTTAAGAAAAATTCTATTGTTATACCTAAGGTAATGCAGAATGATATTTTGAATGACGTTCATGAAAGTCACATGGGTTTTGAAAAAACAAAGAATTATGTACGAGATACTATTTTCTGGCCTAGTTTAAATCATGATTTAAAATCTTACATAGAGTCATGTGATATATGTCAAAAATTTAAACCTTCCAACGTAAAGGAACCTCTCATTCCGCATGAAATGCCGTCCCATCCGTGGGAAAAACTGGGTTGTGATTTATTTGAGTTTGATAAAAATAGCTATTTACTCATTGTTGATTACTACTCTAGATTTTTTGAAGTAGCTAAACTTATCAATTCCACTAGTGAAAGTATTATTACTCATATGAAAAGTATTTTTTCACGCCAGGGTATACCTGCTTTATTAATAAGTGACAGAGGACCTCCTTTTACGTCTAATGATTTAAAATGTTTTTACAAATCATGGAATATTAAGTTTCAGTGGTCTTCACCTTACTATCCGAAATCAAACGGCTTGGTTGAACAAACAGTAAAACTTGTTAAAAGTACGTTGATAAAATGTCAGGAGGGAGGTAATGATCCATACCTAGCCATGCTTCATCTTAGAAATGCATGTCAGTATGGTCAAGAACCACCATCTTCTTTATTAAATGCTAGATATTTAAGATCTAATGTGCCTGTTGTAAAAACTAAGCTTAAGACTAAACCTGTACCTTTTAGTAAATATAAGCAAAATGCAGAAAAGCGTATGTCAGTTTCTAAAAAATGTTATGATAAAGGTTCAAAACCTTTACCTCCGTTTTCTCTTAATGAACCAGTGTGGTTTCAAAAGAAACCAGGCACTGTCTGGTTACCTGCTAAAGTTACCAAGGTACCTGATCAGCTTAACTCCTTTCGAGCATATGAAATTACGACTCCCCAAGGAAAAATTTATGTTAGAAACAGATTGTATTTAAGAGTGAGAAAATTGAAAAATCATTGTAAACCAGCTTCCAATAATTCTAAGATTACAAATAGGTCTGATGTGGATTGTAATTTTCCTAATCAAATTGATACAGCTTTATTCCCAGGTTTATTTTGTGATTTTGAATCTGACAATGTACAAACAACAATTTCAGCAGATACAACAATTTCAGAAGATGCTGAAGATAATCAGTCTAATACTGAGACTACGTTGTCTGAATCTTTGAGAGTCAATTTGTCTGCATCTCCTGAAACAGTTATCATTAGTTCTGATAACGAGGATTCATTTGAATCTTTTTGTTCTAATTTAGATGACTCTATACTTGATCCTACTTGGAAACCTTAGCATTTTCTTTGAAAGTTTTGGTCTTATAAAGAGCTTGTTTGTAATTCCTCATTAGAGACTTAATTTTATGTTTTTGAGTTTGTACAATGGGCTTGTCTTTATTTACCCATCTAAAAAAAAAAAAAAAAAAAAAAAAAAAAAAAGGAACATGTTAAGGTACCTACCTATCTATCTTATATTATGTATCTATGTAGGTATACAAGTTATGTAACTTTGATTGTCGCTAGGCCGACCTCTCATGTAAAGTGATGGGTCTTGCCAGTCTTGTAATCTGATCTGAATAAACCACATAACGGTCATTGATCGGTCTTTTAATTATTATAAATTACTCGAGAGTATTTCTTTCATGTGGGTAGTCGAAATTGTCTAAAATTCAACGAGGAGTCCAAATCTGAAAGAAAAAAATGAATTCAAAAAGCCATTTTCAATTTTGTGTCTACACCTAAATACTTTTTATTTCTAGTTTTAAAATCATTCAGTGTGTACACCAAATTGAAAATGGCTTCAAAATTCGTGTTTTTTACTCGTTTTTCCCCACGATTCGAAGTCTTCGTTGAATTTTATACAACCTCGAGTACCCACATGATAGTTTAAGAGAATATCTACAGGGTGGTCCATGTGACAATATTAGTTAAAACACCATAACTTTTTTTATATAATTAAAAATCGAAGTTTTTCTTGCACATTTAGTTTTTATATTTAATTTTACGTCTCTTTGACTGCCCATATACAGGGTGTTACAAAAAAATTATGTCTCACCCTGTACAACACTTTAGTTTTGATTTTCGATATGACTAACAAAAAATGTGTAAAATTAAGCGAAAATTATTAATCCCAAATAAAAAATTAAAAAAACTCAGTTTTAAAAAAAATCAAGTCATTATTTCACTTGTGAACACCCTGTATAAAAAAAATTGATGCCAATTAAAAGTGCGTGTTTTCATTACACAAACACTCTCTATTATTGTTATCGAAAAATTTAAACAAACTTGAGTTATTCGAGATTTAGAAAAAAAATTGGTCGAAAAAAAACCACCCTGTATGTAAAATTTTTGTTTGAAAAAGTACTCAGGAACCATTTAGAAGTAAAATTATCAAATAAAATTCAGGTTGATCCATTTAAAAATCGAAAGTTGACACCTCAATTTCTGACTTTTGAACCACCCTGTATAAAAAAAATTCATGACTGAAACCGCATAATTAGACCATGTACCCTGGGATTTTTTATTTTTCAAAAACTCTTTCAGGGGCCGAGTAATTTGAGGTGTCCAAGTTTGGTGGGACACCCTGTATAGTCCGATATTTTTGGATTCTGTGATGAGGCGTGTAGCGTCTTCCAATACTGTATTTATATCACCAGCTATGGTGCCATCATCTAAATAAAACAACTTGAACTTAGATTTTAGAGACATTATGATTGGATGAATGGCCAAGGAGAACATGAGAGGCCCGGTTGGGTCACCTTGTTGGGCCCCTACTTCGGATTGAATCACATTGTTACCAAAAAAGAGGAGTGAGGATTTTGAATAACATTGCCAGAGAAATGGAAATAACTCTGAATATGCTTTCTTACTTCTGTTAAAATCGTGTCTCTTCCCACGCAATTAAAAGCATTTTTAAAATCCAGTTTGAGGAAGACCTGATTAAAAGAAGATTTGTGCTGTTCCAGATAAGTTCTTGAGGCGTGGACAATGGCTTCACATCCCTGGTTACTGGCAAAACCATGTTGAAAAGGTTGAAAATAATCTTTTATATTTTTTGTGACAACTGAGACCCCAACTTTAGCGGCTATCCTTCGGAAAGTGCAACCCACGGAGATTGGACGTAATCCTCCATCTTTTTTAGTTAGCGCACAAAGATTGGCTCCGTATATGAACTTTAAAATATCCGGATTAACATCTCCTTTCAACATCAAATTGATCAGTCTTGTAATGGCCTTCAGAAGTTTGATACCAGGTTCCCCAGCTGATTTTGACAACAAATCCTTCAAATGTTGGGGGGAAAGTCCATCAATACCAGATGAGCTTCCATTTGGAAATGATGAAATAGCCCTTGAGACTTCACTTTCATCAACTTGTAAACCAACAGTGTCTTCAGAAGGTGGTTCAGGCAAATCTAGATTTTTATTTGGTGAGGGATGCAAGTCTTTAATTTTATTAAAATTTTCATCATTGATCTCAGCTAGAGTATCGTTGGAAGATATAATCCTCATTGCTCCTTTAATGTCGAATTCTTCAATTTTCATTACTACTCGCTTTTCAAGAGACATTGGTTTATTGGTGTTACGATTGTTTGGAACTGGTAATGATTGATTTGCAATGTTCTGTTTTACTAACGATGTCAAAGACATCTTCCTTAGGTAATTATTAAATATTTCTGTATGATAAGATAAGGAAAGTAAAAAGCGGGACATTTTAATGATTTTGGTCAAAAGCGGGACATTTTAGCGTCCCGAAGAGATCGCTCGGGACAGCGGGACAAACGGCTCCATAGCGGGACCGTCCCGCCGAAAGCGGGACGTATGGTCACCCTAAGTATAACGTGCTACCGTGATGTTTTTTAAAGTAAACAACGATGTTAAGTAAATGGGATGCCAAAAAAAGTAAAAGATGTTACGCTGAATACTTTCGCCTCCCTCTCTGCCTCTTATTCCCCTTTTAATTCTTTTATTCCATAAAGAATCAAAGTTGAAAAAAGAGTTCTCTCTGAAGAATTTAGCGAATCTGATAAGATTTATTTATGCTGTTATGTTGTATAACATTTTCCTGGATATAGATATATTTACTACCTGAATTAAGAAAGTACAGCATTGCAGATATCACTTTATGTTCTTATAGATACATTTAACGTTTTCTAGAGAAGCAAAGCGCTAGCTCAGACAGATGGCAATTATTTGTATTTTTACAGATATTTATTGTAATTCTTGTGAAATCGTGTCAAATATTCGTGGAAACGTTGATTCAAAACAAAAGCGATCAATTTAAATCAATACAATATCAGTATAAACTTCAAACAGAACTGATAATTTCTGTTTTATACGAGAGGTTTTATTTAGTTTACAAAAATTCACTAATTAAAAATGCACTAATTGAATGAAATGTTCAAAAGCCATTACTTTCAATCTCAGTTCGCTCTTTCTGACGATTCTTCGAATGCGGTATTAAATTATAGCGTCTCCTGGAAACAGTAACTCTCAGGTTACACAATAACCAATCTACCCCACGCGTACGTACTCTTTATGAAGTTCTTATTCCCGGGTTGTACCTACCTATGCATCAGGAACAGAATTCTAGCAACCCAGAGTAAGAATTTACAGGAGAGGGCATCATATACCTTCTTAGCTTGAAAGTACAAATCTATGAGGTGTGTCACGAAAGTATGAAGTGAAAGTGAATGTTAAATGTGTAGCATAGCGAGTAGAATTAAGAAGTGTGGAAAACACCCCCACCGGCCTACATCGTAGCGTCCTCAGCGCTAGTATCGCAAAGGAGTCTCCTCTCCTCGTCCCTCACCCGTATCAAATGTAAACATAAACATAAAATATAGACCGCGAGAAATATTCTACTCCTTTGCAATGGTGTCGCGCTATGTGGCGTTTCCATACAACTGGGGTTTGTTTCCACACTTCTTAAATCTACACGCTATGTGTGTACTTTGAAATTCCATACTGCGAACCAAAGATATATGTCTCGACTATCATTCCAAAATGTGAGAATTAACTTTGAAAAGAAAACTAAATGGTTAGGCTTACATCTTGACCCCAAACTATCTTGGGATAATCATATTACAGAAGTAAAAAGTAAAAGTCTAAGAGCTTTAAATATAATGAAAATTTTATGTAATCGAAATTGGGGACTGCGAAGACACACTTTGCTTAAACTTTACCAAGCTTTCGTGTTACCTATCCTAGACTATGGCTGTTGTTTGTACGGATCAGCAAGAGAAAAGAAATTAAACAAAATCAACGTTGTGCACAATACAGCGCTCAGAATGATAACTGGAGCTTTTCGCACTTCCCCCATAGTTAGCATATTAGCAGAATGTGGACAGCCATCTCTCGACATTAGAAGAAACCTACTC